>CM068747.1:5217607-5543774 GCA_035084275.1 Hydrolagus colliei | reverse complement strand
TGGGCAAGTTTCCTTGGTTTATTCCACACGCCTGATAATAATCCTTCAAGAAAAAAATAAAATTGATCACTACACTGCTGTGTAAAATTGGCTGTCACATTTGGCCCATAAGCATATAGTCAATCCACTTTACAGTATATCCTTTGAAGCGCCTCCAGACATCTAGAAGATGCGAAAAGCGCTATATCAAATACAACCATTGTTATTATACTATTTACTAGATTTACTAGGATGGTGCCAGGATTGAGGGACTTCAGCTATGAGGAGAGGCTAGATAGGCTAGGGTTATTCTCTCTGGAGCAGAGAAGATTGAGGGGAGACCTAATAGAGGTTTATAAGATCATGAGGGGTTTCGACAGGGCAAATAGAGAAAAACTATTTCCACTTGTGGGTGAATCTGTGACTCGTGGTCACAGATTTAAAATAGTTTCAAGGCGCAGTAGAGGGGAGCTGAGGAGAAATTTTTTCACTCAGCGAGTTGTTCGAATCTGGAATGCATTGCCTGAAAAGGTGGTGGAGGCTGATTCGATAGCAACTTTTAAAAGGGAATTAGATCTTTATTTAGGAAGAACGGGTCTATTGGGCTATGGGGAGCGGGCAGGGCAATGGGATTGAATCGCTCTTTTCAAGGAGCCGGCACAGACTAGATGGGCCGAATGGCCTCCTTTTGTGCCGTAAAATTCTATGATTCTATGATTCTATGATTATGAAGAATGGCAAGATTTAGCAGCTTCAGAAGAGGAGGGAGAATTGAGAAGGAACTAAAAAATGAACACGGAAAGATTTTTAAGCTTGCGTTAGGGGAGTGATAGTCAATTGACAGTCAGCAAATTTTAACACAAATTTGACTGTCGTAACACGGAAAGAAAGAAAGTGTGTTGAAATACAAGCATTTGATTTTGAAAACATTCAGAAATAAAAACATTTCAACGTCATGTTGAAACTATTGATATTTTTGGTATTATTAGCTTGACTTTTAATTGGTGAATCAGACTGTGAGAGGGTCTGTTCGGCACAGTGCGATTTGCCCAAATTAAGGCAAACAACAACAACAAAATGACACTTGTATAGCGCCTTTCACACCAGGAGAACGTCCCATGGCGCTTGGGGGGCAGGTGGCAGTACCTGGAGGGCAGGCAGTGGCTGGGAGCAGGATGTGGGCAGTGGGCAGTGGCTGGGGCAGTGGGCAGTGGCTGGGGGCAGTGGGCAGTGGCTGGGGGCAGTGGACAGTGAGCAGTGGTGGACAGTGGCAGTGGGTGGGGGGGTCAGGCTGTGGCAGTGGGTGAGGGGTGGCAGTCTGTAGCTGGGGTGGGGGGGGCAGTGGGGTGGGGGGGGTCAGCCTGTAGCTGGGGTGGGGAGGGGCAGTGGGGGGATGGTCAGCCTGTAACTAGGGTGGGGGGGGGGGCAGTGGGGGGAGGGCAGTGGGGGGGGGGGGTCAGCCTGTAGCTGGGGTGGGGGCAGTGGGGGGAGGGCAGTGGGGTGGGGGGTCAGCCTGTAGCTGGGGTGAGGGGGGGGGCAGTGGGGGGGGGTCAGCCTGTAGCTGGGGTGGGGGGGGTCAGTGGGGGGGGGGGGGCAGTGGGGCAGTGGGGGGGGTCAGTCTGTAGCTGGGGTGGGGGGGCAGTGGGGGGGGGGGGGTCAGCCTGTAGCTGGGGTGGGGTGGGGGCAGTGGGGGGGGGGCAGTGGGGGGGGGGCAGTGGGGGGGGGTCAGCCTGTAGCTGGGGTGGGGGGGGGGGCAGTGGGGGGGGGGGCAGTGGGGGGGGGTCAGCCTGTAGCTGGGGTGGGGGCAGTGGAGGGAGGGCAGTGGGGGGGTGTCAGCCTGTAGCTGGGGTGGGGGGGGGGTCAGCCTGTAGCTGGGGTGGGGGGGGGGCAGTGTGGGGGGGGTCAGCCTGTAGCTGGGGTGGGGGGCGGGCAGTGGGGGGAGGGCAGTGGGGGGGGTCAGCCTGTAGCTGGGGTGGGGGGGGGGGGGGCAGTGGGGGGTGTCAGCCTGTAGCTGGGGTGGGGGGGGTCAGTGGGGGGGGGGGGTCAGCCTGTAGCTGGGGTGGGGGGGGGGGGGTCAGTGGGGGGGGGGGGTCAGCCTGTAGCTGGGGTGGGGGGGGGCAGTGGGGGGGGGGGTCAGCCTGTAGCTGGGGTGGGGGGGGGGCAGTGGGGGGGGGGTCAGCCTGTAGCTGGGGTGGGGGGTCAGTGGGGGGGGGGGGGGGTCAGCCTGTAGCTGGGTTGGGGGGTCAGTGGGGGGGGGGTCAGCCTGTAGCTGGGGTGGGGGGGGGTCAGTGGGGGGGGAGTCAGCCTGCAGCTGGGGTGGGGGTGGGGGGGGGTCAGTGGGGGGGGGGTCAGTGGGGGGGGGTCAGTGGGGGGGGGGGGTCAGTGGGGGGGGGGGTCAGTGGGGGGGGGGGTCAGTGGGGGGGGGGGGGGGTCAGTGGGGTGGGGGGGGGGCAGTGGGGGGGGGTCAGCCTGTAGCTGGGGTGGGGGGGGGCAGTGGGGGGGGGGGTCAGCCTGTAGCTGGGGTGGGGGGGGGCAGTGGGGGGGGGGGGTCAGCCTGTAGCTGGGGTGGGGGGGGGTCAGTGGGGGGGGGGGGGTCAGTGGGGGGGGGGGGGGTCAGCCTGTAGCTGGGGTGGGGGGGGGTCAGTGGGGGGGGGGGGGTCAGTGGGGGGCGGGGGTCAGTGGGGGGGGGGGGGGTCAGTGGGGGGGGGGGTCAGTGGGGGGGGGGGGTCAGTGGGGGGGGGGGGGTCAGTGGGGGGGGGGGTCAGTGGGGGGGGGGGGGGTCAGTGGGGGGGGGGGGTCAGTGGGGGGGGGGGGTCAGTGGGGGGGGGGGGGGTCAGCCTGTAGCTGGGGTCTGTGCTCGGCGCCTCACATTTATTATGAATGGACGGAACCCTCCCCCCGGGCCGCCCGTGATTGGCCGGCTGTGCCAATGGAAGGCGGGGCTCCCGCGAGAGGCGCCGCCTGATTGGCCGGGAGCGGCGGCGGCGAGGTGCTGATTGACAGGGGGAACCGAGGCTCGGCTACATTGTGTCTTTTAAAAGTAACTGAGCGAGAGAGCGGCGAGGAGCGGAGTCCGAGCTTCAGTCTGAGGGGAAGGGAAAAGGGCTGGGAAACCGGGAAAAACAGCCGCCAGAGGATAAAGGAGGACACGCCGACATAGAGGAAGGGAAGACGGAAGGAAAGTAGAAAGAGAGAGGATGGGAAAAGACACGGGGGAAGAAAGCACAGCGCTGTTTTGAGAGGTGTGTTAAAGCTTCCTATACCTGCCCCGGGCTCCCAAACTTGTGTGTTTCCACCGCCTGCGATCATCGATCGGTGGATGGACTGAGAGAGAGAGAGAGAGAGAGAGAGTGAGTGAGAGGGGCGACTTCACAGGAGAAATAAAGACTCTCCCGCGACTTGAGTCGCTGGAAGTAGTTAAACATGAACAGAAGCGTTTAAAAAAAAAAAGACTTTCAAAGTTTACACCTGGACGTGCGGAGACATTAACAACAGAAAGCAATCCCCCCCCTCCCCCCCCCCCCCCCACCGATACTCCGCTGTGTTCCCGACGGGAGAGTTGAAGGGTTTGTGGATGAGGATGAGGTGGTGGAGTTGAGGGGATCCGGGGGCCGGGGGGGGGGGGGACAGAAATGCTCGGGCTGTGGATCTAAAACTTGTGTCATCGCGAACCAACACCTGCGATAGAAAAGCAAACCCCGCCATCAATGGAAACACCTGGTAACCCGGAGTCACAGAGACAGCCACACACACACACACAGAGAGAGACACACACACAGCTCACACACACACACAGAGACACACAGACACACACACAGAGAGACACACAGCTCCCACACACACACATAGACACACACACACATAGACACACACACACAGAGACACACACACACACACACAGAGACACACACACACAGAGAGACACACAGCTCCCATAGCCGGGGGGGGGGGGAGAGACACGGATCACCATGACTTAAGAATCTCTTTTTGTTAATCTTTGGAGGGAGGGAGAGAGGGGGGGAGGGTCAGGTCTGGGGGGGTGGGGGGGGGGGGTTATTATATCTAGATATACAATCGATCGTTTCGTATCAGGAGTAAATCTGGTCTGATTCCGCGGGAAGAAGACGGACGGACGTATCGTGCAGATCAGCTGCGATTAACTTTACTCTTGGCCCCTGAGAGAGGGGGCTGGGGGGGGGGGGGGGGGGGGGGAGAGAGCGAAGGGAGGGGGGGGGGAGGAGAGAGGGCATAAATACAGCTGTACATATATATATACACTATTAAAAGGGCAAAAAAGAAAGTTTTAAGGGGGGAAAACTAAGTCTCCGGGGGATCGTGGCAAGGCTATGGGTCGCCTCTGTGAGGGGTTTGGGCTGCTGAGCTCCCCTGCCCTGGTTGGGTTGTGTGTGACCCTGGTCGGCTTTGCCAGACTCGGGCTCTGCGCTTCCAAAGCCATGGCGTGTCAGGAGATCACGGTGCCCATGTGCAAAGGCATCGGCTATAACCTGACCTACATGCCCAACCAGTTCAACCACGACAACCAGGACGAGGCGGGGCTGGAGGTCCATCAGTTCTGGCCACTGGTGGAGATTCAGTGCTCGCCAGACCTCCGCTTCTTCCTGTGCAGCGTCTACACTCCCATCTGCCTGGTGGACTACAAGAAGCCTCTGCCCCCGTGCAGGTCGGTGTGTGAGAGAGCCAAGGCCGGCTGCTCACCTCTGATGAGACAGTATGGCTTTGCCTGGCCCGAGAGGATGAACTGTGACAAGCTGCCGGTGCTCGGAGACCCCGACAACCTCTGCATGGACTACAACAGGACCGAAGTGACCACGCTCTCGCCGCCGTTCCTCAAGCCCACCTATCCGCCTAAAGGGCCCAAGGTCAATCCCAAGCCGAGACCGCCGCCTCCCTACCCCGGCGGCCAGCCCGCCCATCCCGGGGACTGCCGCGGGGAGTGTCGGTGTAAGGAGCCCCTGGTCCTGATCTCCAAAGAGAACCACCCGTTGTACAACAGGCTCAAGACCGGGCAGGTGCCGAACTGCGCCATTCCGTGCTACGAACCGTATTTCAACCAGGACGAGAGGACCTTCGCCACCTTCTGGATCGCCCTGTGGTCCATCCTGTGCTTCATCTCCACCTTCACCACCGTCTCCACCTTCCTGATCGACATGGAGAGGTTCAAGTACCCGGAGCGTCCCATCATCTTCTTGTCCGCCTGCTACCTGTTCGTGTCGATCGGCTACATTGTCAGGTTGATCGCCGGCCACGCCGACGTGGCCTGCAACAGGGATTACAACCACGTCCACTATGAGACCACGGGTCCCGCCCTGTGCACTGTGGTCTTCCTGCTCATCTACTTCTTCGGCATGGCCAGCTCCATCTGGTGGGTGATCCTGTCGTTCACCTGGTTCCTCGCGGCCGGCATGAAGTGGGGCAACGAAGCCATCGCCAGCTACTCCCAATATTTCCACATGGCCGCCTGGCTCATCCCGAGCGTCAAGTCCATAGCCGTGTTGGCGCTGAGCTCCGTGGACGGGGACCCGGTGGCCGGGATCTGCTACGTCGGGAACCAGAACCTGGACAGCCTCCGAGGGTTCGTCCTGGCGCCTTTGGTCGTCTATTTGTTCACGGGGACAATGTTTCTCCTGGCCGGCTTCGTGTCCCTGTTCAGGATACGGAGCGTCATCAAGCAAGGGGGGACCAAGACGGACAAGTTGGAGAAGCTGATGATCCGGATCGGGATATTCACCGTGCTCTACACCGTGCCCGCCACCTTGGTGGTGGCTTGCTTCATCTACGAGCAACACTTCCGCGAGAGCTGGGAGAGGACACTGACCTGCTCGTGTCCCGGGGAGAAGAACGGCCCCAGGCCGGAGTACGCTGTCTTCATGCTGAAGTACTTCATGTGCCTGGTGGTGGGCATCACCTCGGGCGTGTGGATCTGGTCCGGGAAGACCCTGGAGTCCTGGAGGCTCTTCACCAGGAGATGCTGCAGGGAGAGGAAGCCAACCAACATGTCCATGTACAGCGAGGCCAGCACAGCTCTGACAGCCCGGACAGGGGTAGCCAGCTCTGCTTCGTACCACAAACAAGTGCCACTATCACATGTTTAATGTTCTCTAGTTGTGGGGCTGTGTGTGTGTGTATATATATATATATATATAATATGTACATATATAGATATATAAACAAAAAAAAGGTAATGCACCTCTTATCTGGTTTGTCTTTTACACTGGGCCAATGTGTGTGTTTCTTGAACGTCAGAAAGCTTTGGCATATACTGTATGTATAGAAGCAGAGAAAATTTCTCTGTGAGGCCCATTGTTGTCTCTGCTGGCTCTTTGAAGAGAGCAATCCCTTCAGTTCCACCGACCCACCCTTTCCCTTGGACCCCCCCCTACACCCTACTTTACTAATGTTTAGGAATAAAAAAAAAACATGAAAATCTTCTAGCCTTCATACCAAGGCGGTGAAAACTGCATAAATTCATTAGTTTGAGAAACTGTTTGCGTAGACACCCCATCATTCATTCTCGGTATCCCGAGATAGAGAAAGAATCTGCACTTTGTAACACTTATGTTCACTGTAAGTTGTGCGGATGGGAAGGAAGGCAGAATCTCTTGAAAGAGAGAGAACTTAGCCAGCGTTTTCCCCAGTGTTCATGGCAGGTCTCCAATCCTGCCTTTCCTCTGAGCTGAGAGATGAAGCATTTGTGTGTTGCTCTTGAACGTAATAAAACACAACATTATTTAAATGAACCCGTGGGGTGATCCGAACACGCAGCAATGGCTGGACAAAGTTCACAGCGGGATTTTTGTTCAAGAAAAGTGAAACCTAGAGATGGTTTTGCTGCAGCTGATATGTCTTAAAGGTCTTTGTCGATGTGGCATGAGGAGGTGAGATCAGTCCTTATGTTATCATGACACCATGCAATGAGGACTATCTGAAAGTTGGTGTACCCTTTTAAGACAGGTGAATGCTGACTACAGGCGGCAATCAATACTGCCAATTCCAATTTTGTGTCTTTTGTGTCTCTTGTAATATCTCATTGTGTTTCTGATGTGTTAGAGGGTTTGTCGCGGGGAACTGTTTACTGTTAAAAAGAGTAGAATAGCCATGTCAAACCGTGCCACGCCGATAGACACCCTCTGGTTAGCAGGTGGAGGTTGAAATCTACTTGAACTGCACGTGTTTCAGTGGCTTTTGACAAGCGGAAATGAACCACAGGAATGGTTTTGCCACAGCTGTTCTGTATGAAAAAATTTGGTTCCCTGTGCATTCGAGCACCATAATCGCAGGCACAGAATTATGGGCAGACAAGTGTGGACTTACAGAACGCTTGCCAGCCTCACAGTGCTGACTGACCCGCGGTGCCTCTCGACAACAGTTGCGGCCGCTCGGGAGTGGGTCGTTTTGAAAGCGAGTGTCCAGTGGACAGTTGGCATCACTCATTTGTTTCACAAAAGGTCCCGAGTGATGTCACACAAGTTAACACCCTGTTAATGTGAAAATTTTCTCCTCTGCCTTGTGGGGGAGAAATTGGCTAGTGTTGGGCGGGAAGGGGAGGTGTATTTGTTGAACATGGCTGGTCACAAGAGTACGAGATCCTCATCCCTAACCGCCGGCCACCGCTGAGCCCAGATAAGAGTGATGGCAGCTCTTCCCGTTGGCAGAAAAGCCGCCAGCCGCCTTTCAGTATCACACAAATAGTTTGTACACTTTCCTGTAGGAGTGGAGGCGCAATCAGCTAATCCTGATCCAGTGGCCTCCCTGTTAGTCAGAGTACAAACATGTCACTGTTAGATAAGGACAGGGTCAGGCTTAGCTGTCATACGTGTTTCCTTCCCCCCACCCACTCCCCACACTCTTATCACACACGTCAGTGGCCTCTTTTTGTACAAATAAAATAAAAGGCTACTTTTATGTAACGCGGAAAAATGCCACCTTTTTATGCCAGTCTGTTCTTATTTCCCTCCGGTTTCTTTACACCAGCAGTTGAGGCAACAAACCCAACCCCCTGATCGCTGGCGCTAAACACTTCAACCTCGTGCCGTGAATTACACATCCCTCGGGGGAAGCTTTAGTTTGAGAGAAATTCGAAGACGAAGACTGTCTGGTTGTCAGACGCAGATTCATGCCTGGCCCCCACTCCATACCAGCCTCGGCACCAAGTACTGTAACCAAACACACATGCCCTGGTCTTGAGTGCAGCCTGTGCTTTAAGGTTCGTACAAAGCACCAGAATCCCTCCCCATCAGTTTCTAGTTCTTAACTCAATCGCAGGTATCACTCCCAGGTGCTCAGAGTGGTAACTCACCTCTGAAAATTCCCTGTGTTGGATCATAGTCGAGTATAGCCAAGGACTGTTATGTAACTCCAGGAAATGTTGCCCAATGAGAAAATGGGTTCAAGAAAGTTTTCTTCCTTTCCCTCCTCCTCCTTCTCCTCCCCTGAAAGCATTGTCTGACGTTGGGAGACATAGGACCAGGAGTAGGCCATTCAGCCCTTCAAGCCTCTTCCACTATTCTATTACATCATGGCTGATCTGTACCTCAACTCCAATTATCCACCATTGCTCCACATCCCATCATTCCCTCACCTTCGGACCTTTCTCTTCGATCGTGCCTTTGGTCACCTTTCTACCCCTGCCCCTGGCTCGGTCCCGGGATCCGTTATTGTGAAGCGCTCTGTCCGGCGTGGAGGGCGCTGTATAAATCGAAGTTGTTGTTGTTACCTAATAGTAAACCGCCTTGAAAATTTCAAATGATACAAGACGGTTCCATTGGCACCATCCGCCTCAGCCAACTGGCTACTATCGTTGTGTGAACCTGAACACTGAGTGCTGGCAGCCTACTCAACCGTGGGGGCAATGTAACTGAGCCTGACCCTACTCCGCAGCAATGCCCCCGCCACCTGCTCTGCTCAGCCAAGACCACTGGGGTAGAGAGTAGGAAAGTTTTCTCTGCGCTTCCTTAGTTGTAACTCCCCAACTACTGCCCCATCTGAGATCAGCACAAGACGAGCTTCTCTCACTAGATGTTACTACCGTGCTTTGCAAACACAGGGCTGTGGTATCGTAGATTCTTTGCCACTGGAATACAGGCATCTACAGGTCACAGGCATTCAATGCATTAGAGGCTTCACCTGGCAGGGGGCCAAAGTTTGGTCAGACATGGAATGTAGGTAGGTGAACATGTAGTACTTCTTTAATTAGTAATAAAAACACTTGTTGTGTTGCCGTGAGTGGGATCTAGAGGATACAGACAATCAATAGGACACAGTCATCTGAGAGCATATCGGCATCTGGCAGGATACAAGCATTTTGAAACTCACTTTGTGCTAAAATCACTTTCGTTTTAACTGTCTACGTGGATTGCAGAAAGCCACAGATATTGTGACTTCGGCCCTGTCCAGGTTGTTTTGTGTGATTTTCATTCAATGTTGCCTGGCCCCTCGATGTGTGGATGGATGTTTGCATGTCCGCCAACAATTGGACACTGGAACTTTAACCTAACGGCCCCTCGTTTGCTTAATTCAAGCACAGCAAAATTACATTTGTACAGCCCCCTTCAAGTCAGGTGGACGTCACAGTAAAAATTGATCGACAGCATCGAAATAGGACACTCGGATCAACTAATCCATTCCAGTGTTTATAGTCTTTGTCTCCCATCATCCTATCCCTCTCCTCCCTAACCTTGCCTCTATCACCCCACTCCCTCCACCATACCCCCTCTATTCCCTTCTCTGACATATGTATAGAGTTTGCTTTTAAACACATGGGTGCTTCTGCCTCAACCAAGGCACCCAGCATTGAATTCCTCACCAGGCTCTGCTTAAAGAACTTACTCCTAAACTCCTTCTTAGTGAGAGCAGTTAGTGGTTGTCTTATATTTATGTCCCCTCATGTTTAATTCAATCCCGTATCTTTTGAGTGTGTTGCACAAGCGTGTTGCAGATTAACAAATGTAAATAAATCTAAGGATGCCTAGCTAAATACGGGTTTGTGGCAAGTCTATTTATACCTGGGCAGTTCTAGGCTCGGAGGCTCATGTCTGTGATTGTATGTAGGTCCCTTAAATGTGTTCTGAGGTTTTAAGTTAAGTTCTGATTTTTGTTTGCTCCTTTTTATATAGTTTTAAAACTTTGTATGTATTATATTTGGGAAAGAAAGGCCGAGATTTTATAACAGATGGAAAGAGTAGATATTTATCAGAAGGTTTTCTGTGGTCCACGATTTCTTTTGTTTCGTTTTCTGATTTTATTCTAGGAACGAGAAAATAATAAAGTTGAAAGTGATGAGCAATGTGACGTTTTGCATTTGTGAATTTCCCACTTTTTCTTCTTTATTACATTTTTTAAATAAAAAACTTGCATTTGATAGAGCGCTTCATCACATCAAAATGACTCAAAGCCAATTTGCACACAGCAATGTCCCAGAAACAGCCATGAAGTGAATGAGCAATTTTATCTGGGGGATTGTTGGCCAGGACACCGGGGTAAAATTCCCACCTCTTTTCAAATAATGCAAAGGGATCTTTGACATCTATCTGAACAGGCAGATGAGACCTTAGATTAATGTCCATCGATTCAATTGAATTTTGCAGCACAAAAGGAGGCCATTCAACCCATCGAGTCTGTGCCGACTCATTGAAAAGAGCTATTCAAAGTCAATCCCACTCCCCGGCTCTCTCCCCCATAACCCCGCAAACCTGTCCTTCCCAAATAACCATCCACCTCCCTTTGAAAAGTTCTTATCGAATCGACCTCCACCACGCTTTCAGGCAACACATTGCCGATTCGAACAACTCGTTGAAAACATTTCTCCTCTCCCCTCTGCTTCTTTTAGATTGAGCCAGGTTGACGCACTTCTCATGAAGACAATGGCTACACAGTACTTTACACAAACATGGTGGAGCACTTTATCCCAAATTTTTATTACTGATTATCTGAACGTGGGACTTCAAAAATTTAATTGCTACAACTAGTCGCTTGATAGCCAGTGAGATACACAATCAGTCACCACAGCAAGAGAGAGAGAAACATGTGCACATACAGACATTTAAAGATGGTCGATACCAAACCTGCAAAGAGGGACATGTGCACACATACACGCGCGCACACAATGAATACCTACAAAGGGAGACACACCATCTCCCCTTGAATCCCACACAAAGTCAGTTCTATACCTATACGTGATGTTAGTTGCCTTTAATGAAACCTGGCCAAGCAGCTCCAGCTCCCAACAAAAGATCGTTTAAAAAGGTAACAAAATCCCGACCTGATTTTATCTGCTTCTGCTGACAAAGACTTCATTAAAAGCTTTGTCTTGTCAGTTTTCGAGCTGGAAGCACGTAAACAAGCTTCCCAGGTCGTCATGGCTCCCAGGCCAGCACTACATCTCAGCCGCTGGAGAAGTGACAAACGACCCGGGCAGCTATGAAAAGAAACAGAGAACTTTGGTCAGATTCCCTGCCCCCTCCACGCCTTCTGTTCTTTCCTGTGGATGGTGGCTGATGGCCGTACAAACCATTTAGATCAGGGTATCCTTGTTGAGCCTACAATCTATTCTACAGCCTACATAAGATACTTCACAGCTGCACATTCTGTGACATAGCTGTGTGCAATGCCTCTTCAAAGAAGTGGTTGACACATTTCCTTACATAATACAGTCACTACAGTATTCTACACTAAATAATAATAATCCCTGCATTTGATATAGCATCTGATCACATTGTTCAGATGTCTCAAAGCACTTCAAGGAATATACAGGGAGGCACAGAGCAGGGCTGCTGTTTGCCTCAATACAGGAGTCCTGTTGTGTAGTGGTTGGAGCACTCTCCTCACAAGCGAGAAGACATGGGTTTGGTTCTGGGCAGGGGGAAATGTTGGGCCGTTTCCTTAATCTGCACACTGCTGTGCACAATTGGCTGCTGTACTTTGTCCATAAATTACACAGTCATTACATCGTACATAGCACTACTCCAAAGCCCTCCTCACCGGTCTCCCCTCCTCACAATCCACAGAGTCCATCTCATTCAGAACTCTGCCACCCGTGTTCTCACCTGCACCAAACTTCGCCTCCCCATTATCTCAGCCCTTGCCAGACTTCACTGGCTCCCTATCCCAGAGAGGATTGACTTCAAGATCCTCACCATTGTCTTCAAATCCCTCCACTCCTTTGCACCCCCTCTACCTCTCTGACCTCCTCTCTCCTCAAACCAGCTCCTGTTTCCTTCGCTCCATTGGGTCTGGCCTCCCCCATGTCCCCCGAATCCTCCTCTCCATCCTCGGCGGCCGTGCCTTCAGCCACTATGCCCCGAGGCTCTGGAATTCCCTTCCTCACTACCTTCACCTCGCCTCCAATTTTCTCAGCTTCAGGTCCCAGCTGAAGACCTTTCTCTTCAACCGGGCCTTTGGTCATCTTTCTACCCCTGCCCCTGGCTCAGTCCCGGGATCCGCTATTGTGAAGCGCTCTGAGACGCCATCTGGCGTGGAGGGCGCTATATAAATCAAAGTTGTTGTAGTTGTTGTTGCATTCTGTGAAGCACATGTTGACAGACGTGATAAGGCACTATATCAGACAATAATCCTTGGATTTAATATAGGGCTTTTCATGTCTTCTAGACATTAGGGTTTCAAAACATTTCACAGAATATGCAGCGAAATGAATTGACTGTACATTTGGGGGTGAAACGCGGTAGCTAATTGCTACAAACAGTGGATCGTAGATCGAGTCACAAAATCATTTATTTTGAGGATTATTATCCATTTATCAACTAACAACCGAACAATCGGGTTGTTAACAATTGTTAACAATCTAATTAACTATCAACCAACAAAACATCCTGTAGAGTCCTGTTGGTGTATAGGTGAGAGCACTTACCTCGTAAACGAGAGGTCCAGGGTTCGATTCCTGGGGAGGGCAAGTTTCCTTACTCCACACGTTTCTGTTTACCTTATAATAATAATAATAATAATCCTTGCATTTGCCTAACACAGGGTGAGACCTGTGTTCGATTTGAGACAGGGATGAAACCTTCGGCAAGTTTCCTTTCTCCACACGCTTAATAATAATCCCTCAAAAAACAACAATAATATACAGTATTGGTCATTTCAATCCACGACTGCTTGTGGGACACTGCTGTGTGCAATTGGCTGCCTTTATTGTACCCACAAAATATACATTCAATTAACTTTACAGTAATATTTGGTGAAGTGCTTTGAGACATCTAGAAGATGGAAGGATTATTATTATTATTATCATCATCATTCAACTTGTGGAATATTGCTATATGCAGATTGTGTTTTGTGTAGAACATGGCAGCCAGTCTTTCCAGTAAATCTTGTGAAGTGCCTTGAGAAGTGTTCCCAACATGAAAGGAGTTATATCCAATGCAAGGATTTAAAAAAATTATCTTTAGTCAAAGCATGCAAAAAGCTGTTTACAGGAGACTACTTAAAAGCTCAGATCCCATCGCTGCCAGCAACTGATAGATACATTTCCATTGTTACACTGCAAACCACTTCAGAGAGAAATCACTGAAACCAGCAATGTGGCTTTCAGAACTAAGATTTCAATGGTACAGTTGTTCACAGAAAATAGTGTAAAGTTAGGAGGCTCTGATTTACATCTCAATTGTGCCAGAGACCAAATCTCCTAATAATTTCATTGTATGCTAGTAGTTTTAATGGACCGTTCATGGATAATAAAATTATGGGGGATTTAAGAGCCTTTAGGCTCATTTACTCTGAGGCCATTAAATCACTGTGACCCAAGGATCAGATCTTCAGTGCAAACCTACCTGATTGTATCACAAAACGTCTGTGCCACTTACATAATCTGTCTGCCCCCAGTATCAATAGACAAGGATATTGGCAGCAGTATAAACACAACTTTTGCATAAAGATATGCCTGTCAGCCTGGCTCAGTTAGTAGCCCTCTTGTCTCTGAGTCAGAAGATTCTGAGTTCAAACCTATATTACATCTTTGAACTCATATAGTTTAGGCTGAAACTGTTGAAATGCTGGAGGGGTATTTCATTGTCGGAGGTGCCATCTTTCTAATGAGACATTAAACCGAGGTCCTCTTCTGCCTGTTCAGGTGGATAATTAAAGGTTCCATGTCACTATTCAAAACGAGAAGAGGGTTTCCTGTGGTATTCTGGCTGACATTCCCCAAAATAAAACCAGTTACTCACGACATGCCTGTTTGTGGGACATTGCTGTGGGAAAATTGGCTACGGCATTCACCTACAAATGCACAGTCACTCCACTTTGAGATGGACAACAAAGTGGTATCACTCCATATGAAATTCAAGGATAATTGTTAACTGAATCACATTTTACCAACAAAATTACATTTGTACTACGGCTTTCACATCGGGAGGACTTCCCAAGGCGCTGGACAGGCAGTATTTCGGACATGAGCTGGATTGGGATTGAGGAGGGTGGAGCGCAGGGTGGGGTTGGAGGTTGATCGAAAGCAAGCCCCAAAGAGGAGGGCGTTGAGGTAGTTCTTGAAAGAGGCAAGGGATGGGGCAAGGCAGAGGGATCTTGAATGGAATTCCAGAGATTGGGTACAGAGAGGCAGAAGGCCTGCCCAACAATGGTGGGGCAGGTGAGGGACGTGAAGCAGGCCGGAGCCCACTGGGTGGTGTGAGCGGGCAGGTTGGTAGAGGGTTAGAAGGTTGTAGATGTAGGAGGGAGTAAGGCCATGGAGGGCACTGAAGGTGAAGATCTTGAGCTATTTCCTCAGTGTGATGGGAAGCCAGTGGAGTCGGGTGAGGATGGGGATAATGGAATCACTGGGCCCAGTGCAGGTCTGCCGTTTAAGTCAGAATGAATCTATGCATTCACCATTTCAATGAACAAATAATTAACTTGTGGATCAGACTCCCCAGGGAGTCAGTTAAAACAAGAAGTGTTGATTCTTTCAAACGCAGATTAGGCAGTTTTCTTTTAGGAAATAACATTATGGGATATAGTGCATAGTAGTTTGGGACATGTGTGCATGTGATCACCAGGAAGGTGGAAGGCGAGCTAGGTAGACCTTGGTCTTCTTTCATCTAATATTTCCTATGTTCTTATGTTAAATATTTAATTGTGTTCAGAAGCGTTTGACTGTATCTAGATGTCCACGATGTGAGTGCCATTTTCGTGGCAAATAATGATCTTTCACCAAGTTCAGTGTGACATCTTCCATAACACGAAGGAGTGAGGAGGTGAAATGCATCTCTGACAGCTTGTTTCATTCCTCCTTTAGTGTCGAATTGCTGGTTTGTAACGGGGGTAAAAGGACTTTGTGGACAGCCCTCTATTGTACTATCGGCCAAGACTGCGAGTTCAAATCCTCATCTTAATAAAACAATCCCACAACCTTCTAACACAGAGGCAACACCAAGAGAACCAACCTCACACCAAAGAATGCAGTTTTTTTTTTAAAAAACGTTTGTTGCCACCGAAATTCAAAGTCTCGACAATTCACTAACTGGGTCACAATTTCATTGGCTTCGAAGGCTCTTGTCCTCCTCGGCGGTTTCCTCCTTAAGAAAATAGCCATTTAAACGTTGAATTCTTGTCTTTCTTTTCACCCCTGTCTCAGCCAGTGTAGGATTGCAGCGGCTTGTCCATTTCAACAAAAGATCCGCAGTTGCCGCCTGCATTTCTCCCGCTGCCCTGAATAGAAGCAGCTATTTACCTGCTGGGGGTTTTGAAACGCTTCCCTGCAGCGCAAAGGCTCCGATGTTCAAGCTGTCAGTGTCGAACGTGAGGGCACCATACTCTTTCTTAATTCTGCTTAAATAACTCTTCTTTTGTACTGAAGTCAATGATCACTAAATATTTACTTAGCAACACCCGGCTCCCCTTTCATTTACTGGCGGAGTACCTGGGAGTTTTGTAAACACTGAGCATCGGATGTCTGGCTCTCGGTCGGTAGACCTCTCACTACCGAGTTAAGAGACTTGGGGTTCAAATCTCATTCTCGGGATCAGCTCACAGTCTCGGCTCGGCGGCTGCCAACCCTCCTCCCGAGATTGTCCTGAAGTCTCCACGAATGAAAGATCAATCTTCCAGATACACAAGCAAGTGACAGGGGAGAGCAATCATAGGGGATTCTCTAAATAAATATTGAACGGTGATTTATCTTGTTACCAGCTTCTTGTTAATTACATTCCTGGTGACTCGGGTTCAGCAGATGCTTGAAATCTCAAGGCAATGCACTCTTGCCCTCTCTCAACCATCTTATACCTGCTGTGAATTACAGCTGTTTTGTAGAATCTGTGCTGTTTCACTTTACAATAGCAACCAAATCTAACTCTGCTCTGAGGGAAATCAATTTTGTAGTTTCAAAATGAACCGATCTGTTTTTCAACCATTGCTTTCTCCATTGTAATAATCATAGGAATAATATTCCTCGCATGTGATACAGTGCCTTATCGCGTTGTTGAGACATCTCAAAGTGCTTCACAGAATATATTGCAAAGTGTATTTTTAGGGCGAAACATGGCAGCCAAACTCACAGCAGTGGATTGAGTGACCTGAATTTTGTTTGGATGCATTATTACAATAACATTTGTAAAACGCCTTTCACGTTAGAAGGACGAGACAACGTGCTGAACAGTCGGGGATTAGAAACGGGTTGGGACGAGGCAGAGAGTTTGGATGGCTGAAGACATGGTCTAAAAGGAGTCGAGCCTTGAAGGAGGCAAGGCAGGGAGCAAGGCGAAGGGATTATCAAATGGAGTTCCAAAGGCTGGGGGCAGAGAGGCTGAGGGTGATGGGGTTACGGAGACTGGTGTAGGAGAGGACACAAGCTGCAGAGGTCTGGATGATCTGCAGATTCCAGAGGAAAGATTTGGCGAGGCAGACAAGGAGGAGGTTTCTGTAGTCGAGCCTTGAGGTGATGAATGCATGACCTGAGGGGTGAAGCAGTGGCAGAGTTGGGCAAGGATGAGGAGGTGGAGAAGGCAGAGTGGAACATGGCACAGAAGCAGGGGGAAACAAGGACGGTTGAGGGTCAAACAAGATACCCAGGTTCTAGACTGGCTTTAGTGAGGTGGAGTGTGCATCCATGGATGCAATGTTATTACCCTGGGAGTGCAATCTGCCAATCGACTAACAACTGGGTTCCTCCTACTCACTGCTCGGTAAATGAGTTTTGAGTAGCTCAGTCCTTAACGTTATTATATCGAGAAAGCACTTCATAGAATTTACCAGTGACTGTACACCGTGTATTGAATACAGTATTGATATTTGTGACTCAGTTTGCACAGAAAATAGACGAACAATCTAGATTCAACAAGTCTGCAGATTCACACTGAATGCCGCAATGATACACCCACAAAACCATGACTGGATTACAAAATAAAACTGTTAGGGAACCAGATGGGAGACAGAGGGGTGTGTTTGGTGATAACAGTAATAGCTATCACTAGATTGTGGCTATTTGATGCTCCCTCCCTATCCCCCCCACCCCCACATCCCAAGTGTAAATGGAAACAATTAGTGTATGAAAAGAAGGCATGGACTCAGTCACTCACTAAGGTTTACAATAGCGTCTGGGAGATGCCATCATATGCAAACAGCACGCGTTATCTGAGATGCATTTTTTAAAAAAGTGTAAACAATTAAGCAGGATTTAATCTAAACTTGGTTTGAAAGAACAGAGATAATGTGTTCCTCATTAAGTTACTGTTTAATAGGCAACGTCACAGTTACAGAATGCAACTATAAGTACCTAACATAACGAGATCTCCCAGCTCCACCCCCTGTGAACTCCAGCTCAACTGGAACTCTGTATTCTTGTGTACAGTATCATGATTGCTAATTCTCATCACCCCAATTCTTGCCAGGCTTCACTGGCTCCCCACTCCCCAGCCTACTTCTATAATGTTCCCCACTCTGCCTCCCATTCCCTCTGTTTCACTGACTCAGGCCAGCTGCACATCCCCTTCTCCCTCCACCCTGGCATCAGTGGCCGAGCTTTCAGCAACTGTGCCTCCGCTGCCTGCAACTGCCTCAAACTTCCTCTGCCTCAAGACGCTTTCTCTGCATTCAAAACCCTTATAAAAGAAAAATCCTTTGAACATGTTTTTCGGTCATCTCCCTCTTACCAACTACTCTCCCCACAATTTCCCACCGAGCTTAGATTCCCAGTTTGACTCTGAAGTGTTTGAGATGTACAAGGCCTGCACTATACGAGCACAAGCCATTTAGGATCCATCCGCCGTACAATTTAGAAAGGCAAATGTGGTCTTTTGCCAGATTACCAGGTGTATATTCCTCTTCCTTATCCACATTTACCCTAAAGTTCAAATGATTTGACTTATCTCCCCTGCTGCCTCCACGATGTCTCTGGCATAGATTAGCTACCGTGTTTGCCTCTATAACATCATTCCCT
The DNA here is from genome assembly GCA_035084275.1 of Hydrolagus colliei. NCBI lineage: Eukaryota > Metazoa > Chordata > Chondrichthyes > Chimaeriformes > Chimaeridae > Hydrolagus > Hydrolagus colliei. Next base: position 5,525,395 of record CM068747.1, on the reverse strand, counting down.
TCATTTCTGATCAATGATACTTTTGAAGTGCTTTGAAATGTTCATTAAAAAAACACATGAAAGGTGCTGCACAAATGCTCTACGCCTTTTAAAGTTAAAACCAAAGGTAGGAGATTGAATTAATCTCCTTGCTCGGTGAGCCAAATGACATGCTTCTCTGCTGTATATTTTGGTTTTGAAACAGTGAATAATAATGATAATCCTTGTGTTTGATATAGTAACCCCATCAAGTTATCAAGACATCTCAAAGCACTTCACGGGATATACTGTAAAGTGAAGTAATTGTGCATTCCATGGGCAAAACGCAGCAGCCAGTCTGCGCACAGCAATGTACCACAAACAGCCATGGAGTGAGTAACCCATTATATTTGGGTTATTTGTTGGCCTGAACACCTAAACAGGCAGACGGGACTTTGGTTTAACATCTCATTTGAAAGTCTGTACGGGGAATGGATCGTGTATGTAAGCAAAGTCAATTATTAGTCAGGTTAAATTTGATGTTACGGTACCACTTTTAACACGGACAAATGGATTGCGTGACCCTTGGCTGGGCTGGGGAGGCAGGGCAAAGTACATTATGCTGCAAAAAAAGTGACGGCAACTTATTGTTAATCTTCTGAGTAATACTGTGTAAAGTGACAGAGCAAACCGAAATTCAGAAATCATTGACTCGGGGGCAATGGAGGCATTTTCAACATATCACAGTGGACTAAAGGTTAGTCACTCACTATGTCTTTGGGCAAAGGAATGATGAGAGATGGCATTCAAGGCAGTATTGTTTACCATGAGACATTATCTTTGGTTACAAGGGCTGTGAGCGGATTTTCTAGGGTCGGCTGAATGCTTACAAAACTTATCCAAATTTCACCGCCTATTTCCATCTGCGCAACATTGCCAGGCTCCGCAACTATCTTACCCCCCGCGCTGCCGAAACACTCGTGCACGCGTACATCACCTCACGGCTGGATTACGGAAATTCTCTCCTAATCGGCCTCCCCAGTTCCTCCATTCATAGGCTGCAGGCCATCCAAAACTCTGCAGCCCGTGTACTATACCGCACCCGCCTCCGTGACCACATAACCCCCACCCTCGCCCGTCTCCATTGGCTCCCCATCCTCCAGAGGATCGAGTTCAAGATCCTCGTCCTCACCCATAAGGCCTTGCACGGCCTTACCCCATCCTACCTAGCCGATCTACTCTCCCCCTACACGCCCACCCGGACCCTCCGTTCAACAGGACTTGGCCTGCTCCAAGCCCCCCGCCCGAACCGCCCCACCATCGGAGGCCGGGCCTTCAGTTTCTCCGCTCCCACCCTAGGGAATGCCATCCCTCTATCCCTCCGTTTCGCCTCTTCCCTTCCTCTTTCAAGGCCAATTTGAAGACTTTCCTCTTCGATCGTGCCTTTTGTTCCACCCTGAACTCTTTTACCTCCCCTTCGTGTTTCACCCCTTCCCAAACACTCCCCTCCCAGCTCGGGTCACACGCCTCTTGTTTAGCGCCTTGGGACGTCCTCCCGACGTGAAAGGCGCTATATAAATGTAAATTTTTGTTGTTGTTGTTAACCACAGACCATCGTGCATGATCACTCCCCCTCGTCACTCTTTCCAAATGACTATATTGTGTTTGCCTAGTCCCAGAAAGTATTTGGCACAAATTGGCAAGAGCGAAGGTTTGGGGACCACATTGCATTGAGTTTAACCAGTTAAAACTGTACAGCTTTCTCTTGCAAAACATGACCTGGAAAGCTTTCCACTGCTCATCCAGCTAGGACCCACCTTATGGCTCTGGCTCGCTGGGCATAGTTTACTTATTGAAATGCTTAAATGGAAGGCTGGACGATTAACCCATTGTAATTAATACCCTATCAACGTGTCCAATCACTCAACTCAGCGAGCACAGGCCTGTCCCACCATTGTCAGTCGGGACTTCAGGTTTTCCCACGCCCCATACCCCCTGGAACTTCATCCCGGAATCCCTCCGCCTCACCCCCTCTCTTGCCTCCTTCAAGACCAGTCTCAACCCCATGTTTTTGATCAGCCTCCTACCCGCTATTCCAACCCCCAGCTTGAGGGCAAACCCATAACTGTCTAGCACCATGGGACATCCTTCTGAAATTGAGAGCCACTGCATTAATGCAATTCTGTTGTTGTTGTCAGACCACAGAGATGGACAGAGAGGAAGAAAGGGTCAGTTGGAGCCAGCCTACAGCTCTCATCGCATAGTTAGCAACAATAGATTTCCAATTAGCCCACTGCTAGCTGCAGGGATTTCCCTTTGTCCAGGGAGCTTACTTAATGCACCACTTAACACCTAATTCCCTGCTGTTACCTCGACAGCAAAACGGCCCATTAGTTCTCTTTTGCCAGAGGGCAGTCGATTTTATTTGAAACAATGTGGTCAAAAGCTCGTTTTCCCCCAAAAGAACATATTTAGTTTTTACCCCCTTTGCACCAGTATTAAAGAGCTGCCATCTGTGTGATATCAAAAATCTCATAACCCAGAAGTACACAAAATCACCCTTACCCCCCCCCCCCCCCCCCCCACCCGCTCACACAGTACAGTAAAACAGAGTTCCTACCAGATCACAAAACAATGCCTTCTGTCCAGATAGTTTTTCCCAGTGCCTGGCTAACAATCCCCCAGAGAAAATTGACTCTTCGCCTTATAGCTGCTTAGGGTCCATACAAAATACAGTCACTACCCTTTACGTTAAATCCCGTAAAATGATTCACAGGATTCCCTTTCTTCCATAGGGAAGGAAAAGGGGGAGATGGAGTGGAGGAAGGAAGGAGAGAGGGTGGGTGGGGGGGAAGAAAAACAGCACTAAACTTCTAGAATTTTTTTTTACACAAATATTCAATTTAAAGACTTTTTCATGGCATTTTCTTTCAAAATTACAGCAATTGAAAGGGAAGATATTTGGGATGAGAGCTTGAAACTCGAGAGGAATAGTATGGCCTGTGAATGCCCATCCAATAATAATCCTTGCATTTGATATGTTGCCTTTCACGTCTTCTAGACGTCTCAAAGCACTTTGTAGAATATACCGTAAAGTATATTTACGGTTTTGACTGTATATTTATGGGCGAAAAACAGCAGCCAATTGCGCACAGCAGTGTCCCACAAACAGTCGTGGATTGAAATTTGACCAGAGAGAGGGAGGGGGTAGCAGAGAGAGGGAGTGACCAATTTATTGCTTTTTTGGAGGGATTATTATTATTAGGCGTGTGGAGTAAAGAAACTTGCCTCAGTTTACGCCCTGCCTGGAATTAAACCCAGCTCTCTCGCTTGCAAGGCGAGTGCTCTAACTACTGAGCTACAAACCTTCACATAATTGTGACATAACTCAAATTGCCAGAAAAACAAGGAACACAACAAAGCAATGTTGGCAATAGTATACTGGAATTCAATGAAAACCACTTACTGTACTTCTATTTAATAAACGAAATGAAATCATATGGGGCAGACAATAATAAAGGTTGATAATATCTCACTCTATTTTAGCATCAAGGTGCAATTCAATTTCTATTCTAGGTCCTTTTTAAATGAGCAAAGGAAAATGATCAAACATAGTTTGATAAAAAAAATACATTGGCAATACCGATTTAGTAAAATATTAACATTTAAACCAGACAGCTTTATTGCCTCCCCCACCTACCCCACCCCTTTTACAGATTCTCAAATAGACTATCTAGGTAGTAGAGCCTGAATATTAAAAAATATACAATTTTCACAGGGATATGCTACAAAATGTTCAATTATACAAAGTTTGGGGGTTAAAACTAGCTTTTTATTAAAAAACTCACGTTAATGAGAATTAATACTTTGCAAGCATATATTGTCCTAGCATTTGCTGTGTATATCATACATAAATACATAGATTTGCCCATACAATATACAGTCAATTCACTTTACAGAATATTCTGTGAAGCACTTTGAGACATCTAGAAGATGTGAAAAGCGCTATATCAAATCCAAGCATTATTATCGTAAACAAAGAAAATCATATGGCTACAGCAAAGCATGTATCTGAAATGCAGCAGGTAATGAATGACCAGAATTGATTCAGAGCTGAGACTGAGTTACATTGATTGACACGACTAGCGAGGTGAATCAGTCTATGAGAAGATACCATATTTTATTATTATATTAGTTCTGACGAAGGGTTGTGGACCCGAAACGTTGACTCACTTTCCTTTCTTCATGGATGCTGCCTGACCTGCTGAGTTTCCCCAGCAACTTTTGTTTTTGCACCATATTTTATTCTCTATTTTCACTTACCCACCAATACCTCTGGCCCCAAGTATTTCCAAAAAAATATGGGTCAGCGATAAGTGTGGAAAATGCATCACTGCACTTTAAAAAAATCCCCCAAAAAATCAGACAAATTTACTCATCCTATGCCTCTATAAGTGAAAATGTAACTTTGCCTGAAATGGAGAACACCCTCTCTCCCTGGAGGAATGTTCTCTGTTATCTAATTCCCAGTATTAGGTGTCAGGTGGCATGCTCCGAGCCTTGGGAATCATAATATATATGTTCCGGTATTGCTGAATTTACCAGGTAAAACTACAAAACTACCTGGATCACCAAGCTCCATACGGCTTTGGTTTACAGGGTTAAAAGGAGCCAAGTGGGAAGAATGCCTGCCTGCCTGCCTGCCTGCCTCCATTGATTGATCTATTCCTGCCATTGAGCCACGCTGGGCCACAGAACATGCACACTGTTGATTGACCAGCCAGCCTCAAGAATCTGATTACCTAGACCATCAAAATGGATCAGCCCCAATGATACACCATTGGTAGGCATATCAAGTTGGATGCCAGATAAGCACTAACTCTCCCCATTTGCTTAACTCTTTCCATTCGCAAAAATAGATGCCAAGTAACACTGATTCTTACACAGTAACTTCAAACCACTAGCAATTACAGTTGAGACAACTGAGGAGCACCTATTTTCCCACTGCTTCAGGGCAAAGCAATCGTTTGGTATACAGTACTTAACAATCAGGTCTTGCCCAGTTTCAGACATTTCTATTCATAATTGATAACATTCATACTTTGGTGGGGGAAGCCAATTTTTAAAATTATTATTTTTAGTTGTTACAGAATAGTTGTGTATTCTGACATTTACACTCTCGTTCATTTCTCCAGAGTCCTCATTTATGTTTTTAGTATTATACTTTTCCTTTTAACTCTTTCACCCACCTTAAAAAGTGGGTTTTAATAACCTTTAGGGAGAGAAAGAAAAAGGAAAGCTGAAATAAAAACGGAAATGTCCTGGCATTTCTGATAAAGGGTCTGATCGACCTGCAGTGTATTTGCAGCATTTTATACTTTTTATTTTGAACCTTTCAGGTCTCGCCTGCTGACTGAACAGACAACCGGCTCACAGATTTCAGCGCTTCCAAAGTCAAAGGCCACTTTGTGTGTTCCACCCACAGGCAATAATGCGTTTGCTGAGAAAGCAGAATAGAAGTAAAATCACAAGACTAACACAAGGATTTCCACCAAAGACTTGACAAAACACGTGAACAAATACACGGTTTGGGATGTTAACCAGTTTGAACACCTGGCTTAGTGAAAGTTAATGTTCACTAACAGTGTTGGAAGCAGAGCAAGGGCTGTGGCATGCAGTATCTAGGAATGTGATAACTGCAGCAAAGAGAACAAAAGAATATCAAAGTACAATCAGATACCTGTATCACAAGACTCCAGTAGCATCCATAAATGGAACATTACACCACCAACAGCGCAGAAGAGATTCATTCACGGGTTCAAGTAATAAGTCACCAATGCTGGAGACACTGAATTTTTTCTAGTTGCTGAGAAAAGGCCTACACTTTAGTGCAACCGGTTGTGTAGGACTGGAAGAATGTCTTTGCAACATTACAATTGAAATTTAGTTGTCACTTCTATTGGTTTTACCATAACCCTTCAAATCTGCCAACCATCAAGTTTTGGAGATAATAGCATAGGCCCACCATGGTCCTTTAGCACTGATCAGTAAAACCTAGTTTAATCACACTGAGACAATCTTACCGGTAATTTCAGAGGCAGGCACCAAGCTGAAAGCAAGTGTCATCTAGACCATCTCTCACAATGCTCTAAGGTAGCTCAATTAATGTGAGTGCAGTGTTGCATTGCCTTCTTTTACCTTTGATCTCAAAGGCCCATCTGGTCCCATCCTTCACGACATCAATTCTAATAACAACACATGAAGGTGCGCACATGTTTTGTCCCCACATTATTCTGTGCAGTGGTTTCAAGTTTTGCAAAATTCAAAAGAAAAAATAGTGTATCACGTGCAGATTGCCTTGCACTTGGATACATAGCTATGTTGATGTAAAGCACTGCTATTGAAGCTGGATTTTAAGAGGATGATTTGTACTAGCTCAGAATTACTGTAAATTGTTGGGCATTAGGAGGTAGACTGGATGTGGAGATTACAAAATCTACTTTTCGTTGTACCCTTAGCATCTCAGTATAAAATCATGGGTCAAAGGGGGAGTAAACATTTTATATTTGGTCTGGGAATCAGACCCAACCTTGTTTAATGAATGCATTTAAGGCTATTTGGTGCATGGTTTATAATTTTCAAAGTGAGGGAGCTGGAATCGGTGGAGAGAGGGTGGAGAGGAGGTTTCAGGCCAATTTAAAGCTAGCTGAATCTTTTTCTATTATAAAGTTGATCAATATTGTTTTTCAAAGTTTTCAAATTATAGCAGAATACAATTTCAGGGTGGGGCGTGTGTGAGGAAGAGGAAACTATATAGTCTTCCCTCCCTTGTTTATTAGATTCCCCTTAAAATTCCTTCTTCACCCTATACCCACCTCATAAAATCTGCAGAGCTGTGTTCTATGGAATCTGAGGAAGAGTGACACATCCATACCAGCAGTATCTTACACATGTACATTCACACATCAAGTTAGTAATAATTGTACAAGAATGTTCACCTAACAGAGTAACACAGGTCGGAAACAAGTCTTTTGACCCATAATAAAAGAATAACGATCCATCCTTGCATTTCATATAATACTTTTCACGTCCTCTAGACATCTCAAAGCGTTTCACAGAATATACTGTAAAGCAAATTGACTGTATATTTGTGGACAAAACACAGCATCCAATTGCGCACAGCAATGTCCCACAAACAGATGTGGATTGAGTGACTTAATTTTTTTTCTTGAGGATTATCAGGCATGTGGAGTAAAGAAACATGCCGAAGGTATCGCAATGCCAGGAATCGAACCCAGGTCTCTCGCTTGCGAGGCGAGTGGTCTAACCACTGAGCTATAGTCCATTCAACTTCACTCCCATCAAGTCTTTACTGGCGTTTTATTTCACATGAGTCACCTAATCTAAAACCCCTTTCCTGCTCCCATTTCCTTGAATAATCTTGTTTGTGAACTGCTGTCTTTATTGCACTGCGTACAATTACTCTCCAAACAGGTTTACAGGTTTCAGTATTACATGGCTCACCAATTGCTCACTGTTCAAACAAGAAAAATTAATCAAACTATTAATCTAAGATAGGTACACTTCTCCGTCAAGAGTGAAGTGCAGTTGAATTGCTAACACTGCAAATGCTACTTATCAGCAAGAAGCTTTAAACGGCCAGTTTCTTTATGAAATTTAGGCGGCACAACTAGAAACATAGTACTTTTTATCCAGAATGGGATTTATTCAGAACTTATTCTAGGTATCTGCAGATAAGGATGTTACAGGACTTGGCTATCCAAAAGCAACATGAAAAAGCTGCAGCTAGCATTTAAATTTAAAGCATTTTACACCTATTTTGGAACTGCCTACTCCATCCTTCAGGCTTTGCCAGTCCTAATCTATCTTCAGACCAAATCCGAAGACCTTGCTTTTTGACTATGCCTACAGACTCCCTTCTCTTCTTGGGTCGCCGTCAAGCTCCGTCACTGTTAAGTGCTCTGAGATTTTATCCGGATGAAGGGTGCAATATAAATGAAGTTGTTGTAAAGTCTCAGCTTCTGCTGTTTCGAGCTGCACTGGGTGTTCCATACGCTTAGCCACTCTGCTGTAACCCATAAAAAATAATCACTAAGTGTAGCTTCCTCATCGTATACAAAAAAAGTGACAAGTATATGTGTGCTTGTGCACCTTTCTCTTGCTCACTCCCATTTTTCACTTCTTCTAGACGCCTCAAAGTGCTTCACAGAAGATACTGTAAAGTGAATCTGTGGGAGCAGCGCGGAGGCCAATTGCGCACAGCCGTGTCGCACAAACAGTCATGGATTGAAATCACCCCCAAAAAAATCTTGAGGGATTATTATCAGGTGTGTGGAGTAAGTAAATTTGCCCAAGGTTTTGCCTGGCTGGGAATTGAATCCAGGTCTAATACAATATACATATATATATTAAAAAAATAAACATCCCCACACACATACAAATATTGATTCACACTGTATTATACGTTTTCTTTCCTGACAAAAAGTCACCAAAGGCAGCAATTGCAAACACAAAATCAGAGCCCAAATTTACTATCCAATTTTTAAAAATCATGAAGTTGAAAAGTGGGAGCAGAAACAAGAATTTAAGGTTATTTTAAAATAAGTGTCTGAAATGTGAAAATTATTTTTGAAGGATACAGGAGTTGACAAATTTGAGGCCATTGACATTACATCTCACAGACAATACAACACCTCCATTAGCAGCAACGGAGAACAAAAATCCCTGGTCCGATCTAGATGCACAAGGGCTGAGCTAAAATCTTGAAATGTATTCTAATTATATCTGATCAAAACTGAGAAAGCTGTCCAAATGAGCAAAAGTACATTGGGTACTTCATCAAATGCAACAGTATTATAAAATATTCCTTCCCAACATGGCTTTCATTTGCAATAAGACAATGAGGTTCATAAATCTACATCTCATTAAATGGTTAGCTCTGCTCACCGAGTGACAGAAAGTGGCAGATAGATGCTCATGTTTCTGTAGAAAAGTGCACACCCCTGCAGTCCAGCCTCACACTTAATCTCAGATTACCTCTGACCTCCTCAAAATCTGAAACACTGACTGTCCAGCTCCTTGGGATGTCCTCCTGACGAGAAAAGCCCTGTACAAATTTAATTTTGTTGTTGTTCTCAACCTCACAGTACGTTGGATCATCCCCTAAATCAGTAAAAACTATAAAATATGAAAGGGATTAGAAATCCTTGGGCATCCTTAGCAAAGCTCGTGTTGACCAAAACTCCAGGCTGGTGTGGCGTTCAATTCCCAACCAATTCGCTATTCCAAGTCTGTTTTTTGAAAGGGGAAAGAGGGAGAACAACTCTGTTCTTTAAATTGTGGGAACTGTGAAAAAATAACTTGGTGCCTTGTTGCAAAATCCCTGCAGGACATTGGGAACCGAATCAATAAGCTTGCACTTGTTCACACTACACCATCTGAAATCAACACACCAACAGTACCTTTCTATGGCACAAGGAACAAGGGCAAACAGGTCAAGTCTCATTCATTTTTTGCTGAGTCTCTCACCTTAGGTTTAGTTTGCTAACTGTCCATGTATTTTTAAAAAATCCAATTTCATATCTAATCTGCAATGAATTGGAGATTTCTGAGGATTAAAGGACTTCAGGGCAAGGAAGGAAAAGGTATCCCAAATTATTCAGTTTTGCACTCGAACGTGAGGCCATGTGCACAAACACTGCATCTTAAATTTACTATTTATCACAAGAGCGGGAAAGTAATTTTATCATAGAAATCATCCAACTAGGATCAGAAAAATACCACAAAGATGCTGGATTGTTGTTAAAATCCCAACTGTTTCACTAAGATGAAGTGTTTGAGACAGAAACTGATAGAAGTATTTAAAATTATGAGTTAAAATTATTATGTTCCATGAAGTAGATGTAGGCCTTTTCCACTTTTGGGCGAGGTCATGTTGTTGAGACGACTCAAAGCACTTCCCAGAATATATTGTAAAGTGGATCAATTATGTATTTTGTGCGCTAAAGGGGTTATAAAGATAGCCACAAGAAAATCTAGTAGCTAAGGAGGAACTTCTTCACACAAATAGTGTAGAATTGGAATTTACTACCAGAAGCTGTGGTTGATGCAGAAAGCATCAATACCACAAAACATGATGCATGCCCGTAGTAGAGCAATAATAATCCTTGCATTTGATGTAGTGCTATGTCACATCTTTGAGACATGTTAAATGTGTTTCACAGAATATACTGTACTGTAAAGTGAATTGACTGTATATTTCATAGGTGAAACGCAGTAGCAAATTGCGCACAGCAGTGCCCCCAGTCGTGGATTGCATGACCGAATTATTTTTATTTCCTACATCTATCTTTCTCTCACCCCCTCTGACTTTGCATCTCTCTTTAAAACATCTCTTTTTAAAACCTACCTCTTGACCACGCCTTCAGTCACCTCCTCCTTGTTCGGGATCCAACCCTACCATTCTGATGAACTGAGACATCATTCTTTATATGAAGGATGCTGCGTGAATGCAGTTGTTCTTGTATATTCTTTAGGGAAGGAAAGGTGCATCTATGCTGTACACTGATCTGGTCCCACACTGTGTGCTCTCAACAATCACTGAAAATTGGGGAGTGGGGCCACTCAATTGTAGGACTCCAGTGATTTAAAGAGGCCCCCAAACTATCAACTTCAAGTAACCAGGGATAGAGAATAAACACTCCCAACATACAAGCTACTTGCAGTGTTTTGGTCTGCCTGGCTTAATCATTTTAGTAAATGCAATTTCGACATCTTAAAAGGTCTGACCAGGATAGTATGAATTATAATGTAGCATTTTCTCAAAATGAAAGACAAGCAGGAGCGAGTAAAAGCCTCTGTAAAAAAAAATTACCCTTAAACCACACAAGGTTTTCTCTACTGGCAATCCAAGATTTATCTTGCCTGTTACAGAAGCTGCTATTGATTCATATCCGCAAGTGTTTCAAATGCTTTGAAGTAAAAAGCGCGCACTGAAGAGGCAACGGACAAAGAAAATAATGTAAAATGTTTATATAGAATCATTTGTTTAAAAATAAACTAAAAGCTGATGAAATGTAGACAGTCAAATTACAGTAGGCAGAGATTCTGGTTTTAGATACACATGCCTTAGGATTGTAGCCGTACAGGGATCAGAAATGACGCACTTCAGTATTAAACTATTATAAAGTTAGATTGCAATAGAAACTGAAGTTGGATATTTGGTTACAAACAGGAGTACCTTGTGGTACAAGTCGTCAACCGATACCATCAAGACACTACCCACATAGGGACTTGCAGTGCAAAATCTCCCAAGGTTTAGAAGCTGCATACACGATCGATAAACTGGCATGCCTCCGCTGCAGCTGAGTGACCCAGATATAGGCTGGCGCTGAAGCAACCATACCAAGAGTGTCTTTTTCTCTACCTACCAGTTCTTATGAAGTAGTCTTATAAAGCAATTAATTAAAATACTGCAGTGTAAAACTCAGTTCACGAAGCTTGTTCAAATTGCCGTTAAAAGCTCTGCAAGACAGTGTTTCCGGTTTAATTTCAGGCTCGCTATAGTATAAGAGCCTACTTCTGAGGTAATACTGTCATCTTCAAAAAGAAAATATACGCCTGAACTCACTAGACTGGAGGAGCGGCACATTGGAGTGGAAGGTTACAGTTGGGCATCCACAATTCCCACACATGCCAAATTCCTCATCGCACCTTGGGCCATTAGGTGTGTAGGAGGGATGGGAGAAGTTCAGGAATAGGTTGCGAGGGAGACATTCGAAATGGGAAGAGGGAAGAAATGCCTCCAAAATATTTCAAGCAAGGCTAACAGCAGACATTGCAGAATGGACCGTGGACATAAGCTGCTTTTGAAGTCCAACCAATATATAAAAGGGATCTTTACCCATGGACAGTTTGGTTGTTGGTCAAACTCATACATACAGTACACATTGTTGGTTTTATTCATCTATAATTTCCCCTGCCCTGGTACTTTCACACTGGCTGCTGCTCCAATGGAGTACTCTCAACATGATTCATGTTTGTCTGGATGCTGTTTTAAAAAAAATCATACTGAGAAATTAAAACCGTTTGAAATAAAACCTTATGAACGTCTCAAGTATAGGCCTACACAGTAAGCATAACATCTCCTCACACTGCAGGTTGTATGCTGCTGTGTCAGTGTAGTGTCTTGAATTTGCCTTTCTAAGAGAGGTGGCCAAGTAGAACATTAAAAATCCCAATTGTGCTCTTCAGGGCCAGAGGGGGTTAGGGGCTGCAGTTTGGGTTTCAGCTGCAGACAAACAGCGCCACCAACGGGAAGATCAGTCTCTCCTGGTGCAATACAGGCCAAAGAGAGTCTTCGTTCTAGGAGAGGATGGCATTAAAACGACTAATTCCTATCAAATTGTCGGCGCTGAGTGATCGCCTCATAGCAGCTTTGCTCAAGTCTTTATATTTGTCCTCGCACAACCTGGAGATTGCCTGTAGGGGGGAGAAAAACATTTGTTATTTTATCTTCTTGCTTTTTGTCTTTAAACACCATATTAATCTACAGTATTTTGTGTTTATGACCATATTTAATCTATTTGTCCCTTTCTCAAGGCTCACGCCCCCACCCACCATTAGTATTAGCCAATTTAGCGGGTGGGTTGGTTCATAGAGTGTCAATGCCATGAGCAACTAGCTTCTGTGTAGCGACTCTATATATATTATCACCATGTGTTAATCCCCAACTGCATTTGCCTCTGATCTGATCTTTGTTTGGGTGGTACAATTAGGACCACAAATATCTAGGGAGGGTGGGGTTAAGGAAAGTGGAAGGAAGGTTTAATAACTACAGATGCAAACCTGCATAACTGGGGAAATCAACAATGGAAATGGTGCTAAAAGACAGCAGTGATCAGCAACGAAAGTGCACCACAGCTACCTGTTGCTTCACATGCTGCCTCCCCAGCTCACTGTATCACCCTTTGCTGTTCATATCCACAACCCTCCCTCCATCTTTCAAGCACGATTCCTGCGCTTTCCTTGAACAGTATACTAGGGACACGCTCCACCAATGCAAGATAGTCATGTTCTATCAGGCCACAGCTAAAAAAGCATATAACAGATAAACACATAGCACTTCTAAAACATTACCATCACACTATTGCATTTGCTGGTGCAAAGAAGAAAATGGGAGTGAAATTAATTGGGACATGGATTTTACACTGGCCTATTCAGGAATGCCATTTGCATGGATTTCAAAGTAGACTTTAGACCAGTAATAATGCACAGCATGAAACTGAACCATTCAAAACTATCCATTTGTTCCAAAGTTTTCTAAATACTGTGAATGAACCTTGGAATCAGACGATTCCTATATCCATGCACATCACTGCAAATTTATTAGCAAATTCGACAGAGAAAAACAGTCATTACCTCAAGTTTTTGTGCTCGCTCTTTGCTGAGTGGCTCTAAAGGGAAGTTGAGATTATTGTCGTCGGCCAGAGAGCGCAGATCAAAGTAATATTTGGCGTAAACACTAGCAGGGACATTGATGTTAAATTGTAACAACTCTAGGAACTGCCTCTCCATCTCATTCCTGCAAAACAGACCACAGGGAAAAATATATTAGAAGTCTTGAAGGCAAAATATTAACATCTGAACTTCACATAAAGCTTAAAATTGAAATCCCAACAATCCAGAAACTTTGAAAGTTTTTGTGTGTATACCTGTGTGCAACTAGCAGAGGTAAATTATGCCTCAACATCAGTCCACATAAAATAATATTGAATCTAGAGCATGTGTGTGGGCATGCATAGACATATAACCCAGTGCCTTGGGTCGTCCACCCGACATGAAAGGTGCTCTAAAAATATAATTTTGTTATTGTTGAGTGTGCCCACACACATATATGCACAGCACACACACACACACTCAGCAAGAAAGGTTAGCAACAGTTCTCTCTCTCATTCATCTCCAGAACCCTCAACCGATCAACTTTCTTGCAGCATAACTAACTTGTGAAAATGTAAACTATTCGGGAAAACTAAAACTAGCAAATTTTAGTCAACTAAAACTGCATTTTTGGGGTTAGATTTGCTGATAAACCCTTTCTTTAACTACAATATGGTACATTAAAAGAGATACAAATGGGAGCCCACTGCACTCTTAACACAGAATTCATTCTTCTCATCTCTCTCCTTCCCCCCAAATCTCTAATGACTGAAATCTTCAGTCCTTTCTTTTCCGAGCTCGCTCACAAGTCCACAATGTTCTTTGGATCAGATGAAAGGTATTCATGTGTTGTGCATTATCAGCAAATGACTCATGGCCACTTATATTGGGCTGATAGCAGGAAGAGGGTTCGTTGGAAAGGAAAAGCACAAAGGAATAAGCTTGTTGCTACGGAAACAAATGGACGCAGCATGCTGCTATCATCATCTCAGTGGATGAGGGCTCTTGAAGCTGCAGAGGCGCATCAGAGAAAGGCTTTTAACGGGAGCCAGAGCCCTGAACGCTCAGCTATGCAACCCACTAATAGGCAGGGAGCACAGATCAGGAGTGCTCTCTGCTGTCCTTGACATTCATCCGTCATGTAATCCTAGATATCCTTTATTTAATAATTATCTAAAAATGGATTTACGTCCAACATCCACTTATTCTCATCTTTAATAACCTTCCATTTTGAACAAACTAACAAAGGCACTGATGCAAAGATAGCTCAAGCTGGTTTTAAATCCACTGCTTTGCACTCCAGGAAAAGTCTGCAAGGGGGCACCTGAAATATACTGTACACCATATGTTGTGATGACCATGATGTCATGACCTGGATACACTGCCTAAAATCCCATAAAAATTTCAATTGGCACTTTCTACCCAGACTGTACAGTCACTGTCAGTGAGGAACAAACACACGCATCTCATCACTTGGCATTTCTGTGTATTATACCACAAAACCCACAACCACAAAATGACATATGTATAGCACCTCTCACGTCGGGAGGACATCCCACAATGCTAGACAGTCAGTGTTTTGCACCTGAGCTGGGGGGGAAGGAGGGTGGTGGGGGTGGGGGTGGTGGGGCGGATTGTGTATGGGAGGGGATGGAGGGTGATGATCGAAAGCATGGTTGAAGACGTTGTAGAATTTCTATGTAGAACACATACAGAACTCACGCCCATAAAATCTGAAGTCCATTAAATAATGTATCTGATTACACACATTAGACTTGTACTGCAGATATTCAGTTACCAGTCATGAAGTAGCTACTTATTACGAGCCAGTTGGACACTCCAATCTCAATATACTCCTTCCCAGTGGCCATGAGTCTGTCCCCACTTTGGGATGCCCATCTTTCAATGTGATTGTATTAATCCCATATATTTTTATAAATATAAATAACACACAATATTTTCAGGAGTAATTGTTTTAGGGTCTATTTTGGTCAAATATACTGTTGTTATGCTTTTAAGATTTGTTTTAAAAAGGAATTGGATTCTGCAAGATCGTGAGACTAAAATAGCCTGTTAATGATCTGTCCTACACTCTACAGTAACATCCTGTAGACCCTTAAACTCACACTTTCCCACGCCTCGTTCAAGATCTTTCACCACACTTCCAGCTATTTTTCCAACCCTCACAGCCTCAGCCCTAATTCCCAGAGTGCAAGTCTTAAACTGCCCAGCAACCTGGGACATTCTCCAAACATGAAAGGCACTAAATAATTTGTATTACTGTCTTGTAATGTTGGCACTCATGCTTGGTAATCCAAGCACAGTATAGCCAAAGGCTTAGTTTCAGTGCCTTGGGACGACCTCCCGACGTGAAAAGCGCTCTATAAATGTAATTTTGTTGTTGTTAGTTCAGGCAAACTCCAATAAGAAACTGAACACAATTCAATCAATTTCACTTTGGTAACAACACTAGTTTCTTTCCTAGTCCTTGTAGGAGACATGGACAAGCTTAAAAGAGGCCAAGTTGGATACGTACATATCCTCAACAGTCATGTCTTTCAGGATCTGGCAGTAGTCAACGTTCCAGACAGCCTGATCATCCCAAACTTTGGAAGCGAGGAGGATGGCACCCAGCACAATTCTCTTCCAGTTACTTGGACAAATATCAATCTCAGCGTATGTTAGCAGTCTTTCTAGATATACCTGTAAGAAACAAAATTTGACCTATTAAACTCTTTGCATAAAAAGACACAGAGAACTAATGGTTATCAGCAAATCCACATTTCAAAAATATTGAGAAACAGCTTTTTCTCTGGGGCGTGGTATGGAAACTGTACAACACAGATAAAACAGATGAACCCCTTACCAACGTCACTATTGCACATTCAGCAGTCAGCTGAGCCGCACTGAAGAGTGTTCGTACAAACCGATAAATATGTTTGTGTTCTGGATCATGCTTATAGTAATCTATTGGCACATCTTCTCTCTGCAATAACAAGACAAAAGCTCAGAAGCTGTATTCTTAATACTCAGTATAGATATAATAATAATACATTCTCCCCTATCTTTAAGCTTTTGGGGTCAGTGAAGAGATAAGCAGGTAGGGAAACCATCAATCTGAGTTATGCTGTTTAAAACATTAATACAACACAATCTCCCCAACATTCCTTTCCTGTGGAGAATTCCCCAAGCCCTACTTTCACGAATAACCTGTGTTAGACAAAGACTGTGTAGAAACTGATGTGGGTTTGGACTGAAGGCATTCCTCATCATAAAATGATGGCACACAAACAACTCTTTCAAGCCTTAAAACATCATAACCATTTCATAAGTGTGTTGTGTAGCACTCCATTGCAGCAATAACATAGAATTTGTAGCATGTCCCATGATGAAAGTCCATATTCATATCAAACACTATGATATTGCATTACATTGAAATCTACTATCCCCTTCATGGGATATCCCCTTCATGGGATGTTGGAGAAGGGGGGGAGTGGGGGAGGAAGGGAAGCACGCAAATAATTAAATGTTATACTTTTGATCTGGATGCATAGGTACAAGACTAACTAAAATAACAGCTTAACTGCAGTGTTAAGGACCTTTGGCAGTGGTGAAAAAGGAATAAGAAGGGAAGGAGAAGAAAACAAAAACAGGCACACACCAATTGTGATCACACATGTGTATGTTGCTAATTCATGAGTACATGTATTGCCATGGAGAACTACACCCCAAACTGAAAGGCTGTTACAAGATTTTAATTCTATTTATTTTTATCAAGGAGGGAAGGTCAAAAGATAAATGAAGAGCTTACAGTCAATGGGTGCAGTTTCTCATCAAATATATCTAATGATCTGTCAGAATCTCTGTAAAAGAACACACAAATCACACTTACTCATTTTCTAATTTACAAAAACGGTGCAGCATAAAATGTGCTACAAACACAAGCATCCGAATTCTAGATTTCCTGGAAAATTTGAAGACACAAATCTGCTTCAGTGGGGATGTATAAAAATAGATACTATCTACAGATAAGAGATTGTGGCAACATGTGTGAAACTCATCGCAGTGACCAGCTTAGGTTTACAGATATATTACCCAATATATGTTGCAATGTGGAAACTAAAACATGTCAACAATGCAAAACCTTACACTACAGGTGAGACAGAAAGGTGACACGCCCCACAATGACAGCACTTGCTATTTCACTAACCATACGCTTTAAAAATATATATTTTTTAAACTTGTTGACGTTGCGTAAAGTCACCGCATGAACAGGGCGGAGATTGAAATCCTACCAGACGCAAACATCACCCCGAATATCACTCCTAAAATTCCAAACGGTTTCTTGAAAGACTCCATTGCACACTCATTTCCCCACATAAAGTATGGAATCAGTCTTCAGAACACTTAATTTCAGTTTCTTCTAGGAAAAAGGGAACACTTCTATTTGTGACTTTTGCTTGAATGCAAGACGTGATGCAGCACGTCCCATATGGTAATCAGTGCACTGCAAAGGATCAGTCACAGAGAGCTTTTCAAGAGGTCACTTGAACCCAAAGGAATAAATCAAGTGTTTAAATTATAGTACATAATAACCTTATGAAAAATTCAATTTATTGTCGTATTGCAAATCTGGTTGATATGAAAAGATACAGGATAATTGGTGGCATTTAGAAGCATTTTGAGAAAAAGAGAAACATTTACCTGTTCTTTGTGTGATAATATATTGCAAGCGTAACGCTGTAGGGGAAGAAAGTTATTAAAATTGAATTCATATAATGCAAATCAGATTTCAAACTACTGTATGAGAGCCAATATGCAATAAATTGAAAAATCATTGTAGTTTTCTATACCATAAAACTTGCAGAATTAGTAAGGAATACTGGCCACACAATAGCATGAGGCCAATCTATTTCTCATCAAAATTTGCACGAAAATAGGTCCAAACGGGTTGATTAATTTCAATGCAATTTGTTTTGCAAAATAAAAGTACGAGAATAGGTTTTAGAAAGTAAATAAATCACTGCTATCATGTTTTATTAGTGGTTACAACGATCTCCAAAAACCAGTACAAAAATCTCAAACAAATCAACAGTAATCACCTACCATTTAATTGTGCTTTTCAGATTAGGCTGGCTAACAGTGCTGTCATCAATAAATATTGTAGAACATGAGCTGTATTTTTTACTTAGTTGACCCGGGGACACCTGCAAAAAAGGAAAATGTATCTGAGTGTAACTGAAAAGACCTTAAGATTCTGCATATTGGGAAACAAACTGCTGAGCGGATCAGAAATGTACAGTGCATAAGCTCAAATAGCACATTTTGCAGTAAATCATTGCTCTGCTCCTTTTTAAAATAACCCAATCCCTTTTACTATATTTTCTGATCTTATTTCACTCCTGTCTGATTTTCACTCTAGAGGTAAACAGGCAAGCTACTTCCAGATCTCCAGTGACCCGCTTTGTTAATATTATACTCTTGTAGGAGCTGGATGAACAATCTCAGGGGACTGCATCCTGATTCATTCGGTGAGTCTCAACATGATCAGTGCAAATGTACTGTAAATGCACTGGCTTCAGCACCAGCCCAACCAGAGCTTGCAGTAGCAATGTAAACCCCACCTCCAGCACTCTTTATTGGTGTTCTTGGTTATGTGGAGTGATCAATTTGCTGTGCATGGGCGTTTCTCATCACTGGACCCGCTAGTCCTTCCCAGTCTCTGGGAAAGATTAGACAACTAGAAACAAAGTCGCCAAATCTCAACTTTCAGCACCGACTGGTATAATCATTGGTGAAGTGAAATTCCACAGAAAAACACCTTTAGTTGCACTGATGCTTTAATTTAAGCAGGCCTCTAACTCCTGAACATTTAACACCCTGGATTCCTGGCTATCTCAACGAACTATATTACAGTGTTTGTTTGCAGAATTACTTTCGGAAGCAGTCCTGTACTCTGATGGAGCTCTCAGTTTATTCGGCAGTTATTCTATAGCAAAGAGGCATAAAATGAAAGCGTGGATTAAAGTGTGTTATAAAGCCGTTGAAACTTTTTGCTGGGGGCTCCTAGACTGTTCACTGGCTGGCACAAGCAGACCAAAGGCTTGGCCACCTTTACTGGCAAGACTAGTAATTCTGCTTAGCTTGCCACACTGAGATGCTCACACATATTGGTTATTTTGGTGGTGAAGAACTCCTGGAGGCAGCAGCACTGTCTTGCTTGCTCAACTACCACCATTGGAGATCCCACTACAGGCAGCAGAAATATAACGCCAGCACAAGATACTGCACACCAATTGACTGGCAGCTTGTATGTCATCACAGGTAAGCTGTGCAATATCCCATTCATGACCTAAACTGTCCCACCTTATTATCTAGACTGGGGAAAAGGAAAGCTGGTGACTTGGTGCTAACACAATGCATTTTATAAAAAGGTCACCTGTTCTGCTTTTCTCCAGTCTAACGCCAACAAAGGTTGCAGATAACTAGGCAATGAAATGGGACATTGAACTGATTGCATCAATGGCACCAGTCAAAGCCTAGTGCGGGATGTTTCCATAAAGAATGTCAGACAGTGTTAAACAGATACGGTTAGAAACCAATTTGCTTGCATGGAAGCAGGAATTGCATGCAAACAAACCGCTTGGAAACAATGGAAAAATCTATTATCAGCTGACAATGGTTTGGGAATTAATATTCTGTGCATACAAGTTGACACTAAAAAAAACACACTCATGCGATGTAATGCAGTGGCATCCAGTTCAGTGGCACTGAAGGAAACTGAGTAATGGGTTACCTATCTACCCTCTCACCTGCAGTTGGCGCATAACCTGAGAAGACCAGAGAAGTGGGAAAGAGAGACAGGGACAATTACACTCACTTAATAAAATAAAAATGAAGACTTTAATAAATAATGGTTCAAACATTTACAAGACGAATACATTCCTGGATCAACTAACTACATTAGCAACACGAACACTTACTTCTCGGAGAGAATACCAGACAGAATAGAGACCAACTACTAGATACAAAATTAAACGGGCTAAAACCACACTGGTTTATCACATGCACCGATGGAATGTTAAGCCAGTGAAGTAAAACTCTCAGAGAGTGGTTTGCATTGAAGAGAGTTATGGAATGCCTTACTTGAAATGGCTTTTTAAAACAGAATCCATTACTGAAATTTAAAAGGAAACTGAATACGTAAATACTTTTAAGACAAATATTAAAGAGCATGCAATTAGATGGTTCCAGAGGGAAATTTGTACCTGCAGACACAAGGGAACAAATGGCCTCCTCTGTGCTGTAAACTTTCTATGTTTCCATGCTGCATAAATCATCTCTCTCTCCCTACTGAGAGCGAGTGGTCGCTACACCCAGCAGCAACAGAGTAGACAGTTTACCTGCTTCTCCTAGGTACTGATATCTCTTTCTTCTGATATCAATCCCAATTCCTAGCCTAATCTAAATAGTGCAATTCCCATGAAAAAAGGATTTTCATGCTTGGACATCAGTATATTTTGCCCATCCATCTTATAAGGCAGTAATTTATCAAATGGTGTTATTGGGATGCCAATGAACTTGAACGTCCGATGTGAAAGGCACTCTATAAATCCAATTTGTTGTTATAATGGGATAACCTTCTATTCTTTAAATCACTTATCTTTAAATGTTAAGGCAGCAAGTATTTTGAACACAAGGTGGCACCAAAATCCTTTCATCCATCAGATCTAAGCACAGTAGAACCCAATCATAAGTCAATACAGTAGTTTGGGCGCAGAAAGCCAAACATTAGTGTGCACTGCACTTGAAATCGCAATGTCATGTTTCAAATGCCATTGTAGGATTTTGGAGCTCAGTAACAGGATTTCAAGAGTGCACATTCCTGACACATAAATTTCTAGACATGGGTATCATATTTGTTGTATTTGGATGCTCTTACGCATAGTGATGAGTGTGCACGGTTGCCTAATTAAACCACTGGTGAAATAAAACCGGTGTTAATTTGGGGGTATATTTTCTGTCAAAAAACCCCCAAGGAGAATATTTAACCCAAATTTGGTTAAATTATGAGAACAATTGGGATTTATTTTACAATGTGACTTAACAATGCATATAATTCTATGCTCATTCATTCTTGCAAATGTCAGTGCAACTCTGTGAGTTGAGATGCATGTGACTAGTTGCCAACGAAAATGCATTTTATTTAATAACTAGATTTATGTAAAAACTTTGAACCGGCTGATTCTCACTTAAACATATGCATCTATGAAGATGGCAATAGCAGATTTTTAAAAATAATTATTCCACTCCCACCGCAACTCCACCTCTCCCCAGCACCATCTACATCTTTTAGGTAGTTTTCTATTTTAAGAAGCCTTTCTCTATGTCTTCATGTGAGCCTGGACAGTCAGTGATGCAAGACTATTCAAGCAGTTGAGTCTGATACTGCCCTGTCTCAATGTCACCTCTGTAGCAAGGATCATTGGATTGCAATCAGAAATAGCAACAATAGAAAACATCCCCTTTCCACCGGGTTCAGGGAGGCAGAAGCCAACTGCATTGCTTGGGCTTTCCAATCAGCTAATTCAGTTGCAGACATGGAGCTGATGAACCTGCTTTATCAGTAGTCACTGAGGAGAGCAGACATCTACCAACGAAGATACCTTTTAGTGAAGTGGGTCACATTTGAAAGTGGATAAGCTTCATAAAGTGACTGCATTCTCACAAAACACATCACCAAATATTGTTGATCATAGAATAGATATTGCAATCAATAACTCTTAGTAGACAGTACACAGAATACCCCGTCTCTGATAATACAGGATCATTTTTGGTCATGTGAACGTTTGCTTTGCCATCTAGAAGCTGGTTCAACTTCCCCTGGAGCCTTGATCCAAACTTGATTCGCATTTTTCAAAGTGTGAATAATGCCAACATTTTAGCCGAAGGACCAGCATTGCCTGGCCATAAAAAGCACATCACTAATTCGGTGTTTCAAGCTGGACAGAAATAAGAGGCATTAGGTTTATCAGTAAATTCTGAAATCAAGAATTAAACTTAAATAAAAGTTTGCACTTACATGATTTATGTGGTTGCTCTTCCTCTTCTCTCTCACTGTAAAGAAATAGAATTTGAAACTCGCTCAGTCAAATAAACTTGTGGCATGGAAAAACAGAATTAATTGATAAAGGTAAACATCTTTTATACATGGATCTATGCCCAGGTCATTAGTTTCAAGATAGACTAGTAGCCTCAATATAGTTCAGAGAAAATTATTAGTTGCGTTACACTAATTATAGAAACACCATGCACAAGATATCTCTGTAGCAAGAACACAATATGTAGTAGACTGTTGGGGTCAAGTTACATACAGATACTGCTGCAGTATTTTGGAGACTGTGTTGTACACTACTCAAATTTATTATGAGAATTTTTGTAAGTGAAATGGAGGAAGTAAGGGAAAAATATCAGTAAAGAGTAACAAAACCAAATTTGCAATCTGACAGGATCCAAAGAGATGTCAATAGTTAGAAAGAGAAATTGAATAAAAATGATAGTGGAGACCTAGCTGGTTACACATAAAATGGGATGAACCTTCTCCTTCTGCAATTAGGATTCTGTGAATATATTTAGTGGTGAATCAGATTTAGTGTTGAAGAAGAATCCTCAGAAACCATTTATTGGCATCATCTTCACCTCAACAGACTGTGAACTAATTTACCAACCACACCTGGAAAAATGTGAAAGTAGTCTACTATTCTATTCAGGAGTCCTGAATAGGTCAGGACAAGAACATCATTTTATATAGTGCTGCTCATTCAGGGTAGTGTCTCAGAGAGCTTGACAATGGAGGAGCACAACGCTGAGTCGGGGAGAGACGCCTTAGGAATAGTCAAAGAGGAATATCTTCAGACAGGATCTGAAGATGGGGAAGGAAGACTAATCTGCCCATCCCAAGTCACCTAAGCCAATTTCAATTTAACATTCCATCTGTTGACCTGTCTTAAAAAAATGAATTTGGAGAAGAATACACATGAAGTCTGTGACCTTCTGTCCTGCTTTAGTACTGGTCCAGGAAACCCACAAAGCCATTGACGGAGCTAGTCAGGATTAAATTTATTAAAAACCTTTTAAATCACTTATTACTGTGAGTCAACCAGGGTTAAGATGGTCTGTGTGGATCACTGAGGTTCAACAGTGTGCACAGTCCCATTTGTATACCTTCAATTTGACATGGATACAGCCAATAAAACAGCTGACCTTGAGATGGTTGTCTTTCAAACCTTATGTAGTTGCTTCATTTATTTTATATCAGATGCCCTGTAGTTTAGACAAAGGAGACTACAATTTAATCCAAACCTCTTCAGGGGATAGACTTTTCAATTTGATTTGCTCAGGAGTCACATAATTCCTGTGCACAATAGTTCAGGCATTTAAGATACCAAAGAGTTACAATTTGCTGCACAAATATGTTGAATACAAACGAATCTGCTAAAGTAGTTGCGGGAGGGGGGTACGGGGAGGTGAGGGAATAAAAAAAGTGGATGCATATACAGTGGGAAATCCGTGTAGTAGTACAGTGTAGAATCCCGCCAGCAGAACTGGTTAGGGATACAGTATCGACTTTGACTCAGATTGTTTAAATCCTGTGAGCAGAAGATAGCAAATAAGCTATATTCTGCTCCAGGATTCAAACAATTACAATGCAGGTACTGGCAATACACTCAGATATTCCAAAACCTTCTAAGATATTTCCACCTTCTAGCAAAAACTGGATGAGAGTGAGATCAGATTTGACTGCAAGGCCCCTTATGATTACAGTATACCTATGTTAATTGCCCCACAGAAATAACTAACCCGTATTTATTTAAGCGTAACATCTTAACGTTCGACCCACAACAAAATGGGAACTCAAAGGAAGTGGAGTAAACCAACACTTTATTGCAACAATAAATCTTTTTTTAAAAAACGATTCAATGCTGAGAAGAGTAAGGATAAAAAAAAAACTGATGCATTTATTTACCTGCAGAGCTGTTGGTCACCCTGTCACCCAGGACCCCAGGTCGCTGTCAGATTGGAGCCTGCAGTCCTGGTCATACCTTTATGATTGACAGACAGCTCTGAAGGCAAACAAATGTAAAGGTTGTTTAAGTATTTGTACCTCGGTGGTGAAATAGGCAACTAAGAGGCCTTTGCATTCTTAAGTCTATTTAGTGAAGGACTGTACTTGGAATTAAAGAAAATGTGGAGAAGGGGAGAGAAATAGGTGCAATTTCCACAACTTATTTAGAGGTGATATATTCATTAATAAACATTAGTTTATTAGTGAAAAGATCTTGCAGATTACGTAGGTGTTTCTTGAAGTCAGATGCCCGCAATGCTAAGCTATATCAAATCAAATGAAATGCAAGCTAACAGTTTCAGTATGAGTTGTGCTGTAATAACACATAGGCGATTAGCATTTAAAACTGTTAATTACTAGGACTGGTTGACAGCAAGTCTAAAACTGAGCTTCCACCTCTGGGTGCTCAGGTTTTAAGCCCAGTCTTATGGGATGAATCTTCTCCCACAGATGAAAATAAACAAGGTTACTGTTCAATTTCCAACAATGTGACAATCAGGAGCTGTGCTCTGACACTAACCTGTTCTACCTCACACAAACATTCGGCGAAAGGGTTGTTATTCTACAAAAACGGGGTGCTAAAAATAAATGTTATTGCTTTGGATGAAATACATTAACCACTCCGCCCCCAACCTCTCGAACTCCATCCCGCAGTCCCTCCGCCTTGCCCCCTCCCTGGCCTACTACAAATCCTGCCCTAAGAACCTCCTCTTCAACGGTCTCATTAGTCACTCCAAATCCCTTTCCCTCCACCCTCCCCAGCTTGGGTCTGAAATAATGATGGTCCAGCACCTTGGGACGTCCTCCTGATGTGAAAGGCGCTATACAAGTGTAATTTTGTTGTTATTCAAGATAAGGAGATCATAAATTCAGCCATAAATTTTGAAAACAAAAATAAAGTTGGTAAACATTTTGCATGTATAGCATCATCATAGCTAAGTTCAATCAGATAGGACTGTGACTAAAACAAGGGTCTCAAACTTGGTTGCTGTGTCTTACGACTAAAGAAAATGGTTTAACATGCAAGTTATAAATATTCTTTAGCAACCTGATTCAGGGAGAGAATAATTGTAAACTTTTTTTTTTGCACATCTGTCCAAAATTACCAGGTGACGACACTAAGATCTGCAGGCAGAATTGCAATTCCAGGTTAAATCAATTCACTCCTGCTCTATATCCACCCAATCCTGTACTCATTCTGCAAGATATCAGACTTGGCCAGTGCAAGAACTGTCCCCACCCACTTACATCCTGTACTTATTTCTCGACAATGTCTGAAATGGTGACGCGAGCAAATTTCACCATAACTGCGAGGCAAAGTTCAAAGTCACCTACAACTACATTGAAGGAGACACATAGAACAAACATGTTCTACAGATGTTAATACACATCCAACCAAAAAGTAATTTTATTTCAACATCTTAACTTTGGATTAAAATGCTAGAACATGCATGCAAGAAGCTAACAAAGTTTTAGTGGCCTGGGACACACACTCTTAACTAGCAGTTGAGAGGAAAAAAATTACTTTTAAATGTTCATGAATTCCACCACTCACACATAAGCTAAGCTACAAGCCTTATCACCTTGAGCTACAAAACAGCTATTCCCATTTTCATTTTCACATTGCTTTCAGAAGCTTGAACAGAACTACTGAAATATTTTTCCCACATCATAGTAGCTAAACAAACACATGCTCACATGGTTCGTTCAATGACATTGCGATGGAACAGTGACATCTTGTCACATCTCAAGTTCAAATTCTCGTCCTCAACATCAAGGCCCTCCACGGCCTTGCCACCAACTACTTCTCCGACTGCTAACCCCTTACCCTTTGCTTCGCTCCCTTCCTTGCCTCCTTCAAGACCTTCCTCTTCAACTGTGCCTTCAGCAACCTCCTAACCTCTCTGCCCTCCGCACTCCCTGATCCTACCCTCATGGGTGCCAAAGCCTGACTGTTTAGCACCTTGACAGGCCCATGTGAAGGCCGCTTTACAAATGTAATTTTGAATTGTATCTGCTCCCCCATCCAAATGGGACACAAAAAATGAACACTAAATGGTGCTGCGGAATCACTATTAGGAAATATTCACAAACTCACCATCTGGCTGTGACTTGCTTAAAAAGATGGTGCCTGCTCTTGCGTGATCAGAAGGATTGGATTCAAAATTCAGATCTAAATAAAAAGGAGAAAGGAACAAGACAGTGAAAAAAATTAGCAATATATCTGAAGTTTTAAGCATGCATAATCCAATTATGAATTCCTTCATCGCCTTTGGGACTGGTTTCACAAAATAACAGTGCAAGTATCCTCAAATGTTCCATATATTAGAGTTTTCTCCCAAAACAAAACTGTAAGGAGAAAAACAACCAAAAATTCAAAACAAATTGCCCAAACAAAATTGCAAACTCTCAATATGTTGAATACATCCATCAGTGACTTTTACACAATCAGGTAATACTTGAGCAATGCAAGAAATTCCACACATCAAGGACTAAATTTAATGGCAATAACAGCTGGTGCAGCCGCCAATAATAGTCACCAGTGGACTTCAAAGATAGCATTGGACAATTCTTGGAAGATTTTAATGCTGTGTAGATATTTTAGGTATTAGATCAGCAAGGTGGGGGGGAGGGGGGGGCAAGATGGTTTCAAGGCTGTTTTACAGGATAACTTACATCAATAGCCTGGAAAGCGCACATTGGTTTAAAAATCAGCAGCATACTTTCCATTGTCCATTTAGATAACTTCCCATAGGAAGGCAGAGAAACACTTTTGATAATTAGAGAACAGCCAGATATTTCATCAGTGCTACAATACAAAATTGAATGTGTAAAGTCCCTTGCATGTCAGGAGGACATCTCAAGGCATGACCTGAGTGAGGGGGCGGGGGGCCTGTTGCGATCAGAGAGGGCAGAGAATGTAGGCACGGTCAAAGAGGAGGGTCTTGAAGGGAATATGGGATGGAGTTCCAGAGGGTGAGGGCAGAGACTGAAGGCCTGACTGGTGTTGCTGGAGCGGGCTGGGTGGGGGACATGGAGCAGGCGGGAGCCTGTTGAGCAGAGGGAGCGGACAGGATGATAAAGGGGTTAGCAGGTCAGAGAGGTCGGAGGGGCAAGGCCTTGAAAATGAGGACGAGATTATTTTAACTCAATCCTCTGAGGAATGTAGAGCCAGTGGAGCCAGACGATGGGTTCAAAGAGTTCGATGTAGAAGTGGACACAAGCTGCAGAGTTCTGGATGAGCTGCAGCTTGCGAAGGAAAAGGTTGGGAAGTTCGACAAGCAGGGAATTGGCAGAACGTGCTGACAAATATATATTGTATTAGTTTTCTTCAAATTGTTTGAATTGTTTTAAATCCTTTTAAAATAAATTGAGATGGGTTGGTTATATATTTTGAGTTATTTGGTAATTCAATGGACAATTATTAATCCTTAGACAAATCAGTAATATTGCTTTGCTACCATTCAATGTAAAAAAAGTTTCAATCTTTTTAACCCGCTTTAAATCGCTCCTCTCAGACCTTGCATACCTAAACAGAAACTAAACTGTTATTTAGACTATTTGGGATCTGATCCTGCTGTGTGATCAACAGGTCAAGCTTCACATGACAACAGTACAGGTTCTGCAGGAGTTATCTTCATTGGTCCAACATGCCAAATGA
Organism: Hydrolagus colliei; assembly: GCA_035084275.1. Lineage (NCBI taxonomy): Eukaryota > Metazoa > Chordata > Chondrichthyes > Chimaeriformes > Chimaeridae > Hydrolagus > Hydrolagus colliei. The sequence goes on along the minus strand of CM068747.1, from coordinate 5,497,193 downwards.
GTTATTTTTAATCTGTTAGACTAAGATTAAAGTATACTCATTTATAACCTTACAGGCACACATACAATTGCAAGTGATCTTCCACTTCTAGCTGTTGCATGAAAGTGAAGGGAATCACTGGATTATTTAGCAAATTTACCTCTCTACTCTATTTAATGCTCAAACAATTTTTAAAAAATTATATTGCTTGTAAATTCTGGAATTTAAAAAACTGAGCGAGGAACAACAACAATATTCAGTAAATTGAATGTTCAGATTATGATAGCAAAAATCAACATTCCAACTAAATATTTCCAACAATATTTATACATAAATCTGCCTCTGAACAGAAGATGTTTGGGGATATTTTAACAGCTAGTTTATGAATACTGTAGTGTAAAACAAACTAACTGCAGCTTCAACTCAAAGGATATTTATTATATCTGGCTGGTTGCCCAGGCAGCATTATCAAGTGTTTTGAGATGTCCTCTTTACACAAGGTGAATTATGTAAATTTAAAGTATATTGCGTTATAATAAATGAACAAAGTTTGGCCCATAAATGCACAACTGCCCGGAGGTAAGTTTGGAGTCTGACATACACAAATTGTGCATGCAGCAGATTAAAATGAGTGAAAGAGATGGAGAGAAAGAAAAAAAGAGTTAAGGATCTGGATACAGACAACCGCAAATAGAAACTGGAGAGACATAATTGAGTATGCCAAAATGCAGCTCTGCAGGTCAGAGGAATCAAGTCTAATCCACCGCTCAATTTAATCCACAGTGCACACGAGAGAGGTGTTGTCACTTGGCCACTGTCGAACACTTTGTGGCAGCTAGCCAAAGGGCAGCACTAGCACTGCTGCAAGAGTAAACTACCAACCCTGTTAGATAAAGAAAAAGTGGTAGTGGGGGAAAGAAAATCAGGAGGTCCATGCCCTTCAACAAAGTCAAAATATCTTTTTGTACAAAAACATATTATATTCCTTTACAAAGCATATTTTTAACCACAAACTATGGGGGTGGTGGGGGGTGGTGAGGCAGATGATATTTTCAAACTGCTAAAGCTTTACTCTTATTGTTTATTACATCATCTAAACCTTTGACAGATTTTGGTTTGACGAAACTTGCTCCTAGTTACAGGACATCATCACATATGGATAGCTGCCAAAAAAAACACACCCAAATTACACCAATATGCACAATATTGAATATAGTAGCCCCCGCTTTAGCGGGACAGCTCGGGAGATGATTAAATGTTCCGTTTAAGCGAGGCTCCCGTTTAGGCGATGCCAAGCAGCAGACACATTATTCACCCAACACAAAGCTCAGTACGTGGGCACATGCATTCTACACACACCAGAATCATAACACAACACGAACAAACACGAGTAAAGTACACGCAGAAATCACGAAAGAATCAACAATGTTATTTTTTCAGTATTAAAAAAATCAAACCTTCTACTGTTATTCCTTCTTTAAAGCAATACATTTTGATGAGAAAAAGGCATAACGATGAATCATTACTGCCACTTTGGCTACGTAACCAATGCATCGAAGAAAAGTACAAGATACAGTGTAGCACATGCACACATGCCGATCAAACCTACGTAAGATAAAATGAATTGAATGGAACTTTTCGGACGCGTAACTTCGTGATTTGGTAACAAATTTGTTTGTAACAAACAAGAATTTCAACAATAAATGAAATAAGAAATGAAGAAAGAAAGAGATTACGGTACATAAGGGTAAAATGGACAGAGGGGGAGAGTAAATGAGAACTATACTGATGGATAATTCTTCGACAATCTTAGCATATTAACGGGGTGGGGGGGGGGGGGGGGGGAACACGAAGCATGTGTTCTGACGCATGTGTTCTGAAATATCTGACAATTATTATAGATCTATACTGTTTAAAAAAAAATCATGTATTGAACATTATAAGTTTGAAAAATATGGAACAGAAAGCACTACAATTATGGAAGAACAATGTATGTTATGATGACATGTACCTCCCCTTGTACATTGTATGGCTGGCTGGCTGCGCTGTTACGTACTCCCTGCACATGTACGGTAAGGTGTTACATGGAAGAAATACGTTATGGCAAGCGAGAATATCGGTGACTAGCAAGAAATATCTGCACAATTGGACCCATTTTGTGTCATTTTTGCAAAGTTTTGAAGGGTAGAACTGAAAATCTGTGTTGTCAAAAAAAATCCCGTCAAAGCGATGTGCAGTCTCACTTATCCGATGCAAATAACACGCATAAAAAGTCACACGCTGTTTCGTCCCAATTAAACGATGATCCCGCTTAAGTAGTTCCTGATTACGCGGTGGCACTTGTAATAATCCTTGCATTTGATTTGATGCACACTTCACTTTGATCTTCACTCTGAACCTTTCAGTACATTCATTCAATATAAACACAATATGTCCTCTCTCAGATATCATAATCAAATGAATACTGTATTAGGAATGAGAGATGAATGAATGCACGATTCCAAGAGAGCGCTCACAACCCATTTAAACAGATTTTGGCTGATTTTCTAAAGAGAGTCCTTAATAGGGAAACGAAGTATAGTACATTACATTGACTCATGGGAACACCAAAGCAAATTACGGTTAGAACAGAGTTCCCAGAAGTTAACACACAAACTTAAGGTCACTGTAAGGACCTCACTTGGTTACAATTTGTAAGCCGAAGTGAGTAAGTGTTGCACTTCATGAATGAAATTCAACAGGTCTCTCCAATTTTCTAAATGTTAAACATGTATGCAATGCAGAATAACCCACATTGCATGTCTCAGATTCAACCGTGGATTTCATGGATATACGTGGGGCACTGTCAGTGGTAATAATAAATAATAAATAATAAATAATTCTTGGATTTGATATAGCGCTTTTCACATTTTCTAGGTGTCTCAAAGCATTTTACAAGTGAACTGACTGTATACATGTGGGCGAAATGTGGCAGCCAATTGTGCACAGCAGTGTCCTACAGTTGTGGATTGAAATGAGAATTTTTTTGGAGGGATTATTACTAGGCACGTGGAGAAATTAAACTTGCCCAGGGTTTTACCCTGTCTGGAATTGAACATAGGTCTCCCGCTTGTAAGGCAAGTGCTCTGACCACTGACCTGCAGGATGATGGGAGTAGACACCAGGTTCTTGCTTTCAGTGCCTAACTAACTAAAGCTCCCGAAAATGCTTGTGCAGTGGCATCAACATTCAGGGTCATTCGCAGCGTCTTGTATAACACTAGAAAGCCTGCCAGCATTGTCAAGGTTCCTATTATGAATTATGAAGGTCGTCCACTCGACCGCCAATTAGTGAACCTCGGGGGAGAAGGGAGCGCTTCTGAAATGGAGGGCAGGGCGACAACAACAACAACAACATCGATTTATACAGCGCCCTCCACGCCGGACGGCATCTCAGAGCGCTTCAGTGAATGCGTTTCAGTGAATGTGTGCGACGATCCTGCCCCTGGCTCGGTCCCGGGATCCGCCGCGGTGAAGCGCTCTGAGATGCCGTCCGTCGCGGAGGGCGCTGCATAAATCAAAGTTGTTGTTGTTGATGATGATGATCACTCTTTCCCGCCCCCCCCCCCCCCCTACCAAAGAAAAATATTCGAGCATGACATCTACAAATTAACATTGTAGCAGGCGGATTGGGAGGCAGGTGCAGGGGATATAAATAGACTGATCTGCCCAATAATCCCATTAAAACTTCCCTGTGCCACTAGCCAGCCAAGCGATATCTGCCCGACCCACTCACAAAACCACACAGTCACTTCACTTCACGGTATATCCCGTGAAGCGCTTTGAGACGTCCGGACGGCGTGAAGAGGCGCGACAAGGATGATTTATTATTCACTGTACGTCAAAACAGAAAGAAGGATGAGCAGAGCGGCGCCGGGTGCGGTGCAGCCGCGCTTACCCTCCGGTGCTTCCCTGTCGCTGATGTGCTGAAGGTTGGTTCCGGGGCTGGGCTCGGGTTCCCTCAGCTCCGCCTCCACTCGATAAGCGTCGGACCGCTCCTGCAGCCGCTGCTCCTGGCCCCGAACACCGCTCCGGCTCAACGAATTGGGGCTGCCCCCCGGCGACACGCAGCAAGACGCCGTATTCCCCATCGCTAGCTATCGTCCCAGCTTTCGAGGTATGGCGGTGCGGAGAGAAGTGGGGGGGGGGGGGGGGGGGAGAGGGGAGGGTGGTGGAGGAGGAGGGAGAGAGAGAATAAATTTAACCCGAGGCCCGGCGCCTGGAGCGGTTATTTGAACGCGTCCTGGAGGAGATAGCGGGGAGGAGGGGAACTGGGGAGGGGGGGGGCGCGGCTCAAGCACGCAGTTGCCACCTTCGAGACAGAGGGTGTGAAAGGGGAAGTTGGCGCGTTCCGTCCTGTAAAGCGTCGGCGAGCTGGAGCCCACCCCGGCCGCTCTTGGTGCGCTCACCCCCGCGGCCTCCTTGGCTTCATCTCACTGCCTGATGCATCTCCGCCATTTTGCGCCTCCTCGCCGGAGCCCGGCATGGCAACAGGCCCCGCCCCCCTCGGCCCGCAGGATGTCCCGCCCCGCGCCCCGCCCACGAGTCAACCAACCGACCAACCGCCGCCAGGCTACATCAGACTGGCTCGATCAATCACCGGCCGCCGCTCGCCCCCATTGGTCGCTTCCGCCGTCAGTCAGCTGGTGCCTCTCATGAGTGAATTAAAGGGGCATTTTGTTAAAGTCCCGCCCACGTTTGGTTGTTTTTGGCCCAAACCTCAAAATCAAATCTGTCACAGACAGCTGATGACATCAATCCCCCCTCACACACACACACACAGCCAACAGGCTATTTCAAGGGAAAGGCTTTTTTTAAAAAAAAACGAAGAAAGAAACGTGTATTTTTAAACATAAGGAGCAATTTGGGATTTTAATTTTTTTTCGTCACTGCCCAAAATACCGATTTTATCCTGGGACACGGTTGTGCTACAATCCGGGTTCCGCTAACATGCGATGTGGAATAATTGTCGGCCCACTAGATGATAAGGGTGGGGGGGGGGGGGGGGTGGTGATAAAAACAAAACAAATCCAGGGAGATGTGCATATGACTCCACCAACAACAGATTTGATTTACTAACTATACACCATTACTGTATGGCATGGCTCAGGGCTGTATGCCAACTGGAGTTCCTTCTCTTAGGTGTTTCTTATTGCTGCTGTACTGTGCAAAAACATCATCTGTTCAAGTAAAAATCTAAAAGCTGCTCGTTTGCCGAGACTCAGTTGGCAAATTTACCGCAAAAGACCAGGATAGTCCCAGATTTGGTCTCTGGCCTGTTAGTGATTGCAGCAGAGAAAGCTATAATTAGCATTAATACCAAGGGGGGAGGTGGGGGAAAGGGTGTGTGAGTGTGTGTGAGTGAGCGAGAAACAGGCGTTTGTGCTTCTGATCGCTATCTAGCCACCGCGGTGTGAAATGCATGTGGAGGTCAACAACAACAACAACAATTTACATTTATAGAGCGCCTTTCACGTCGGGAGGACGTCCCAAGGCGCTGAACAGGAGGCGTGTGACCCGAGCTGAGAGGGGAGTGTTTGGGAAGGGGTGAAACACGAAGGGGAGGTAAAAGAGTTCGGGGTGGAACAAAAGGCACGATCGAAGAGGAAAGTCTTCAAACCGGCCTTGAAAGAGGAAAGGGAAGAAACGAAACGGAGGGATTGAGGGATGGCATTCCATAGGGTGGGAGCGGAGAAACTGAAGGCCCGGCCTCCGATGGTGGGGCTGTTCAGGCGGGGGGCTTGGAGCAGGCCAAGTCCTGTTGAACGGAGGGTCCGGGTGGGCGTGTAGCGGGAGAGTAGATCGGTTAAATAGGGCGGGGCAAGGCCGTGTAAGGCCTTGTAGGTGAGGACGAGGATCTTGAACTCGATCCTCTGGAGGATGGGGAGCCAATGGAGACGGGCGAGGGTGGGGGTTATGTGGTCACGGAGGCGGGTGCGGGATAGTACACGGGCTGCAGAGTTTTGGATGACCTGCAGCCTGTGAATGGAGGAACTGGGGAGGCCGACGAGGAGAGAGTTTCCGTAGTCCAGCCGTGAGGTGATGTATGCGTGCACGAGTGTTTCGGCAGCGCGGGGGGTGAGATAGTTGCGGAGCCTGGCAATGTTGCGCAGGTGGAAATAAGCGGTGCCAGTCGCGGATGTGAGGGAGGATATATAATTCGCGGATGTGAAGTCTATATAATTGTCTTTGCACATCTTGTGTGAAAACGCACAATATTCATTGTATTGCTCACACGTTGGGATAATGTAAGAATGGGGACTAATTAACTGTCCTTTAGAATCCCCAGACCAGAACTGCCTTGGCTTGATAAGCTAAGAAAAGCACCTTTCAATAATTTGTCTCCCATTTCCCTCCCAATTCCCTGTCAATGACTCGTTGACACTGCAAATCTAAATATATTTTGAAGCTGTTAGTTCAGGAAGGAAATGGATCAAGGAAATATGATGCTGTTAGCGGCAGTTAGAAGATGAGACCGTATGGCAGCACTGATAACGTTTATATATATATATCCATATTAATATTTACAGTGCTCAAAGGTTGGAGATATAGACATTTAAAACACCTCCAGTTTCTGGCAATACACCTGTTCTCCAGAGGGAATATAGGCAGATATGCAAACGATGGTGAAAAGACCAATAGTAATTTGCATTGATATGATAACGCCCGTCGTGAAGCACTTTGAAGAATGCCCTACTCAGGGGAATACAGTACAATGAAACACTGAAGGGGTGAACACCAGTGAATGTATCTGATATACTGTATCTGCCACTGAGTAACTGCAGTGAATGGCCCAATATGTCAGTGAATACAGGCTATTCTGTTTGTCCACGAAGGAGGCTAGGGATGGTGAAAGCTCTTTAGTCCATTTGATCTCATCCTTCCCGAATACCCACCCGCTCATCTTCCCATGACAGCATCAAGCTGATTCTCCAATCAGTCCAGGAGACCGGTCACTTCCTGGTAATGTGGAACTCTGTAGTTCAGTGGTTAGAGCACTGGCCTCACACAAGTGAGAGGTTTTGATTCCCGGTGGGGTGAAACCCTGGGCAAGTTTCCTTACTTCACACGCCTGATAATATTCCCTCGAAAAAAAGCAGTAATAAATTGGTCATGTCAATCCACGATAGTTTGTGGGACATACTGTGTGCAATTGGCTGCCGCATTTCGCCCACAAATATATAGTCAATTCACTTTACAGTAATGATAATAATAATCCTTGCATTTGATATAGCGCTTTTCACATCTTATCGACCATCCCAAAGCGCTTCACAGAATATACTGTAAAGTGAATTGACTGTATATTTGTGGGCGAATCGCAGCAGCCAATTGCGCACAGCAGTGTCCCCACAAACTATCGTGGATTGAAATGACTAATTTTATTATTGTGTTTTTTTTGGACGGATTATTATTAAGCGTGTGGAGTCAGGCAACTTGCCCAAGGTTTCGCCCTGACCTGCCTGGATTCGAACACAGGTCTCCCCAGCTTGGTCTCCCCAGCTTGGTCTCCCCAGCTTGCAAGACAAGTGCTCTAACCACTAAGCCACAGGAGCTCCACTGTATATTCTGTGATGCACCTTGAGACGTCTATATCAAAGGCAAGGATTAATCTAATTTGTTTCAGCCATTGGGAGTCCTCAACTTGTCAAAGAAATACTACCTGCTGTTAACAAGGACAGGGTGCCTTGAAATAAATGTCTGCCTCATCCGTATCCACTGGCGTTATTGAATACAAAATTCATCAAATTAGAGATGTATCAGCATTCTGTCCAATAAACTTTTTGATGAACGACAAACACATATTGAGTTAAATCTGCCTTCCAGTTGTATCCATTCCATCCCCAGATGCATACTCCACCTCACCTAGATAGTCAGGAACTTGGGTGTCTTGTTTGACTCTGAACTGTCCTTCTCCCCCATATCTGTGCCATGACCAGCACTGCCTTCCACCACCACAGTAACATTGCCCATCTCCGCCACTGCCTCACCCCTCAGGCCGCTGAACCCTTACACACGCGTTTGTCACCTCAAGGCTTGACTGCCTCCTAGTCGGCCTCCCCAATGCTTATCTCCACAAGCTGCAGATCATCCAAAACTCTGCAGCCCGTGTCCTCTCCCGCATCAGGTTCCAAAAGTCCATCACCCCCACGCTTGTCCGGCTCCACTGGCTCCCTATCCCTCAGAGGATAGAATTCAAGCTCTTCGTACTCACTTTCAAGGCCCTCCACAGCTTTGCCCCCTCTTACCTCTGACCTTCTGATACCCTATCCCTCCATTCAGCAGGCTCCAGCCTGCTCCATGTTTCCCACCCGACTCACCCACCCTACCATTGGCGGCCGGGCTTTCAGCCTCTGCCCCCGCACTTTGGAACTCCATCCCACAATCCCGTTGCCTTGTCCCCTTGCCTCCTTCAAGCCCGGTCTCAAGACCCTCCTCTTCGACCATGCCTTCAGCTCCCATCCTATCACTCTGTCCTCTCTCATTCCATCCCTGCCCCCCACAACCCCTCCCCTAACCCCCCCACACTTGGGTACTTACCCCTGACTGTTCAGCGCCTTGGAAAGTCCTCCCAACGTGAAAGGCGCTCTACAAATGTAATTCTGTCGCCTTTGTTGTTGCTGACCATTGGAGGTAACAAGAGAAGATGTTTTATTGATATCGAACAGTTCGCTATCGAATGGAAGTTTGTTCAGCTTCTTCCTCTGTGTGTCTGCAGTCTGGGTGATCTTTGAACTTGCGCTACAATGGCTTTACTTCCCTATGATGGTGCCATGTTGCCAGAGCTCCGGAAGTTGCACGAGTCATCGGCAACATTTCACTTTGCCAAGCGGGATATTGTGATCCGACAGGACTGGAAGCAACTTGGGGTAGCAGCAGTGGTGTGGGACGCAGTAAGTACAAGAACTTATATGTATATAGGGTCTCAAAGCACTTAAATATAGTATAGACTCTTCTTTTTGTGGGGGATGGAGATGCAATTCTTAATGTGAACCACCATTTGTTATATAAACCTAACTTCCCCTCCTTTACTCCAATGGTTCGGATATTCTCCCTTTACCCTGCCTCGCCTGACAATACTGACTTGCTGTGTCCCTGCAGTTACGATGAGAAACACCCAAAAGACAAGTAGGAAAGCAGCTCAGTCTCTGCAGCCAGCACGCTGATAAATTAGTCCCTGATTTCCAGTCAACGTCTGTTGTACAAAAGAGTATTCTTTGCAGCACCAGTGAAGTTTCATCTGCCTTCCTACACATACAGCTGATGCTGTGAGCGGTCCACCCTTTGCGTTGCAGGCAACGGTGCTTTGCATGTATCTGGAACTGGGAGCTTTCCAGCTTGGAGGTCGCACTGTGATAGAGCTGGGCGCTGGAACTGGATTGGTGGGAATCGTGGCAGCGTTGCTTGGTGGGTATTAGCTTTCACCCAGTCAGCTGTGAATTCCCACACTGGGCTTCAAACCATCACATTCCCATCCTCGATTTGCGACGAATCCTAGAAATCCTCTGCACAACCAAAACAACTTCCATTTATTATTGCGCTCCTCACGCACGCTAGTGTCCCAGAGCGCTTGACAGTGGCAGAGCACAATACGGGGGAAGGGGGAGGGGGAGGTGACCGTAGGCACGGATTGTTATTTATTCACATTATTCATCACGTACAATCCTTTCCGGGTACAGTACATTGCACACCTCTCTGTTTCCTGCATTGTAACAAGATGCGTGTTGGAGACTGGAAAAACATGGCACATATACGTACAATGCTTTCTCTCTGATCTCCGATTCTCTGTGCTTCTATCTGAGGGGGCCCAACTTTGCCTGAGGAAACCCCCTAAATGTCTCCCGAATTTCGTTTTTTTTTTTAAAAGTAAAAATGTGTCTATTTTTCTCTGTTTGGTGGGTTACTGTCAACCCTAAACAGGTGCCAAAGTGACAATCACAGACAGAGACGTGGCCGTAAAATTCTTAGAGTCAAACGTGAAGGAAAACTTAAGCTCCGATGTCCTGTCCAGAGCACGGGTCAAAGAGCTGAACTGGGGTACGAGTCTGGAGCAGTTTGAGCGAGGCAGTTATGACATGATACTGGGAGCAGACATTGTTTACCTGGAGGAGACATTCCCTGCTTTGCTTGAGACTCTGGAGTACTTGAGTTCTGAACGGACAACGATCTTGCTTGCCTGTCGCATCAGATATGAACGGGACACAACATTCCTGAAGAATCTTCAAGAGCTATTCAATGTCGAAAAGGTTCATTATGACGCCGAGAAGGACGTTCATGTGTACAAAGCCCAGAAGAGAACATTCAAGGAAGATCTCTGAACAAATAGACTGTTTATTTGGGACAACAACTCTTAATCACAGTATTCTTGTGTAGGAATGTGCCAACTAAGAGTATAATTGCCGTTTGTGTTTAAACGTTTTTTTCCCAAATCTTTCTTCTTGTTTTGGGAGTTTGTTTTATGACTCAAACTAATGGAAAGTTGGTTCTAGCTTTACCAATGATGCAGTCGGTAAATCTATTCCCTCCAGGGAAACTGAGCTACATAAACCAAGAAGGTCTCAAGTTTGAACCATGGTCTGTCTTGAGATAGCTGTTATCAGTTGAGTTACCAGCTGGGATATTACAGTTAGTATCAGTCCTGAACCACTCAATTAGTTTGCAGCCTGTACCTTACTCCCAGCTATCTTGGACATCTGAATTACATATCAGCCTGGAATTCATTGCTGGGTAACACTGAACCGGTCAATTTGTTACAAGCCAATATTCATTCCCAAGTACTGCATATTGAATCTCTAGATTAGTTTCAGCCTTTAACTCACCCCCAGCTATCCTGAACCCCTCAATTGGATGCCAGGCTGTAATTCACTCCTATCTCTTCTTGATTACATTCCAGCTGATTACAGACTCCTAGTCTTCCATTTGAGTTTTTTCACGGTTTTTGAACATTTTTAAAGAGTACAACGCACCAGTACGAATATAATTCACTTCTGAAATTCAGAGACGGCACCTTACAGCCTAAATGTTGCTGGTGCTGCTGTGGTGGAGGGAGTATAAAGGGAGGGGGTGGGGGGAGTGAAGTGGATCAAACATAATACAGTTACCGCTTTGTGTTTTCAGCCTCGTTCATTTTCATTTGTAAGATCTTTGAGCCATTTTGACAATGTTGCCTTGACAGGCAGTCTAAATAAAGAAACCAATGAAGGATGATTGTCTTGCGAGTCTTCAATTATTTTTTAGGTTCAGAGGTACCTGTGCACATTTCTAACTCCCAGAGCAATAAAGGCTACAACCAAATATTTACCTCACTATTTTTCTTTATTAAGAACCATATAACATTTATAATTTAGGCTTGTATTAACATTGAAAGCGAACTGCTTGACTATTAATTATTCACTGGGATTATACTGCACTCAAGAGTTTCAATTAGCACAGAATTGTTGGAATCTTGGTGCTTTCAATCAATGTTAACAAATTGAACTATTAATGCAGGAAGAGAGGAAAAAGTGGAGCAGAGGAAATACTTAACCCTTTCTCGTTTAACTCAGGTTCTGGAACACAAGAGGTTTGGATGAAGGAGGCCCTTCTGCCCATTTCATCTCAGCCTTCATTTGACCTTATCCAAAACAAAGTCTCTGAGATGAATAGCAGCAATGTCTTCCAAATCATTGGGAGACGATGAAATATCATTCAGCAGTAATCAGAACAACATCCCCAATGTTGCCTCCTGCATCTCCCATGTCTAAAGATGGAACCAACAGCCAAGGTACAGCTTGAGAAATTGGTGAGACAGAGCAGCACCATTAGTCAGTGCTACCTCAGCCTGCAATTCATTCCTAGTAATAATAAAGCTTTCTATTTAATACAAGCCTGCATTCATTCCCAAGTATATTAAACCTTTAGATTCATTTCCAGCCTTTAATTCACTCCCAGCAACTTTTGATTACATTCCAGCTGATAATGTTTGTGTGGGAAATGTAAGAATCTTTCAATTCTCCGAGTTGACTTCACTCACTTTGATGAAGACAAAAATTTTAACCGTTACAACTCCCCCCCCCCACCCCCCCCACCCCCTCACACTGTATTACAATAGGTAACATTTATTCAGATCCTACACCGTCTATTTCTATGAGTCCTGCCTTGCCCCCAAACTCACATCTATTGTCCCACTTTGAATGTGTCCCTTTCCTTCATTCCCCCAATTGTCTCAGCCTGGCCCAGTGGTAACACTCTCGCTTGTGGGTCAGAAAGTTGGGAGTTCAAAGCCCCATGTTGGAACTTGGAATCGTTTTGTCTAAACTGACACCCCACTGCAGTGCTGGGAATCTATTCCATTGACGGAGGTGCCATTCCTTTAGCTACGTCTACCTTATTGATTTTCCTCATGAATTAAAAAAAATACAAATTTTGTTTTTAGTGAAGAAGGAGGCCATTTCAGTCCATTGCTTCTGTGCCATTGGGATCATTTCCCTTTTAAGAGTATAACTTCATTTGCAGAACATTGATCAGCATATTCTAGGACGTCATTTAAAAGGCCGCATTGTTGTCCTCAAACTGCGTCACTACTCTTCACACTGCGTCTGAAAGTTCCGTGTGTTCCACCGGATGTTCCGGATCTTATGCATTTGAACTTGAGGTTTAGACTTCAAAGCACGAAGGGTTTTTGCATTTATCAAATTGACTAATGAGAATGTCCTCCCCTTTCAATGGGAAAATGCTTTGAAGATTATGTTCACACATTTTCTGTGTACTGTACAATAGAGGAAGGAAAATCTGAAATGACAGTATTTCCAGCGGCTCCGATGACGATTCAATTCACTTTCAAATGAACAGCAATTGCGGAGTTGTGACAGTTTCTATAGACGTGGTGTTGCAACTCTAGGAAAACTTCTCCGTGCCCGGGAAATTCATTCACAGTTTTAGTCTCCTGTCCTCAGTGTTGGAAGTACTTTTCATTTGCTATCACTTCAGCACATCTAAACACAACAGTGTCATGCAACTCTGGCTCCCATTTCACAGCAATGACATCTCGGGGCTATGGATTTACTGGGATTTTCTAATCCATATTGGATCTGGTGTGGAATTTTGAGCCGGAATCTCAGTTAACAATCAGTGTCTGGAATTTGGGAGGGAGATCACTTTCCAGGCCTGTAACTTAAATATTCCTATAAGATCACATTCTCAAGACAGGGGACCTTACACAACAAAGTGAGGGCTTCCATTGTGGGAAGGAAGTAGATAGTCTGAACAGAGAAGTCAAAACAAGGGGAGAAGTCACACAAAAACATGCAGGTTTTCAGGCAGGTCTTGAAAAGGAAGAGAGAGGGGGGAAAGGTGGAGGGATAGCGTTCTAGAGTTTGGGGGTGCAGTGGCTGAAAACACGATCTCCGATGGTTGGGCAGAGGGGGGGGGGGGGGGGGGGAATGGAATATTCGGGTGGCAGAATCCTGAATGAGCTGGACGTTTTGAATAGCAGAGTTGGGGAGACTAGCAAGGAGTATGTTTGATTAATCCAGGCGAATGGTGACAAATACATGCTCAAGGGTTTTGGCTGCATTTGGGGTAAGGTACCGTCAGAGGCGGGCAATGCGGCGGAAGTGGAAGAAGATGGTCCTGGTCAGGGACCGGATGTGGGGGGAGGAAGGAAAGCTGGGGATTGAACTGGATGCCTAGATTGAGCACGAGGTTCAGTACAGTGTCTCTGTGTCAGGGGAGTAGTGTTCTACCCTCTACAAGGGTTCTAGGTTTTGCTCACTATTCAGAGGTTCTTGTTGGAAAGTGTGTGTGTGTGCATGGACATCAGAAAGGATTAGGGTTGTCTCCCATTCCCAATACTCACAGTTGATGCATCTCCATGGAGTGGTTTTATTTGGGAGGCATGTGTGTGTGTGTGTGTGTATATATGTGTGGGTGTGTGTGTATGTTTGGCGGTTGGGTGGGGATGGAGAATTTCAAACTGCTGATATCCAGAAAATCCCTTGGGTTTTCGGTCCACTTGAATCTGTCAGCTTTTTTTAAAAAAAACATCAAACATGAAATAATTGAGATATAGCTGGGAGTCTACTGCTCCGTTCAAACCTATCAGTGAAACCATTTATTGCAATAAACGTAATTGTGAAGTAATGAGTTGCAGTTTGGCAGGCACACCCAATGAATAAAAAGTGATAGCTTTCTGTACAGCACCCCAGTGTTCCACTGATTTATTTTCTCCTTTCAGGCATTGTTTATCGTAAACCCTGCTACTTAATTTTCTGCTTCAAACAAGAAGCCCTTTGTCACTCTGATCACTTAAATTAATAAGCACATAACACGTGTTCGCACATCAGCGCTCACAAAGCCTTGTTCAAATTATTTGCCGCATGGGAGGATAACTATCGAAAAGAAAGCTTGCCTTAATCTTTCTCACACCGAACTCTGCTTTGACTGTAGTTATATTTTTGGTGCAAATATCAGGCCACAAGGGATCAAAAACACGCAAACTAAATTTTAACACCTTGAAGTTTCCTTATGCATTTTGCCAAGTTTCCAGTTAACCTATGATGCTTGTAGATATTTCAGGGAGTTTATCAGCACATCATTAACAGTTCTTGTTGGGACTTGGTTCCACTATTCTGTGGGAACAAAATTTACTTCTAATCTCTTCTATTTAAAGCAGATTAATTTTAAACCTACGTTCTCTTGTTCTCCTCTCAAGTAGCCTGCTTTACACCTACATCATCTCCACCTCTCAGGGTTTTATAAGTCTGGATTAATGTGCCCTTTCAATCCTTCTTACTCCAATGTACACATGTTCTATTCTCCGCTTAATCCGGAATCATAGATAATCAATCCCCTCTGCATCAGTGTTAACATTTCTGCAAAAGCCTATGTGCCATTTCACAGTAAACTAGAAAATTAGAAATGAATGATGTGCACAAATAAAAAGTAAAACTACATACTGTGTGTGAGAAATCTATCTTTGAATGTGCAGATGGTAAATCATTCAGTTCATTTATTTATATGCTGGTGCTAGTTCACGCCACCCAACCACTGGAGCTATTGGAAGCGACAGGAACCGAGTTCGATGTGGACGGTGCGGTGGCAGGTGGAGTGGAGTGCAAAGCCATAGGCAAGTTTCCTTACCCCACGCCTCTGTTTAACTAGGAATAACCACAACAACTTGGATTCACATAGTGCCCTCCACGCCGGACGGCGTCTCAGAGCGCTCCAGTGCAACATTTGTAGTGAATTTATTGCTCTGCTATGTCAGTCGCCCACTATTATTTCTAACGAGTTTCAAACAACTGCCAACCCATTTCTACGATTTTTTAAAATCTCGTGTAACAAAGTGTATCGTTGGAAAATTGTACGCCCTGGAAAATTCTCCCTAAAGGGGAGAAGGCCACTCCACTTTACAGTACATCCCTTGAGACGTCCTCTCGCAATGGAAGGCGCGGCATCAAATGTAGAGTTTAATATAACCCACAAAACTTAATTTTAGTGAACACACCAACAGAGTTCTAGACACTTAAAATATCTTTGTAAAAATAATAATAATCCTAGCATTTGATATAGCACTTTTTACGTCTTCTGGAAGCTCAAAGCGCTTCACAGAATATACTGTAAAGTGAATTGACTGTATATTTTGGGGCCAAACACGGCAGCCAATTGCGCGTGTCCCACAAAGAGTCGTGGATTGAAATGACCGATTTATTTTAGGTTTTTTGGGGACGGATCATTATCAGGCGTGTGGAGTAAGGAAACTTGCCCAAAGTTTCGCCCTGACCTGCCTGGATTTGAGACACAGGTCTCACGCTTCTAAGGTGAGCGCTCTAACCACTGAGCTACAGGACTTCTAAAAAAAAAAGTAAAATAATTGAAATTTGTGATTTTGTAGTCGACCGTATCTCTATAATCTTTATTGACTGTAGGTTTATCCATTTCCATTGGCTAATTTTTTTGCCTGAGCTGTGAGGGCTCACAGGCTTTCACATTGCCTGGTGCTGATAACACATTCAACAGCGCCATTTGGTGGCAGTGGAGTGATACTACACAACCCAAAAAATCTTGGGTTTGTCTGAATGGCTGACTATGGATGTGAGGCGAATGAAAAAAAAATCACAGCTTGGTGACTCATATGTTGAATTTCTGAATATTGCTATTATTTCCATGAAACCTCCTCCCGACGTGAAGGGCGCTCTGTACATGTAATTTTGTTGTTGTTGTTGTAAATCTCCGCAGAGCTCAATGTGGCTCCTATTGCTAACCTTCTGATGAAAGGCTAAAAGCCCTCATCTCATTTTTGTGGAGTTTTGTTCCCATGGTTCTATAGTATTCTGACGGACAGGGCAAACCAGCCAATATAATAAAAATTACCATCATCATCATCCTTGCATTCTTATCACGTCTTCAAGATGTCTCAAACAGCTTCACAGAATATACCGTAAAGTGAATTGATGATATTTAGTGGGAGAAATGTATTTGCTATCAAATACAAGGCTTATTATTGTCAATTGGGAAATGTTGCTGGTACAGATTGGTTGCCAACATTGTTTAGACAAGTTATTGCACTTCAAAAATATGAAATGAAACTCTTTGAGATATTGGGCGAGTTTTTCCTTATCCCACACGCCTGTTTCATAAACCCTCAAAAAGCCCCAATAATAAATCGGTCATTTCAATCCACAATTATTTGTGAGAAACTATTGAGTGCAATTGGCTTCAGCGTTTCACCCACAATATATACAGTCATTTCACCTTACAGTATACTCTGTGAAGCACTTTGAGACGTGTAGAATACGTGGAAAACACTATCAAATACAAGAATTATCATTTCATTGTGAAATACTGGCAATACTGTACATCAAATGCAAGTATCCTAATAAATCTAATAAATATTCTAAATCTTGAAAGAACTTTTGCCACGTCATGAGGGAAGACTGCCAACAAACAGTACTGCAATAGTTTGCGAATGAGTTCCCATCCGGTCATAAGATTTATTTCTTGGTGTTTTATTGGTAATTCGTGTTTTGCAACAGATGTGTTTTCAGAGCAGTATATGGGGAGAATATCAAGGCAGAGACTGGTAGCTTTACTTACTTTGACCCAAATAGAGGTAAATGATTTGTGGCAAGACTGATATGATCTCTTCACATGCTTAACCAGATTGTTATGGAAGTTTACTAGTTACAGCCAAACACTACTCCAGACACATTACATAGGTGAAATCAATGTGTTTGATAAAAGCTTTTATATACAGTATATATGCCTTTGTCACCTCTTGGCTGGACTATTTCAATGCCCGCCTCGCTGGTCTTCCCTCCTCCACAATCCACAGAGTCCAGCTCATTCAGAACTCTGCTGCCCGCATTCTCACCCACACCAAACTTTGCTCCCCCATTACCCCAGTCCTTGCCAGACTTCACTGGCTCCCTGTCCCAGAGAGTATCGACTTCAAGATCCTCACCATTGTCTTCAAATCCCTCCACTCCTCTGCACCCCCCCAACCTCTCTGACCTCATCGCTCCTCAAACCAGCACCCGCTGCCTTCGCTCCACTGGGTCTGGCCTCCTCCATGTCCCCTGAATCCTCCATTCCACCCTTGGCAGCCGTGCCTTCAGCCACTACACCCCGAGGCTCTGGAATTCCCTTCCTCACTACCTTCGCCTCGCCCTCTCTTCCCAGCTTCAATTCCCAGCTTTCTCTTCGACCGCACCTTTGGTCACCTTTCTACCTCTGCCCTTGGCTTGCTCCCGGGATCTGTGAAGTGCTCTGAGACGCCGTCCAGCGTGGAGGGCGTGATATAAATCAAAGTTGTTGTTATTGTACAATATGTATTGTCTATAGTTCCACGGAAAGGCAAAAAGTTGCAATTGGTAAAACAACTGCGATCATATATCAGCCTTCGATCTCTGTAGCCTGAAAAGCTGAATCCCAGTGACGGGTGGGTGGAGGGCGGAGAGGAGTGAAGAAGATGTGAAAACAATTTTGTCTCATCTTTTACCTGAAGGAGCTTGGTCATACGCAGGGTTAATGCAAACATAATTTTAGCCACAATTTTGAGAGATCACACTGAGTTTCTGTTGCCAGGAAAGAAAAAAAGCCAGATGGAAAGATGATTCATTGAAATAAAATTATGCGGCGTACTTGTTATACATTTTAAGACAGCTGCAGAACTTCACTTGTGTATTTTGCCCTTAATAAAAACCACAAAGTAAGACTGAAGCAATCCTCACGATCTTATAATTGTCTACAAGCGTTTTGTGGGGGATAACGTTTATAACTAAGCAATCAAAGTATAATAATAATTCTCTTATTTGGTACAGCGCTTCACAAAATATACTGTAAAGTGAATTGGCTGTATGTTTGTGAAACACGGCAGCCAATTGCACACAGCAGTGTTCCACAAACAGTGAATTGAGAGACCAAAATATTGTTTTTGAGGGATTATTATTATCAGACGTGTGGAGTAAGGAAACTTCGCCTTGCCTGGAATCAAACTTGGGCAAAACAGACTGACAATGCCGACAAGGTTTGAAAAACAACATTTCAGTTTAAAATAAGGGCTTATTTAAACAATTTTCAGAATTGGGAAGTAATTCCAGATGCCTGGAATCCCGTTTCACTTGAAATCCTCCTTCCAACACTACTTGCTGACTTGTGGCCTTTTTGAGAGCAATGGTTTCAGTGAATTTTTGCTACCAACAAGAACTGAAATACCCATTTTCATCGATCACCTATTTACAAATTGAACACAAAAAGAGTTGTAAAATGAAGATTGGCAGCACAATGAGTTGAAACCGACTGACTGAGCCTGGGATTACACCTTATTGGTGGATCATTGAGTGGTGAGGGTGCGTAATATCAAAATGTTGCAGTTGCAAGTGTGTGGAGAATTACTGCGCTGTGTGAGGGATGTCACTGTGCTGCATGTGTGGTTTTATTGGATATCACTTTGCTGCATGAGTGGGTGTGTTGTGTGTGTGGGTTATTACTGCGCTGTTTGTGTGGGTGTGGTCACTGCTGTATTTGTGGATGCTGCGTTGAGTCAATGGGCACACAAAAAACATAAAATAAAAAACAAGTTTGATTTTTTTTGAAATCGTGAAATGGGATGTTTTAGTACCATAATAACAATCCCTGCATTTTGATATAGCTCTTTTCACGTCTTCTAGACGTCTCAAAGCGCTTCACAGAATATACTGTAAATTTAATTGACTGTATATTTCTGGGCGAAACGCGGCAGCCAATTGTGCACAGCAGTGTCCCATGAACAGTTGTGGATTGAAATGACCGATTTTTATTATCTGTTTGAGGGATTATTATCAGGCGTGTGGAGTAAGCAAACTTGCCCAAGGTTTCGTCCTGACCTGCCTGGATTCGAACACAGGTCTTATGCTTGTAAGGCTAGTGCTCTAACTACCATCTCTCTACCTCTCCTGCATATCCGTTAAGGCTCTTGCTTCTTAAATAATTATCTCCCTTTCAAACATCCCAAACGATTGAGCATTTTTGGTCTTCTAGGGCTGTGGAACCACATTCTCGTAACAGTGATAGCAACTGCTGGTCGAAAACAATTTAATATCTTATCCGAACAGTATAAACAAGTTGGGTGTTTTGCTGGACCATCACTTTTTATAACACAAGTGATACATTAAAGTAAAGACTGCATACTTATTTCAAATTGCCTGCGTGCCTACTGATAACAGCACAGGCATTCCAAACAACACGACTAGATTCCTGACCACAGATCATAAAGCCATCCTCAATGCAAAAGCCTCCAAAACGATTTTCAATTCTCTGCTTCCCGCTGAACTGGTTGGGAGAGGTGTGGGCCAGTGTTGCTCTCAACACAAACTTTTATAACAAACAAGTGGTTAGTAGGCTTCAAAACAAAATACGAGTATGAAGATCACTCAGTCTTGCCAGAGTGGGAGCTCATCTATATTTTGTATACAGTAGCTTCAATGAGGTAACAGACTCCACAGAAACATTCAGCATATGAGGAAGCAATTGGCCCATTGTGTCTGTGATGTTACTACTGTATTGTTACCATCGATTATTAATCCGACTTCCCAGTTCTTTCCCTAATTTCGTTCAACATTTTACTACTCAGGCACTTATCCAGTCCCCTTTTTGAATGCTTCTATTGATCCAACTACTCACTAACACTTGTGCTAATGAATTCCACACCCAAAAATAACCCTCTTTAAGAAATTCCTACAAACCTCTCCCCTACTTCTTTTGTTCAAGCATCCTGAAAACTATGACTAGCTCAGTTCAAACGCCCCTAAACGTCCTTTCAGAATATCCACAAGCAAACTGGCAAGGACATTTCCAAAAGATTGTGAATTTTGTTCTTTGCAAGACCTTGAAAAAAAACGCTTGAAAAACAAAAACAAGCTTTCAGTATATTTACTAAACAAGCAGACTGTCACTTCAGCCTTATGGCCAGTGGCTTGGAACGTTGACAGGGTGAGAAAAGGCCTTATCCTGAAGGTGATATTAGAATTGGCAGATTGAAGGCTTGGGCCCAGTGCGAAGCATTTCTGGACCACTGACCTTAGTCTGATTTCCATGTTCACTTTCACATACTATATTCACAACTGTTTTTATATATTGTTAAACAAGTCAAAGTAAGTATTGATCTTGAAATATACGTTTAGAAATACAGGACTATGTTCATGCAAACAGGGGTACAATCCAGATTTTGATAAGTTATTGGTCAAGTTACTTGGGCAAGCTTTCCAAATCCTTGCATGGTTTTCTTACTTGTCCCAGTTGCAGTTCACAGCAGCAACACCAGTGAACATACGCTGACATACTTGCCTATGGTAGGATTCAATTCTCTTTCTGGCGCTTCAGTGTTGGAAAGTTGGTGATACAAGACAGAGCCCCCACCATTTATTCTGCAATCCCTCTCTTTTACAGGACTTTTAGTACTTGCAATTGGAACAAAACCCTATTTTGCAGAAAAGCTTGTTGCAAATTCACTGCAAAAGTATAGCTTGTGCAAGACTTTAATGTTTAAAGCCTGTGAGTAGAACTGATCTTACATTCTGCAATTTATCAGGATGGGCATTCCTGTTGAGAGGAATAACTGCACCCGATAAAATACATTCTTTTAAAGTTGCCAAGATGTAAGAGTGGGCAAGTAAGTGTACACTGAAGGTATAAGATGATTGTGCAGCTACATGTAGCTACACAATTATACAAGCAATTTCCTTGAGAATTAAATCAGTCAACAACTGCCCATTGCACCATTTCTATTTCCCACACCATCTATACTTTTATTTGGATCCTTGCGGACCACAGGACCATTTCTCCATGAAACTCAAGTTTAAGATACTGCCTGCTCTTAATTCAGATTTAATTAAGAACTCAAATGTAATACGATCAATAATTTTCTACTTATGAGAATTACAATGAATTCAGAAATACTATTGCTTGTGTTTTTTCCCCCTACGCTTTACATTTTAGATATCACCCCCTTAGTATTGTAAAGCCGAAGATGGCAGATATTCTTACGTAAAATAGTTAAAAGGCAGACCGCACATCACCTATTCTCAACTAAAAAGTTCCTGTTTACCAGCATACTCTGGAACATCAAAAATCCAAATCTCTGCCAATCACATGGATTTCTTTAATCTGTACTTAACTTACTCTTGCGCTCTGAGACGCCGTCCGGCGTGGAGGGCGCTATATAAATTGTTGTTGTTGTACTCAATTATATGCACATAAGAGGCTAAAAAACAGGCATACTGTCATTGTTGTGGGTTAGTAGTTTATTGTATGGAACTCTGATCCATTTTCAAATGTTCGACACAAGAATGGTTCTTGTTCTGTGATTTGCTCCAACTGCAGGTTTTGGTATCTAACTGTTGAACTGTAAATCTGAATTAAGAGCAAGTAGTATCTTAAACTTGAGTTCTGGTCCATTTTTGTTTGTGCACAAAGTCATCGGTGGCTTGGCTTTCGAATATGTGTGAGAACGTGTGATTTTGGTATGTAATTATGTAAGTAAGCATGCGTGGGAAAGTCTGTGTATATATGTAAGTGTGGGAGAATGTGTGTGTGTGTGTGGGGGGGGGGGGGGAGAAAGGAGGGAGAGGGGGTAGCTAGGAGTATGCAATCACCTCGATCAATCTTAACAGCAGAATCTCACTACAGAAGGAAACTCAGGCCTTTCTTTGAACATGCGGGAAGATAGAGGAACAGAGAAAAAAACACACTGGAAGCAGAGAAACACTGAAATAACACAGCTGCAACAAAAGCCTTTTATACAAAAAATAACAAAACATATTCAATTCCTTGCATTATTAGACCTAGTACAAACATCTCAATGCATAACTTTATGCTATAAAGACTTAAGAAAACAAAGTGAAATATTTATATTTGGCCAGCCCTTCCCCAGGAAACTGTACGATGCAGCATGGCTTTATTGCAGCCCCATGTGAATGTAAAGCTTCCCTATGCGTTTCACACAGCGGATGTACTGTGATAGATCCCACATAATTAAGGGAGTCTTACTATACTGAATTGTTTCTGAGCACAGAGTGACTGGGCAAAACACACACGAGAACTTTCCATCTTGCATAGAATTAGCTAATCCCCAGGAACACCATTAAGTTTCACCCTGTCTCCCTTCATTTCTCATCCCTAAAACCCTGCCTCCCCGTCACCCAAGACAAGTTGGGCACAAAGGTGCATTTAAAAAAAAATACATTTATTGCCTTAAGCTATATTTTGGAGAGTTTGATTAAGTAAAAATATAGAATATCTCACTTATGAAGCAACTTTTTAAGATATATTCAGAGTTTTGGCTTTTTTTTTTGTGGGTGACGACGCTCAGCTTTCTCTTCCCCCCCCCCCCTCCCCCCAAGTTATTTTCTCCCAGATCCCTCGAGGGTACACTTGCTGTCCATGATTAAGACGGTCAGACAGATAATCCGGTCTCAGTACAAAGAGTGTGTACTAAACTATATTCCACCACTCTGATCGCAAAACCTGATTCTGTCTACGGCCACTCCCCCTCATATCCTACTTAGCTCAAAAGCACTTTGGTACGTTGCCCTGTGTGAAAGGTGCTGTATAGGTGCAATCTGCTGTATGTAATGCCTCACATGATGCACTTCCCTTTCAGCACAATTCGCAATTTAACTAGATGTTTTCAGGGTATAAGACCAGAATGTTTTATAACACTCAATCCATGGGACTCCTGTGAGGTTCCAGAGATACCTTAGATAACAACCTGAAAAACAGATGCAGAACTATATAAACCTCATCAACCTACAAATTCAGACAGAATAACAGAAAATTTGGTGCAAGCCAGAGATGTTCTTAATAAAAGAAAAATTCATGTATATCTCATACATGCGAATAAGACTATTCACTATGATTTCAAACAATATTGGCATCATTGAGGAAACCTCAGCGAGAAAGACAATGCCTTGCCCGGCCTTGTTCCCTGTTTATGATAAGATGCGGTTATTATATATATATATATGGCTAACTTAGTTCCTCGTTGAAGGAATAATCTACCTCAGTGCGCTGAAGGTAATATTCAACAGAAATGTAGCTTTTCAGTGAGTACTGCTGCAGGAGTTGATGGTATAGTCTGATCAATAAACATAAGTTAATGTTGAAAGGAAAACAAAAGCAGTGCCAATGCTTTGTAATGGAGGAAGCTACATACAGTTAGAGGGAAATGCACAAAACCTCGTCCAGAGGTACTCAATACAATGGAGGGTCCAACCATCTCAGAAGTTTCAGCTCTTTCATCTTTCCCAGAACATCAACTACGGCTAAGCAAGAAAACACATACTTTGAAAGCACCAAAAGGGTTTACAAATAAGCTCCAACAGAAAAAATAGAAATCATAAAACCACAATGCAGTGTGTAACAAATAGTGCAAACATCAGCACTCTGGGGAACGTCATGTTCTGGGAGTTTAAGTGAACAAATTAAAAATGCTGGAAAGAATGCAACAGCAAATAGCTTTTATATGTATTTTCAAATTGCAGAAGGATTCTGACAAACTCCACTACTAACCCCAACACACACACTATTTAAAGGAGTTGTGTTATAATTAATTACTTGCAACATTTAGAGACTGCTTTTCAGCCAATCTTTCAATTTGTCGCTGTGCGACGCAAGCACATATGTTGTTACTTAATCAAACCCTCTGCTCTCCATAGTCTATTAATTGCCTTCGTGGTTTGGAAAAACCATGTGCAGGAAAATGAGATCCCTGATACTAAGGAACATCCAATAGTTAAGGACATGTTGATGGCTCGCAGTATTAAGTTAATCACCCAGTACTCATACCTTCAGAAAACTGACCAGATATTCATACTTTAGTT
Organism: Hydrolagus colliei; assembly: GCA_035084275.1. Classification (NCBI taxonomy): domain Eukaryota; kingdom Metazoa; phylum Chordata; class Chondrichthyes; order Chimaeriformes; family Chimaeridae; genus Hydrolagus; species Hydrolagus colliei. The sequence goes on along the minus strand of CM068747.1, from coordinate 5,472,841 downwards.
ATAGCCCTCTTCACACAGTAAATAAATTACTAACTAACATCCCAGGATATTTGGTAGCTTTACCCCAGGGCATCAATAAAACAGTTTCCAATCAGAGTGCAACATACACAAGGGAAGCAGTTAATAATATAATACATTTTACTGGAGAGAAGTATCTGAAACATCTTGGCAAAATTGCATGCTAGTTCTTTAAAAAAGTGTAAAAGGTAGATTATGAATAAAAACATCATTCAGAACTCCTGCTGTTACCGATTTAACATGCTGAAACATCATTATGTTTCCACATGCAATGTTGATTTTTTAGCATCACCTGCACCCTCCATGATCAGAAGTCTTGTCTTAATATGTGCAGGTGAAAGATATTAAGAGTTACTGCCATAGAACAAGTTGTCACATTTTTTAACTCCGGTTAAGTTATTGCTGCATGAAGTTGCATGAACATAATCTAAGGGACAAGGAACAAATTGCTTGATCAGCCAGCGGTCTAATGAGTTCAAACTATCAGCACAATTAATATATTTGGTTCTGGCGTTAAATTGGAAATATCTAATTTATGATTTCCCGTCATTTTGATTTTTTAAAAAATAAAGTAGGTTTCTGGAATATGGACATGAAACATAAAGTGATGGGAGACATCAGAGAAGCATAATCAGAGGCAATTGGTTAATGATTTTACACTGCACATATCATGCACCTAATGTCTAACCGAGGAGCTAGCAATCTCCACATATCCTGTCCAGCTCTCTGGGACGCTACCCCGAGTGAAGAGAGCTATATAAAAGCAAGCTATTGTGGGTCCTGACTGAAAGTGACCTGTTGATACGTTGCTTATTTGGGTTTCCTTTGGAGATTCTGCTAGATCCCAGGACGGTGCACTTGAATGACAGCTTCCTTCTGCTTCCCTAAGTTACATTCCAGTCAACTAGCTCCACAAATGGTGCTATTGCAAATGCTTCATTCAATTGATCCAAATATTTTGGGAAATATGACAAGAGTCAGTCAGACAAGAGTGATGTCTGACTTAGTTATAAACAGTGTCCTTTCTGGATTGCTGTCTTTGCCAGGAGCTCTCTCAGGAAGTTGTTGGTGGGTTGAGAGGAATCTGAATCTATCTATTTGCTTGGAAATTTATTAATCCTTCCAAATACTCAGCAGGCTGGATGTAAATTAGGACGTGCATAAATCTTCTTATCACAATTATTTCCATTTATTTTAGGATTGTATTTAATTTACAACCTATTCTACATCTTGGATGGTTTGCCTGTCTTAAACATCAAAGATATCTTGGGGCGAGATTGGTCTGTATCCAAATAGTGTGACCGTCTTGAAACAAGCTCCTCAATGTCCTTTATATTATACAGACACTACCTTAGCCATTGGGCAGGGCGATGCATTCAACATAGCGATTCATCCTCATAGCTATGCCGCATTGTGTGAATTTAATGGAGGCCTGTGGGATGCAGAGGCCTTGATATGGAGATGGTTTCCATTGATGATACTGTATGCATTCACTCTGTATTGCACATTTTGTCTGTTATCTTGCTTATTCTATAAAATATGCAACAATTCAAAAAGATGTGGGTCTTTCATCAGTTTGTACGATCTATATTGAAGCAGGGTTTTTTTGTGGGTTGGGGTGGGGAGGACGGCGACGGGGACAAAGATTGGGGAAAATATGCCAAACCTTGGCCTGCCTACGCAACACTGCTTTGTGCTGATAGCAGTAAGGAATTGTATTTCATTCTCCCTGCAGCAAAGCGCTTCTTTCTGAAGTATATACAGTATAAAAATGTAAAGTGTTATTAATACAGTGCAAAGGCATCAAGAAGATGACCAGTTTCACAACAATGCCTTACCCCATCCCCTAAACAGTCCATGATTTCACATCACTTTGCAATTTGGGTTCTGATTACAGCATTAATTGACTGAGGTTCAATCCCTCAATATTTTACTTGAAGGATTGATAACACAATACAAAAATGAACATCTTCAGGTTCATGAGCTTTAGGCATGGGTTACTCTGCTCAACTTGACTGACTGAATGCTCCTGCTGGATTGTACTTTTAAAATGCAATGAACACAAACACGCAAGAGAAAAAACGTCCAAAATGCAAGCTAGGAAAAAAGGTGACGAGTCGAACTGTCTGTCAGCAAAGCAGTAGAAGGTGCTTAATTTCACACCTCTCTGGTTAAAGGTGGTCTTTCAGCCTCTCTGTCCCACTTACCAACATGTGCAATGCTTTTCTTGGCTGGCAGCAAATGCTGATGTCTCCTAATATTGGTTGGGTGAGGGAGAGACTAACACCCAAATGTATACCTCTCAACTCGTGCCTTTTCCCCAAGTCAGCAGAGCAGCATTTTAGTCCTGCAAGCTGCAGCAAGCTTCCGCTTAGCCCAAAGGTTGACTGCAACCCGCAACTGTGGAGCTGCGAGGAAAAGGTGGAAGTAAAACAAAGCAGGAGAAATAAGTTGGGATTTTTCAAGAGATACCAAATTAAAATATTTGCTTTTGATTTTCCTGATCACACTGAACAGCATTTTCTTTGTACCAATAAGTTAGTGCGTATATAAAAATGTTCATGTGAAAACCAATTGTCCAACCGTTTTCGAGGCTGTCTTGAGGTTGGGACAAGAAATATTCGATAGGTCTGGATCGCAGGATCCAGCGCTTGATGCTCTGTTGCATGGGAGTGCAGCTGCTGGAACTGAATCCATGCAGGCAGTCTTTCCCATGGAGGAGAGAAATGAATATAAAAGGTAGCAGAGTCACCCAGCTCATGCTGATATGTCTTTGGGAGCCAGTCTGTTATCATCCACAGGATTGACAGGTGGCACACTAGTCGGATTTATGACAGTACAGGTCCTTGAGTGCTTTGAGCTCCTCGATAAGCGTCTTGTTTTGATTCTCCAGGACAGCGACGCGGTTCTCCAGGCACTTCACATACTCTTTCTTCTTCCGACGACACTCGCGCGCTGCTTCCCTGAAATGGGGAGTGCGAGCAAAATGATTAGGACAACCAAGCAGGAACAGCTGATCTTCCCCCCCCCACCACAACTTTCTGACTCTTGATAGTGGAGATTCATGCTGAGAGACAAGCACTAATTATCCACTAGAAAACATTCTTCACGTGTGAAGTTTGGCAGCATGGGCTGGCAGGCTGGTGTATAACCTGATGACCTCATCTAATGAACACCCAAGAGCAGAGCCATCGATGCACGGGACACTTGGGACTGATTTTTTTTTAACCTTTTCTCTCTTGGCCAGAATATTGAGGTCAATTGATCTGCTTACTTCTGCCTTGACTGAAGCTAGCTAATTCAGCATAGACAACAAGATGGAGCTAGTTCAATCCTCATCAGTATAATACGCAGTGCACCAAACCATTGCAGCAGCTTCCTCCTACGAGTTTTATTTAAATTTTGACTATATATATATATATCTTTTTAAAAAACAGTGATTTATGTGTCAGAAGATCATGGTTGTCTTAGAACTATGATCAATTAATATAGAGTGCTATCCCCTGATCTCATTCATTTATATAGACATCCTGTGATGTCAACATCAATGAGCAGTCTGTATTACACAATACAGATTTCACAGCTATGTAAAGTTACCCCACCAGAGGTTTGGTCTTCATAAACCATTTCCTGTTGAGTAGCTCAATATTGCATCACGATAACAAATTGCATTACAACAGCCACATTGGGAGTGGAAAGGGAGAGTGCAATTCTCATAGACTTTATGCTTCTCATTCACATCACCTCTCCATACTGTGCACAGCTATTGGCCCACCGAGGCCTGGCACTGCGAGGATAGGATTACCTGTTTTTCATGAGGCGGATCTCCCGTTTCCGAGCCGTATCCTCAACATTGTGTGACTGGTTGTGCATGACTGGGGATGATGTCATCACCATACCCTGGCTGGCAGTGGAGTTGGGACTGGTGCGGATCTGATAGGTCTGGACATCTCCGGTGGCGCCTGGTAGCAAGATGCAGCAAATGTATGTTAGCACAATAAGAATTTATAAATAACACTATTGTACTGCGTCAGTACCCTTGAGAAGTAACTCAAGGAGTGGGCGGGGGAATCTCCCTTTCCCCATACCTCAGGTGTAGATAGTGTCATATCCAAGGATACAAACTCTATTTCACTAAGCCAGTCTAGAACCTTGGCGTTTTGTTCATCTCTCAATTATCCTTTCTACCCTACATTAGTGCCATGACCACCTCTGCCATCCCCCATCTCTGCAACATTGCCCAGCTCCGCTACTGTGTTACACTGCAGGCCACTGAAACTCTCATTTATGCATTCATAACATCCAGGATTGATTATACAAACTCCTTGCTTGTTGGCCTCCCCAACTCCGCCCTCCATAGGCTGCAGATCATACAGAAGTCTGCAGCCTGTGTGAGTGTAATCAGCCATGAAACCATGTGGTATTGAGGGGGTAAGAGATAAATTAGTTAATTCTGTCTTCACCCAACACCCAGCACACAAGCTTCCCAGCAGGAAACTGAAGCAACACTGTGGCTACTTGTAGCATCCCATCTAATAGCAACTAAATTAACCCAGCAGCCCCCGTTCCACTTTATACATCGGCTTTAAAAACTGACCTTCTCCTTTCCAATCCTATTCTCATGAAGTTCAGTTTGTTAAAACTGTATATTTTCTGAAGGTTTTTGCTCTGGAGAAAGTTACATTTTTCATCTTTGACATCAGAGAAAACATGGTGGCTCTTATTGATGCAAGGAATATTAATTCATAAGGGATGTTTGAGTGTTACATTTTTTTCATATACTTGACAAAGATCAGTTTAAAATTGATTGTATATTGTTTGATAGAGATCTAGAACAGCAAAGTCTACACATGAACCAATCTCCGAGGAACGTCTGGTCTGACCACATAGCATTATTCTAGCCAAGCAAATTCTCACATTACAAGCTATGGTATTCAGCAGCTACTTTGCTGAAGCATAAAACTTAGTTTAAAACACTGGAAATCAAACAATTTTCAAATACATCTGTCCTAAATGATTCAAGAGTAAAATGCGAGATGTTCTCCTTATCAGCACTGTAGTCCTTTCGACCGTGCCTTCAGCCACCCTCCTACCTCGGGTCCTGATCCCTGACTGGAAAAATTACATTTGTAGAACACCTTTCACATTGGGAGGACGTCACATTGGGACATCCTCCCAATGTGAAAGGTGTTCTACAAATGTAATTTTGTTGTCGTAGTTAGTGGCTCGAGTGCCCTTAAGGTTTGTCTTAGGTTTGACACACTAACACTACTTCTGAGCTAACCTGCTAAAGTGAAGACAACCAATATATTAAAGGACACAATCTTCCTTCCATTCCCACCGCCATCACTCACCTTGTACCACTACCTGGCTGCCTGGAACAAAGATTTGCTGTCCATCAGTGCTCTGGGCATACTGTAAAATGGTTGCACCACTCTGGGTAGTTCCTGCATTACTCATTGTCAGTGTCTGAAGGCCATCTGTGCCATTATTAGCCAGTTGGATTGCACCTCCCTGCGTGATAGCAACTGACAAGAACAAAGAATGAGAGATCAGTACAAAATCACGATTCAACCTGCAACCAAACATAAATTAGATTTTGAAATACCGAGTATACAAACACATGGACACTGGCAAGTAGATATCAGTATTGAGCAAGGTGGAGAGGAACATTTTGGGGGATTTGCACAGGAAGTGTCTGTGACATTTATTTTATAACAATTTCAGTAATGAAAGACCACAGCACCATTGGGTTTAATTCTCATTTCACACCAATACATATTATAATAATAATCCTTCCATTTGATATACACAACTTCTAGACGTTTAAGGAGCTTCAGAGAATTTCCTGTAAATTGACTGTATACTTTGTGGGTGAAGCGCGGCAGCCAATAGCACACGGTAGTGTCTCACAAACAGTCGAAGACTGAAATGACCAATTTATTATTGTTTGAATGTTGGTACTTCTAAGTACATAGAAAGATGAAATGATCAATATCTAATCTAGAGGAAGTGTTCATTGAGAGCATAATGATAGCTGATAATCTTGCAATTTTCCTGGGTTTGTGGGAAGGAACATGGATAAATACACAGTGCAATGTTAGGGTTCCTGTAAATAAGGTAAGGATGTGGGGGATGTACATACTGTACTGTCCACTGCTCGTCTGATAGATAGGAGTTGGTATCGTCATTGTTACAGATGTGGCGTTCGATTCTTCTTCAGATTTTTCTTCATCAATTCTTGGCACCCCAGGGGTATCAGATGAAAGTTCATTCAGGATTTTTCTATGCACATAGCACAATAGCAGAGCATTCAATTAGACTCATAAAGGAGGCTATGTTAAGTAAGCCTAGTGACCAAAACAGTCATATTAATAAAAAGGTCTCCAATTCAAGTGACCATATATGTAAAGACGTACAAGTTTAATAGAAAGTAGAATTTCATTTTTGGAAAGAAAAGATGCTTGAACTGTAAATTGACATTTCAAAAGTTACAAATTCTTCCAAAACTGCACAGCAGGAAATTGCTCTAATTTGGGTTGCTTTTAAGTAACACAGCAAGCGGGTGGTGAAACATGATTTCTTAATCTCTGACAAATTCATCACAAAGAAATGACTAGTGCAAGTAATTCAATTTCTTCCGCAGGCAGCTACTGTTAACCCAAAGACTTAATCAGTAAAATTGTCCTAGTTGCAGTGGGAAAGCTTGCTCTGGGATTTCCATTTGTAGATGGGATGCATAGAAATCTCAGCTTAGTTTGGATACTTTTAAACTTGGAGATGGGTTTCCACGTGGGTCAAAACACTTGGCTGAACCCAACAAAAGTATTGTGCCATTGATCGTCATGTTTATAGTTTCAGCGGCTTTAAACCCAGAGAAGTAAAACTACCGTAATAGGATATTTGCAAAGATAAACTGCCATTTTTTCCTCCAAAGTTCAAACAACTGGGAAAGGAAACTTGAACTGAGTAATTTAAAATGTACAAAGCTCCAACCTAGGTAATGGCACCGTCCTGCAACAAGCTTTGACATTTTGAGACCCATCAATGTAAATTTGCATGACAAATAGAATTTTAATTCACTGCCCCAACTGAATAGTGCAGAAATGTCAAAAGCACATGCAACTTTTTAACCCGTTTGTTGGGATTAATTTAAAAACGCAAAGAAAATATTAATATGTGGCATTTTTGACTGCAAAAGACAACTTTCCTTAGCATAAACTAAACTGCTGCGGAAAGGGTCAACATTTTCTTGAGATAAACTCTCTTGGGAATGAATCAGCAGTCTGATATGAATTGCTCCATTACCTGTATGAAGGACGCCTCGATAGAATCTCTCTACGCTTCTGTGAGTCTGTCATACTATCCACAGATTCCTGAGAATCCTCACTTTCTGCTATTGTGGAAATCTGCAAAAACAAGAAAGGGAGAATCCCAATTTTCTGACAACTTTGTACATTGTCAGTTTATAGATCACCCAAGAGGTAAATACTGTAGCAATAACATTACAACCAAAGCAGCTATTTTAAGACAAGAATGAATAGCATTCATCAGGGTAGGTCCTCCAACTAAAAGTTTGTGTTGTTTTCCATTTTATGCTTTGTACAAGTGGAGTTGGTGGGAGCAACCCCCATGATGGTGTAAAAGTACAAGCAGTAGGGAGGTCAAACAGAGAAGCTGTTGGTATGCCTGATTATATTTTCATTCCCATTTTAGCCTTGAAAATGAAACACTCTTTAAACCCATGAATCATAGGTCTTATAGTTTTTTGGCAGAGAGTGGGAGTTAGAAACAACAAGCAACATTTGTATTGCACCTTTCGTAAGGAGGACGTCCCAAGGCGCTGGACAGTCAGTGTTTCAGACCCGAGCTGCAATTGGGGAGGGTGGAAGTAAGAGGGTGATCGATGGCATGGTCGAGGAGAAGGGCCTTGAGGTGAGTCTTCAAGGAGGCAAGGGATATGGCGAGGCAGAGGGACTGAGTTCCAGAGGGTGGGCTAGAGTAGCTGAAGGCCCACCCGCCAATCGTGGGGTCGGCTAGGCGGGGGATGTGCAGCAGACTTGAGTCTGCTGAAAGGAGGGAGTGGACAGGTTGGTAGGGGGTGTTAGGTGTGGTAAGGGGGAGTTAGGCCATAGAGGTTGAGGACCAAGACCAGTTTGAAGTTGAGGATCAGGATCTTGAACTGTATCCTCGGTTTGATGGGAAATCAGTGTAAATTTGGGATCCTTATAAGGAATAACTTTAATATTTCAGAGTCTGCAGAAGCCTAAGTGACTTACTTGAACAGTTTGAACTTGAGGCGACTGGATCACTGATGATTGAGCTGCCTGGATAACTCCTTGGACTTGAACGGTTTGTCCGTTAGGGAACTGGACTAATGTTACAGTTGGATTGCCTGCACTGGGCTGAACACTTGGCATGCTTACCTGCTTCAAAACAAAAACATTTTAGATTTTAAACTTGACCCAACACACAATTGTTTTGTCATAGTTTGAAAGAAACATGGCTGATCAAACAAATTACATACCTTGTTATTTCACGGTGACCTAAGTAAAAAAAACTCAAGACTCCCATGTTACAAAGGGACCAATTAAACATAATGGCCATCAATCAGTACTTCTTGATTGGTAGGTCACTGATCACGTCACTTCCCGCTTTCAATTCATACATGCTATATGCAGGAAGTGACCCTGATATTACTGCCTGTGCGATGCAGCAAGTAATATCGGTGGTAGTAAGGAGCCGCGGAGGATAGATGGTCTGCATGGTACTGCTGAGCTGAATCTGCCCAAACTGATTACACAACAACTATTAGATAGAGACAATATACACCCGTCTCAGATTTCTGTAGTGACACTGACGCGCATAATCTCACCAACACAAGGCTCTGCACATAGAATCATAGAATTTTACGGCACAAAAGGAGGCCATTAGGCCCATCTAGTCTGTGCCGACTCTTTGAAAAGAGCATACATTATTCTGATCTCACCAGGCTCCTGGCACTCCAATGAATTGGCTTTAAGATGCTTGTTATGACCTTCAAAAATCCCTCATGCTTTTGCCCCTTCCTACATCTATAATCTCCATCAATTCAATGCCTGTATGCTCAGAATCTCAAAAGCTTTGCTCGTTCCTCATGACTTTATGCTAGCAATGTTGATCAAGCCATCAGCAGCAATATCCCTGCTTTCAGAAATTATCTTCCAAGATGACTTTCCCTGCCTTCGAAATTCTCTTTAAGGTTACATCATTTAAATCATACTTTTGGTCAATATTCTGAACCCTCCCTTCTCGGCACTCCTTAGAATAAGTGTTAAATGCTTCATGTGAGGGATGCTATGTAAATGCAAGTTTTTAAAGAGATGGCAGTAGGAATGGAGTAAAATAAATTATAATTGTCCATGAAATTGCATCAGCGAATCATTAGATACACACACATTTAGTGTACCTGTGCTATAGTAGCAAGTTGTGTTGGTGAATGTATATTTATATGCCCATCTGTGTCTGGATCACCACGCTGATGAGTTTCAATATTGGAATCCATTGTTTTTTGCCTGCAATCCTGGAAAGTATAACATGAAACAGAGTTTAAATAACTTTTGAATACACTATAATCAACAACTTCAACAACAACTTGCATTTATATAGCGCCCTCCATGCAGGGCGTCATCTCAGAGCGCTTCGTCTCAGTGGAGATAGTTCTTGGAACCAGTGAAAAAAATATACCAGTGTTTCTTTGACCAATATTATCCAGTGTATAGACTTAATTGCAAACCATGAAGTAAATGTCACTATTAGTTAAAGTCACCTTTTAAGCATACCAGTTAAAATATTTAGGAAGTAACATCAGTGACAATGGATGATCAGATACAGTGCTTTTCACAATACTAAAATAATGACAAGTTACGGCAAAGCATATTACAGATGAGAGAATATCAGCACGGCACCAACTATCGCAAGATGCAGCTCACTTGTATTCCCCATTGCACTGATATGTGTTTAGTTAAGGAAATACCCGAGAGTGCAATGTCAAATTGTCCAGGTGAGAATTAGCTGGATTGGATATTGAAAAGTGAATGAGTAACAGAATAGTTTTAACACTTTTGGAATCCTTTTCAAGTTCCCCAAACAGAAATTGTGCTTGCAAACAATCTCACATGTGCCATGTACCAACTCAACTATAAATGTCCTGATATACATTTGTTTGTCATAAACAGTAATTACTTAATACAAGTGAGCCTCAATATACACACTTCAAGTATATAATTTAGGGCCTCCTTCGATATCTCGGGTTTAGCTAGCATTTACAGTAAAAAAAAAGCCAGTTTATCCGGCACCCATGGGACCTGGCCAATGATGGTTAAAGTGCCTGCCGGATATTCGGGCAGCCCGCGGCTGAAAACCCACCACAAATTTTTTTAAGTTCTTTTAACACACACCATACACACCAGACTAAATAATAACAGAATATTGTATTGGTACTTATCGTTAAAACTACTCTCTTGCGCTTCTCACCTTTACTGATTGATGTTTACTGTCCAGCGATTCTTTTTTTAAATGGAGGACGCCAAGCGGGTGAAAAAAACGGCAGCGCGATTTTAAAGTCTCGCGACTTTACTAGTGGCAAGCCGATAGCCCTAGACTCTACTAGTGGCAAACCGAAATACTGCACCTGCGCAACAATGTGGGTTATCAGCTAGCGTTATCGGCTTGCTGCTAGTAAGGCTTTAAACTTGCGCTTCGTTTTTTTTACCCGCCTGGCGTGCTCCATTTTAAAAAGAATCGCTGGACTATAAACCTCAACCGTAGTATCATGGCTTCAAGCGCAGCATCTACCAGCAAAGGTGAGAAGCGCAAGAGTAGTTTTAACATTAAGTACCAATACAATATTCTGTTATTATGTTATTAATTATGCATTTACAAATGCTCCATCGCTATTGTTCCGGATAAGTTCCGGTTTATCGAATGGGGACTTTTTGGGGGGCGTACCGGTTATAAGGAAGAGCCGGTTCATTGAGTCACGGATAAACGGGCTTCCACTGCACATGGATTCTAATCAGCCTCTGCTAAATGATCTGAGGTGGACCTAGGAATTGCCGCAATTGGATTAAGGAATAGAAAATCAGGCATAGTCCAACTTCTGGTTGCTGTCCACAAAGCTCTGCTGGATGTGCACCTGTTATTATATTTGTGAAAGAAATTTCAAAGATAATTCAGCAGTTTTCTTCTCACTGTGGCAACTTTGCCATTTGTAACACAACAAACATTTTCAGGCCTTCCTCAACATATGCCACATGGTATGTCATTTTAATGCTGGGACCTCAGGTGACTGTTTCTGTCATATTATCCCAGCCAACAAATTCCAGTTAACACAAAATGTGGGAAAGAAGACCTAATTCACAAGTTAGGAGCATGTCATTTAAAAACAAATGATGCTAGAAAGCAGGGAATGAAAAAGGGCCATTTAACCCGTTACTTAGGATTATATCTATATTTTCCCTTTCAAACTTTCCTCTCTGCCCTTTTAAAAGTTATTATGGATTCCGTTTCAACCATTATTTTTGGTTAGGCATTGCATGTCCCAATAAACCACCGTCCGAAACAAATTTCTTAACTGTCCACCATATTATTAAATTAATACCTTTGATGTGGAAATAGTTTTTCCCTATTCTCCAGAGTTGATAGGCCGAATGGCCTCCTTTTGTGCCGTAAGATTCTATGAGTCTATTTCTGCCAACAAACCCCCATCATAATTTTGAATACCTCTTGAACAGTCAAGGTTTTTCCAGCCTCTCATCATAATGAAAAAGATCACATGAACTCTCTGGGTTCCTCAATAACCCTGGGCAAAAGAATCTTTGGTATAATTCCCTTATCTTTTATCGTGATGAGGTCTTTAACGTTGGCCAATTGAGCCAAACTGTCACTGAGTGTTTGTTTGCTTAGAGGCTCTTTCCTGTACAATACTCCATTTAAAATGGCAACACATTCATTACATGTTAACTCTGGCGCATTGATGCAATGAAACATAAAACCTTTAACTTAAGACAGAAAGAGTTTACTTCAATATAAAGGCTCATAACAAAGTATGTCCAAAACACTTCATTTAAATTTTTTCCTCTTGAGGTTTTCTTGCACAAGGGCCCAGCTCTAAGTGTAGCCAGGGAACCTATTCCAAAGTATGATCCCGTATTACCCAGTTACTAAGAAGCAAACAGCTACCTCTGGTTACTCATCTTCAACCTTTCCCCCGCCCCACCGCCCACCACCTCACACATTCAGTGTTGTTCTCATTATTTACAATTATCATCTTCTGAAAATATTTAAACGCATACATAGGGAACAGTACAGTATATACATTTCCCTACTTTCTTTACTATGATTATACTTTGTATTGTAACAATTCCTTCCTTTCCAATGTTTAACAAGACGCGAGACAAACACAAGGTCAAGCAGTTGTCTCCTTACACCTATCCGTATTTGCCTTAGAGGCAGCAGTGGCTACAATAAACTGTATTTTATTCAATGTTATAAATTCTTACCATTCATTTGGCATAAAATATAGTTTACTCATCAGGATGTAACAACTCAATGGCCATTGCATTTTCAAAACCAAATAAATTAGTGATCGAAGGTACTAAGGCATTGGCATAAACAAGATTTAGATTTCAACATCTTGCATTTATGTAGCAAACTTGATGCTAAGTAACAGCTTTAAGGTAGTAAAAGAACATCTCAGAATACTTCATTGACAGTGTCTGGGAGAGATCCATGCGGGGATGGATTCAATGGAACCTGGGAGGTCTGGGATAATATGCATGAAAAGTGTGATGTGGGTGTGGATCCAAGAGGTGAAGTTTTATATGACAAGAACATAAATAGTGGACCAGGGAGACTGGCTAGGGATGTTTGAGAAATTGGAGTTGAGAGATAAGAAATATGTGAATGAGATTAGGTGACATTTTATGTGAGAAGGATCCAATCGGGCAAAGATGAAGAAAGGTAGTTTTGGTCAGGGAACAAATGTGAGGTTGAGAGGGAGAAAGGCAAGCTGAGATTCAAACTGAATACCAAGATTTCATACTGGTTCAGTAAGCTTGAGAAAGCGGCTCGAGAGGCTAAGCAGGTCAGAGCCAATTGAGCAGATTACTTCAGTTTTGTTCATGTTATATTTATATTCATATTTAATCCATCAAATGTAGTTGTGTGCCTCATCATGACAACCAGTGGAGTCCTGTAGCTCAGTGGTTAGAGCAAGCAAGAGACCTGGGTTCCATTCCCGGCAGGGTGAAACCTTGGGCAAGTTATTTTACTCCACAGGCTTGAAAACAATTCCTCAAGAAAAAAAATTGGTCCCTCAATCCACAATCCACATCTCTTTGAGATGTTTAGAAGACTTAAAAACGCTATATTAAATGCAAGGGTTATTATTGTGCTGAACTGCAGGATTTCAGCTGCTTCTGTTCTGAGGTATGTGAAGAGAAGGGCAATGTGAAGGAGGTAGAGCAATCCTGGTCAGAGAGTAGAAAGGAAACCTAGGAAACAAACCCGATACTTAAGTTGCGCACAGGTTCGAAAGAATGGGGAGGTTGAGGAATTCAGATCTGCAGGAGAACACGTTGACAGGAGCCAAAGAGTATGGTTTCTGTCTGGTGACATTTAGCTGCAGGAAATTTGCGCTTATCCAGGCATTGATGTCCTTCAAACAAGCTGACAGGAAGAACATTGACAGACTGGGAGTTACAGATGGAGAAGGAGAAGTAGATTTGGCTATCATCTTCATACATTGGGATGTTGATCCGATGTCTGTGAATGGCATCGCCAAGAGGGAGCATGTAATGCACCTACAATACAATCTTTAATTTACATAGGCTCGAGAAGTTAGGAATATTATCATTTAAGCAGAGGTTAAGGGGAGATTTAATAGTGTTCAAAATTATGAAGTGATTCAACAGGGTGAACAAGGAGAAACTGTTTCCACTGGTGGGTGCGTCAGTAACCCAAGGATACCAATTTAAAATAGCTGTTAAAAGAAACAGAGGGGAGGTGAGGAGAATTTTTTTTCACACCATGGGATATTCAGATTTGGAATGTACTGCCTGAAAGGGTGGTGGAAGCAGATTCGATAACACCTAGACTTCGAGAAGGACAGAACGGTTTGCAAAGTTCAAATATTACAACAAATAATATTTCAAGTTCTGCAAGTTGTCATCAAATAGAAAAACACACTTAAATTATCCTTTATGTTTTTCTTGTTCTCCCCTTCGTTGAGAATGGAATTGTATGATTCTTCAGATGTTGATTTATAATATTCGAGTTGATTTATAACATACAGATATTTGTTTTACACTGACCACACATACAAACATTGGTAAAATATTCTATTCTCCAGCACCAAGATTCCGTAGCTTGATGAGTGAATAACAATCACTTGAAAACAAATAAATCAAAACCTTGTTGATCTGGTACCCAACCTACTGGCATAGTTAACCAATTGTATTGGGATATCAGGAATACTCGCGGTATGCTCACTTGGCGCATGCATGACACATGCACATTTATTAAACTTACCGAACACTGGAATGCTTTCTTACTGATCATTTTACCGAGTGTGCTGAAATGCTTTATTGGTAAGTATCCATACAATATTCTGTTATTATTTAGTCTATTACTAATATGGTATGTTTTAAAATAAATTCATTTTTTGTGCAAGATTTTCAGCAACTTGCCGCTCGAATATCCGGCATATTTAATTAACCGGCACCGGTTAGATCCCGAGGGTGAGGATAACAAAGGTTTTACTGTACTATATAATCAAACATTGCTTACAAATACTGCCAAACATTACAAGTAAGTTAATTTACTATTTGTACTACATGCTGGGAAATAAAACACCCTAGACAACTTTTATGGAATATATTTTCTTAACAACACTTTAAAGACAAGATATCTAATTAATGCTTGAAGCTGCACAAACCCTTTCCAACTTGTGAGAACAGTCATTCTGACAATGTAACCAATCAACTAAGGCTTTTGGTACACACTCAAATGAGACTTCAATACAGACAAGCTACACAAAGCAATCTACAAATTCACTGCCACAATGGGCCAACTATTGCTTAAAAACAATAAGTTTGCCAACTAGCCAGCCCCACTTCCACCATCCATGCTCTGCAAAAGTATATTTTTTTGGATCTGTGTTGAATTTGATCCTCACCTCTTCCCAACTCATCTTTGAGAAAAAGATTGAAATGTCTGGTGAAAGAACAGTTGAGTATTCATTGCTCTCATACACTACAAAAACATGCATAGATATGTTATAAATCCAATGCTATTTGGAAGCTGGAGCAGTATGTATGGGAGCTGTAGGTAAAAGGATGAAAGCACAAAGTCCATCGTTTGTTAGGCAATCAATCTTGCTAATACCAGTGATTAATCAGAAGAAAAAAGACATAATATTGGATAGCTTATGGAAAAAGTGACAGCTTCCTTCTGCAGTAGACACTTTACATTGAAAGCCTTAGAGATTCTGTCTAGAATGGCAATGCATTTCATTCACAAAAGCCAATGCACAGCTGCTGCATATTTCTCGTAACTTCAGAAGATGTAAAAGCTAAACATAGGTCAATGGTGTTCAAAAACCTATTTATAGAGTTGCTCCAAACTATTGCTGAGTTTGGCATTTTACTTTTAGAGTGGGCAAAACTATAAAATATTGCCACACAGCAATGCTGAACATGGAAACAATATGCAAAGTATTTCAATCACTTATTGAACAGGTTTTTGGGGTTGCGGGAGAGACCAAATCATTATTGTTCCTTTTTTTGGGAAAAAAAGGATTATTATCCTTGGAAAAGCGATCTGCCAATCGACTAAAAAACAGGTTTCCTCTTACTGCTAGGTATACAGTGGCTTGTGGAATAAGGAAACTTGCCTAACAATTTGCCCTACCAGGAATTGAACCCAGGTCTCTCGTTTGTGATGCGAGTGCTCTAATCACTCAGCTACAGGACTCCACCAACAAGAAGTTACTGAGGTAACTCAGTATTGCAACAACAGCTATGTCTCCAATTGGACACTCACGAAATGCTTCAAATCCCATCAGAACATCATACTCAGGATTGTGTTACAAGATGCCATTCTCAGACTGGCATGGGACAGGCTCGTCGCAAACAATTCAAACAGTAACACTGATCATGTCCTGCGCGCCTTAATGATTCAGGATATAAGGAAATGCAGAAGAGGCAAAATAAGATTGTGTTTTCAAATATCTCAACCCACATAGTTATTATGTCAACATTTGCTATTTCAACTATGAAAAAAACCAAAAAGGTTTAATCAAAAGGTCTGGTTTTCCTTCAATTAATTTAAAGATTTATTTTGGTTCCAGCCCATGGAACACTAACTGTTGAAAATAACTAGCAGCTCCTTTAAACATATGTAAAGAACCGAGTTGAAGATGTAAGTCAAACTTAGAAGGATCAATTTTTTTTCATAATAAGAGAAATCTTTTTGCATTTCATCCTTCGACAAGTATTTTGCTTTTTACTAATATTAAATTACATAAATTACTATAAACACAAATTAATTATTAAAATTAATAAGTCAGTGGATTTGGGTGAGAATGGTGTTGGGGTCGCTGAGCCTGGTGCGGGAGAGGATATCGCCTACAGAGTTCTAGATAATCAGCCTATGGAGTCGGGAGTTGAGAGGCCTACATAGCAGGGAGTTTGGGTAGACAAGCCTGGATATTATGAATGAGTGTATGAGGGTATTTTTGGCCTGCTGTGTGAGATAATGGCAAAGCCGAGCGATGTTGCATAGGTGGGGAAAGGCAGAGCGGGTCATGGCGCTTACATAGGATCAAAAAGATAGTTGAGGGTCAAACATGACACCAAGGTTCCAGACTGGCTAAGTAAGATATGTGCATCCTTGGATGGTGTTGCTGTCAGTGCCTGAGATATGGAGTGAAGCGCTTTGAGACGATAAGATGTGAAAAGCGCTATATCAAAATGAAAGTACTATTATTTATAGGTTCTGTCGGGAGTCAATCAGGAGGGTCTCGGTCTTGTTGACGTTCAATGTCCCAAAGCCAGCGCTTTGGGACGTCCTCCTGACGTGAAAGGTGCTATATAAGTGCAATTTTATTGTTGTTGTAGAAAGTTAGCTCTCATCCAGAACTTAATGTCTGTCAAGACAGCAGTGGTCCTGGATTTAAGGGTAGAGGCAGAGAGAGTTAGGTGTGATCGGCATACTTGTGGTAATTGACTCCAAGTCTCTGGATGATGTCACCATCATTAACATATATATATATATTAAAAAATAACATACATATGTATGTTATAATTTTGATACTCTGATACTGAGTACCTATACGTACTCAGTATCAGAAGCCAGAAAATGTTTATTCAACCCAAATCCACTGACTTCCGATCATAGACGATGCAGTTCTTGCTTCTCACCTTCAAAGCCCTCCATGGCCTTGCTTCCCCCTACATCTGCAACTTTCTAAGTCCCAATTCAATAACAACTTTTAAGAGCGAAGTAGATAATTATAAGGGGAGGATAGGTTTGCAGGGCTATGAGAAGAGCGTGGTGAGTGGGATTGATTTGGATAGGTCTTTTCAAAGCAGACATGTTAGGCCAAATGGCCTCTTTTTGTGCTGTATAATTCTGCGATTCCCTACCAACCTGCCTGCTCCCACAGATCAGAGGACTCTGGCCTACTTCACATCTCTCACCTTGCCTGGCCCACCACTGGCAGGTTGGCCGTCTGCAATTCTGCCCCGCCAATTCTGGAACCCCATCCCGCAGTTGCTCCACCATGCCCCCTCCCTTGTCCCCTTCAAGACTCTCCTCTTCAACCATTCCTGCAGTCACATTCCTTGCCCTCCACCCTCCTTGATCCCTAGCTCAGGTCCGAAATATTGATTGTCTAGCGCCTTGGGATGTTTTCTTGGTATGAAAGGTGCTATACAAATTTTTGTTGCTCCTGTAGGTTTATTTTGCTCATTTTCATGTTTCAAGTGGTTTTTCCCCCCAAAAAATATAGAATCCATTCACTTTACTGTATATTCTGTGAAAGACTTTGAGACATAGCATCTTAGAACTTAGCTCTCCAAGAACCTACGGTGTGTGAAGAGCACTGTATAAATTACACAGCAAACCAAATCCCTAATGGGTGGGGTGGTCCTGGCTGGACAAGCACTTGGAAGCTAACCAATACTTCCTAGAATTTTAGTTTGTTAAATTTCAACATGCACTTATGAGATTCTAACAACTTGGCTACTCCCTACCTGCACCTGTGTTCTACAGGTGTAAACAACCACCTCCTCCCCACTCAAGGAGAAATAATGTACTTTAGAACTAGCAAACTCAGATGAGAAAAGCTTTAGTAATTACAGAGGATACATAAGCACCAGTTATTTTGGCAACCAGCTAGCCTAAAGCATGGGCACATATTTAACAGTACAGGCAGAGGAGATAGAAATAAACACTGGCTCAAACATCAAAGCCACTAATTAAGAGTGAAACAGAAACATACAAGTCAGGGCGACCATTGTTTTTACCTCCATGCTGTGTTGAGTGAATTGATCTCAGTGATCTGGGCAGCAAATTGTACCCATTGAATTAAGAGGGAAAACACAACAAGATTTCTACTCCTGAATCTTAGCTGGTGACCCTACTAGAAGAGCAATGAAGTGTGTGGGCCAAAGTAAAACTGTGCATGCATGTGTGCAGAACTCAAGTAAGAGCAAGGATAAGCCTGTCTGTGATTCCCCTAAATAGTTGCACAAGCTGACAACATTCTCAACCTGGTCATCAAAAATTGGCACTTGAGTGAAAGGCGACTTGTGCCGATACAATTTATATTTATATAGCGGCTTTCACCTTGTGAGAATGTCTCAAAGTTCTTCACAATACAATGGAAAGACACTACAACAGTCAATTCCTTCAGATCACAATTGTGGGTGAATCACATTAACTTCAAGTCTTCTTAAATATGAACTAGATCAGGCTGACATAATACTTCAGTGAAACAATTTTCTCCTTACAAATGCCAGCATTGGTACGAAACCAAGGTGGGTGATGATCCCAAAATTGACCATTTTTGTACTATTGGAAGCTGTGGCTAACCAGCAAGTGTACCAAACTTTTGGTGAGCTTGGGTCCACAGGTCACACTGCTTGTGGCTGTTAAAGTGGTTGCCTAGAACGAAGGTCATTTAGAACACCAAAACCTACCACCGTCCAATAGCAGTAAAGCTTAAAATCAACCCCAAGTAACACAATATAATCAGTTCCAAATAACAATTAATGTTTGGGCCATTTTTCTCTTCTCCTTGCCTGAAAGTGATAACTTGTTCTGAGGTGCAGTTCCATGGGAATCAGACACAAAATAGCATTTATTCACATGCAACTTCATAATATCAGCAGTGGCTGCAAGCTTTTGGACCATATACCTGATCTCCACACTGGATAAAAATCTGAAAGAGGAACTCTTGTGTCATTTCCCTCCTTAGCTGAAAGCTTGTAGCATCTTGATAAATGCTATCACTGAGATAACCTACTTCAGAGAAACTAGGTCCGTCCTAGTTCAGCTAATCACTGAATAAACTCTGTGACCTATTAGAGGAATCTAAAACGGTAAAGCAAATCTCGTCAACTTAGTCGAGCTAACTCAGCAGACACCAGAGATCAAACCTGCGACCTCTGATCAGGAGGTCTTTGGGGCTTAGCTCAAAAGGAGCTGCATTTTATCTATTAGGTTATTGGTGGGATCACCACTGATAATTAATGGCAATTGTGACAACACAGACAGAACAATCATCCAAACTAATAATAATAATCCTTAAATTTGATATAGTGCCTTATCACGTCGTCAAGATGTCTTTTCACAGGATGTATTGTAAAGTGGATTGAGTGTATTTTGCGAGCAAAATGTGGCAGCCAATTGTGCACTGCCGTTTTGCCCACAAAGTACACAGAAATAGAAACACCCAGTTTTACGATGTTTTCTTTATAACTTAAGTTCATTCCAAATGAATCAAAAACATGGCACAATTGAGCCTTCAGTCAGTTGAATTATGTGCAATGATTAGCAGCTTTTTAGTTCTAAAATGTAGGTTCATAAAATAGTGAATACTCAGCAATTTCAACTGAAATGTGTACTTAAAAAGTACATAAAAGTTACTTTCTTATTCCTTACTGATATTTAATTTTTTTTTACAGCACTGAAAAATTAACCAAACACCGCACTCATTTACATAAACATGAATTATTATCTTATGAATCTAGAGAATCCAATAAAATGCAATTAACTTTATCACTTCACAATCTTTAACATACCCAGAAAAAAGAATCACACTTTTTTTTAAAATGTTAAGACCAGTCTGGTGGTGTATTGTAAATAGCTTGTGGTTGACATTAAACAGATTTTTTAAATTAAGTACTGTTGTCATTTTTTTTTAAATCAGCCAAAACATTATTTAATCTATCTGTGGTGTCACTGTATTGTTATTATGACAAAATTATGGAACTATATTTATTTTCACTGGTATTTCTCCAGACAGGTGTTACAAGCAGCATATTACAGTGGTTTTTTTTACCTACATTCTTTCACTCATGCGAAACATCATTGTGAACTCGCAATCGTGGGTCTTTTGTACTCCTGAAAGAACGAATATAATGCATCATCACTTGTGTATTTCCCGGTATCCGAGAGGCACTAGAGTAACATACTACACGTACAATATGGTTCAATTTAGGGGCAATGGAGAAAATGGGGAGGGGGGGGGGGGGGGGGGGGGGAGTTGGGGAGAGACAAATATTTGTGTGTTGTTTTGGGGGCAATCGATCTCATTACGGGCTCACTCTCAAGCTTCGATGGTGATTACACTGGCTCGGCGCCCATTTTCACCAGGCGAGCAGCAATCAAATTGCTTTATTAATTTTGGTTACACAGTAAATGTAAAATCAAGATGTTTACAGTTAATCCCCCCCCCCCGCCCCCCCCCCCCCCCCCCAGCAGCAGCAGCACCGCCGCTGTACTTGGACGAACATTTGACTGCTACTTGCAAAGAACCGCAATTGAAAGTAAAAATGACTGTTGGTTTAATATATTTTGGCGGGATTTATTTTTTTGAGGGAGGGGGGGGGGGGACGGACGGACGGGGGGGGGGAATTCCTGTTCGATGTAAACATTGCTGGAGGCGTCTGCTCCGGCTGTAAAGGCGTGAGGAAGGCAAGCTCTCCCCTCTCTCTCCTGAGGCTCTATGCCCTGGTCGCCCGCAGCCGCCATTGTTCACATCCAGCAGAAGGCGGCTCTTCTTCTTCCCCCTCACCCCCCCTCCTCCTCCTTCCCGTCACCTCCCGCCCGCTTTCTGCGGCTGCCACTCCGCCGTTTCACTCTCTCTCTCTCTCTTTTTTTTTTATCTCGCTCTCTTGTCTCTTACCGGTTTTTATTTCCCAGTCCCGACTCTCTCTGCTGCCACTGGACACTCACACCGAGACGTAAACACCGCGTCAGTCCCTTACACCTCCAGCGCGTCACTCACACACTGACTGACTGACTGGGGCTCCTCCGCCGCACGGACACGAACCGCGCAGGCGCGCGCCCGCCCGATAGCGCGGAGAGTGGGAGGGAGGGGAGGCTCCGGCACGCGAACGCGCGGGAAAACACAGATGCGGGGACCCGCGCGCGCGCGCGAGCAGCTCACACCCAACCAGAGGAGCGACAACCAAGTGGGTGTATCCGTGCCTCGGTTTAATACTTTTTACTAAGACTGTACAGTACGTTTTAATACTTTAATTCTCCCTTGGACAACGTACGCGAACCAATGGTCGCGGCTGTTCTCCAGAGGAGAAACCGGAGCTCGCCGATAGGCCGCAGGCCCGGAGGCTGGCGGTGTAAAGTGAGCTGCAATCGTGTATACAGGAAGTCCTCTATTAACGTCGGTCGTATTTACGTCGTTTCGCTTTAACATCACCGGCGAATTAGGGGGGAGGTGATTCGATTTAAAATACGTCGATTCACTTTAACGTTGTTTTGAAGGAACGCAAAATGTAAATGTACGCGCACGAACGTAGTGTACGTACAGTACGTTTGGGCAGCGTGCGCGATGACGCGCTACGCCACAGCGCCCCCATGCGCCCGCTCAAGGGTCAGTGCTAACAAAACTCGCCAGACCGGAAACGGGAACTACCCTCTCGTGTCTTACCCATTTATTGTGAGTTTTCATTGGTAAAACTTCAGCAGAACCCTTCAAACATGAGTGGGAAACGACCAGCGAGTGATAGTGTGGTCTCCTCATCGAAGAGGGCTGGAAAGGCTGTTAGTTTAGAGGTGAAATTGGATGCGTTAAAGTGGTTTGATGCGGGATAACGCGCAGTGTATGTTGGTCTCGCCTCTGCGACCGTGACTACACTAAGAGAATGTGCTCCAAGTACGAACCCATTAACTGCCCGTAGAATAACAGAAGGCCGAGGCAAGGTGATGGGTAATACGGAGAGGTTCAGTGTTCGGAGGGAGGATCAAGGACAAAGGAAAACGCCCGCGAGTTTGATAATAGTGCACGGAAAAGCCAGATCGCTGTTTGAGGACTTAAAGAAAGAGCACGGTGAGGACTCAAACGAAGTCGACCTTTTCAGCAAGCAAGCCGTGGTTGGTACGAACGATTTAAGCGTCGCAGCAATCCGCGTAACCCAAAAGTGACCGGCGAGGCTGCTGGTCCGGACTTGGAGGTAGGCAAAGCAATACGCGCAAGAACTTAAATCTAATAATAGCGATCTCCCCCCAACAAGTTTTCAATGTTGACGAAACTGGGTTGTAATGGAAACGAATGACGTCCCGCACGTACATCTCCGAAGAAGAAAAGACAGCTTCGGGGTTCAAAGCGGCCAAAGATCGGCTGACTCTTTTGCTCGGTGGCAACGCTTCGGGAGATGTGAAGCTCAAGGGCTCTGAGTGAATATTGCAAGAATGTTCTCCCGGGTCGTTTGGAAGGCAGAAAAAAAAGCCGGTGTGACGATGGTTGTAATCCAGGATTGGTTCACATTCATATTTTTGCCCTTTTGTGAAGGATTCTGTGCCAGAAACCACCTGAACAACAAAGCCCTGATAATCCTGGGTGTCCAGATAGAGCATCTGGACACCCTGTGAACCTAGACCATCTGTCTGAAAATGTACCTGTTTTTTTTTGCCACCAAACACAACATAGTTATTGCAACCCATGGATCAAGGTTTAATTGCCACGTTCAAGGCGTATATTACTTACGTCGAACCATGAGCCAGCTGATCAGTGAATCAGACAGTGAAAACAAGCCAACAATCGGGGAGTTTTGGCCTGCCTACGATATCAGGAAGGCTATCAATAAAATTGCGGGATCATGGCATGAAGTAACGTCAGTAAATATGAATGGTGTTTGGATGCAAATCTGGCCTGAGTGTGTCAACGAGTTCAGGGCTTTTGCAAAGACAATGCCAGAAATTCGACGTGAAATTGTTGCGCTGGCCAAACAAGCTGGATTTGACGAAGTTGATGAGGGTGATGTGCATGAGTTGCTCGAGTACCATGGAGAGGACTTATCTAACGAAGACTTCATTCAACTAGAACAACAACGAGAAGAGGAAGAAACTGTTAGCGTTGAAACACCACCCCCTAAACAATTAACAACAGAAAGACTGTCGGAGGCATTCAAGCTTTTTGAAGCAGGTATGCAAATCTTGATGGAGGATGACCCCAACGTGGAATGAAGCTCTGCATTTAAAAGGGGTTTTGAAAGTCTCATTCACTGCTACAAGGAGCTGTACCAGCAGCAGAAGAAAAGGGATGCACGTGTGCACGCTCACAACCGCTCCACAAGCTCAACTCTCCATAGAACTCCCCGACCCAGGGGATCCACGCCTGCGCACCAGCTTCCCCTTTCACAGCGAAATCGTCTGGGCGAATGTGCAGATCTACTTCCTTATTTAAACAAAAACTGTCGTTTTTAAAATACATGTAAAGTTTATTTAAAATAAAAGACAGAACAGGAACAAACGATTACCCAGAAAGTGGCAGCGAAAGATGTTCAAATACGTAGTGGCGAAGGTGTTTGGGACATCCCCCTCCAACGTGAAAGGAGCTATATAAATATAATTTTGTTGTTATTGTTAGGTGATTATCAATTGCTTATTCTGCGGTGTAAGGCTGGTTTATAATAATAAAATTCCTTGCATTTGATATAACGCTGTATCACATTGTTGAGACGGCTCAAAGCGCTTCACAGGATATGCTGTAGGCCAGTGGCTTCCAAACTTTAAATAGTGGCGCGCCCCCCTAGCAGAGGAAAGTTTTCGTTGCGCCCCCACCCCTTACCCCCTCTTTCACATTGAATGATTTTCACAAAGGATAACAGCAAATTCAATATTTTCTTTACCTGTTTTTAATTAGTTTAAAAAAAAGTATTAACAAAAAACATTAAATAATTTTTTTAATTAATTGCATGAAAAAAATTATAAAAATTGGGTAACCAATTACATACATTTACAATTTACATCATTTAGAATTTGTTATTGTGATGTGTGAGCCTGCCTTTCAGCGCAAAGTTTCTCCCTGACTGCCTGCCCGGCTCACTCACTTGCTGCTGGTCTCTCTCGCTGCCGGCTGGCTCTCTCTCTCGCTGCTGGCCTGGCTCACTCCCAGGTCCTTGCGCCATCGTGCCCCCTTTCCACCTGCTGGCGAACGACATAATAGCGAACGTCGCAACGTTAAATGAATACTCGGGAAAAAATCTAAAACTGTATGTTCTGTATTTTGAAATCTTGCTGGTTCTAGGGAGTTGCCGGCTTTCGGAGTGTCGGATTATCAAGGTTTACTGTTCCGCCCTTTGAGTGAAAAATGCTTCCTGATTTCACCCTTGAATGGCCTGGTTCTAATTTCAGTTCCCCCTTGTTTTGGATTCCCTCATCATAAGAATAGCTTCTCTGTAGCTACCCTACTGAACCCATCTTAAATACCTCAATAAAATCACAGCTTAACCTAAACTCAAGGGAATAGAATCCAAGTTTATGTAGCCTTTCCTTGTGACCTGCACTGCACTCCCTCCAGGGCCATTATATTAGATGTTTTGCAATAATTATAATATTTGTAAAACATAACCTTGTTTTTGATACAGCATATTATAATATCATTCAGACATCTCAGAACACTTTGCGGTACAGTATATACTGTAAACGTACCACCAACTACTGACATGCCAACAAATGTCTTTGAATTCCATTTGCAATTTGTTTTTCTGCTCTTATTTTTTGAAAGCTTACATTTAGGTAAACTCAATTGCCCTTTCCAGCACTTGTAGATTGAATTTGTGTTTCTGGTATGTTTTGAATTATTTTTGTTTGGCCTTTGGGTAAACTATGACCCATGCTATGTTTATCTCTTTTTAGCATCCCTTTAAAGGACTCTTATAAGAAGTGAATTTTGCTTTTTCATTCCTGATTCACATTTAATAACCAGGAAATGAGGCTCCTCAACTTCCTTGGGCTCTCGATCAAACTCGCTGAACCAGTGCGCAATCTAGGCATCCAGTTCAAACCACAGCTTTCATTTCTCACTCAAATCCGGTCCCTGACCAGGACCACCTTTTTCCATCTCCACCACATTGCCCGCCACCGACCGTACTTTATATCAAATGCAGCCGAATTTGCTCTTGCGCAAGTGTTTGTCACCTCGTGCCTGGGTTACTCAAACACACTCCTCGCTGGTATCCCCAGCTCCAATATTCAAAAGATCCTGCTCATTCAGAACTGTGCCGCCCCACATATTTACCCGGCCCAAACTCTGTATCCACATCTCACCAGATCTGGCCAGGCTCCACTTGCTCCCCATCATCGAATGAATCAAGTTCAAGATCCTCACACTTGTGTACAAATCCCTTCACTCTAGCACCTCTCGTACCTCTCCGACATCCTTAAGCCCCAATCCAAACCGCCTCCACTCAACTGGTACTATCCCCCTGCTCATCCCTCACACCCTCTGTACCATCACCGGAAGTCATGCTACGTTCAGCCACTACACCCCAAGAATCTGGAACACTCCCTCAATCCCTCCTCTTGTCCCATCTCTTCCCATTTTCAAGCCCTGCCTGAAAGACCATGCTTATAGTCACCTCCCCCAGCACTGTTAAACAATGTGAAATGGTACCCTGTGTGGAGGGCGCTATATATGTAAGTTTTTCAATTCAAGATCCTGGTCGTCACATTTAAAGCCCTCCACAACCTCGCCCCACCCTACATCCGTGACCTTTCCCCTTTCCAATTTGCCCGCTCAGCAGGCTCTGGCCTCCTTCACGTTCCCTGATCCAACCCCCCCAACCTTTGGAGTGTGAGCCTTCAGCCACTCTGCCCCCAACCTCTGGAACTCCATCCCGCAGTCCCATCGCCCCTTCCCTGGCCGCCTTCAAGTCTCACCTCAAGACTCTTCGATGGACCCATCAGCAACTCCTAATCCCCCCCCTAACGCTCTCTTCCCCCCCGTCCTCAGCTTGGATCTGAAGCAGTAACTTTCCAGCCCCTTGGGACGTCCTCCTGATGTGAAAGGCGCTATACATTATTTTTTGTTGTTTTAGTGCATAATATTTGATCTATCATAGTCTTTCTGTTGCTGGAATCTTTACTGTTATATTCTCGGAGCAAATGTCATGAAAATAGTTTAGATTAGATTCAAAATACAAAACACTAACAGATGCTGGAAAACTGAAACATTACAACACGATTATATCCAACTGCACATCAATGTATTTTGTCATGAAAACTAATTGGAAGCTGATGATCACAAGCTGTTTTTACCTAAGTTGGTTCTGATTGTTGACAAGCAACAATATTCTTTATTTGTCCACAAGGTGGCAGTATAACACTAATCATCAGAAAGACTCCCTGATCCAGGCTCGCAAATTTGCTCTTTTCAGACAAGAACAAGGATTCTTGAACCACCGTTCTCTTTTTTTAGTTCGGAACTGTTTAACAAATGGACTTAAATCAAGCTGGCAAATAAAAAAAAACAACTAGGATTCAGTCTTTCACTCATTCACTGTGAATAGCAAACCGGCGTCAATAGATTCAGAAAAAAGAGCGAATCATTTGCACATCGTCCTGTGACCTAATTTGCAGCGTGATAAAACTGTGGTTTAATTTTCGTAATTTTCATAACCCATATGTTTACTGTTGGATGTAGCAAATTACAATTTACAATTACAATTTACTTTCACCATAATTACATGAATAAAGTTGATGGTTTACTTTCCAACCTACAAATATTTTTCTTCACCATCAAAAAATATCAGAGGACAGCTACAACAACCACAAAATTATTTTTTACAGAGCAGCTTTCACATCGGGAGGACTTCCCAAGGAGCTGGACAGTTAGGTCGGGACCCGAGCAGGGGAGGAAGGGTCTGGGTAGGGGGAAGGAGAGTAGCAAAGGGGGGAGGGTTAGGAGGGGAGCAGATGGCGCGGTCGAAGAGGAAGGTCTTGAGACCGGCCTTGAAGGAGGAAAGGGAGGAAGCGAGGCAACGGGATTGCGGGATGGAGTTCCAGAGTGTGGGGCAGAGAGGCGGTTCGGGCGGGGGACATGGAGCAGGCCAGCTACTTCATGAAGTGCATATAAACTTACTTTGTTTTTGAATGGAAGATACATTGTATGATGGGTATTCAAAGCACTGTGTCAAGTGATCATTCCTACATATGAGCAAGTGTGAGCCTGCACTCAATCTTCCAACTGACCATCAAATTCTAAATTTGTGGGAGCAAATTTATCTTGCTGCTTGTCTGCCCAGAGTCACCATTTGTATTTTTAATTTGTGTAGAATACTAGTAATAATACTGTATCCAATAGAAAGTACAGTATCCTGCTTTCATGTCAGGAAGATGAGCAATTGTTGGCTGAAAGACAAATGGAAAAAGGATGAAACAGAAAAGATTCTCAGCTTTGGGAAATAAAATTTTCATTCATATCTAGTTTCTGTAAATGGATATAGCTCATAAATCAATGGTATTTATTGATGAAAAAGCTTTTTTTTCTGGATGGATTGGAAATTAAAGACAGAATTTTTCACCGAGAATCTTCTATATAAGCATGGACTTTAATGGTATCATACATAACCTATGGTGTGTTTCAATGAAATGGAGAATTGAACGTATTAGAACATAGAACAAGAACATAGAATTTATGTTTCATTCCTTCTCTGCCTAGTTCCTTCTCAATGTAACCAATGAATTTGCCTCTCAAATTAGGCCAAGTGGAGTAGAGCAAGGTGATTCTCACCGTCAAATGCAGTTATTGCTATTAATTTGTACACAAGGTCCCACAAACAACCACAAAGTGAATAACCAATTAAGCTGGACGATTTGGGGCCAGGAAACCAATAGGATCCTACCAAAATAGGTTGATGGAACTTTGAGTTTAGATCTCATTGAAAGGAGGGCACCTCCAACAACGTGGCTGAGTGAAAGGCGGAGTCCTGTAGCGTAGTGGTTAGAGCACTCGCAAGCAAGAGGTTCTGAGTTCGATTCCCGGGTAGGGCGAAATGTTGAGTAAGTTTCTTTATTCCACATGAGTAGAAGTAGGAGCCCAGTTGTTAGTTGATTGGCGAATCACTTTTCCAGGGATAATAATTGGTTCCTCCAAAAAAAATCTATGTGTAAGTTTTGTGGGACACTGCTGTGCACAATTGGCTGCTGCATTTTACCCACAAAATATACAGTTCACTTTACAGTATATTCTGTGAAGTACTTGAAAAGTCTTGAAGATATGATAAGGCATTATATCAAATCCAAGGATAAGTATTATTTTAAGGATCCTAAATGAAATTGGTTTAGCTGGCATCTGATGAAGTTCCTATATCTAAATCTGCATAAATGAACCAAGTTTAGAAAGTGAATAGAGTAAACCATATCCTATTTCCATTAGTTCCAGTAGAGAAAACAAATTCTGGTTTATTCCTATCGTGTAAAATTTGAATAGATCAGACAACTTTCCTCGTATTATCTAGAATCCCACGCCCATATAAGCGTAGAAACACAGTGACATTGTGACCCACGTGTGGAGGCTCCAAATGTATGGAATGTAGTGGAAACATACTTTCTTCAGCATTGTTCTGCTGTTTATTGAGTTTATTTTTATTTATACTGTAAATGTTTGAAATGTGCTTAATCAGACCCAAAAGCAGATGGTATCTCAAAATAAATTTGTAGATTTGGAGCCAGTCCAATTAACCTTGCTGCCAGAAAGCAGTCATTGAAATTCACCCACTCTCAAGTGGGATTATAGGGTATGTGTTGGTCAGGAATCCACAAAGGGGAGAAATCAGAAAGAATTTAACATGTCTTAACATGTTGAAATATTTTCAGATACTCCACAGGTAGTGTCTTGTGTAGCAACTGTTTTTCATGGACAGCGAGGTCTTTCAAACAGCCATGATCTATTTATCTGTGTATAAATACAGAAGTCACTGGGAACCCACAATAGATCAAGCAGATCCATGGTCAGAGGAAAATTAGTTAATGTTTCAGGTCAATGATCTTTTGTCAGAATTTACTTGTATGATCGTGGGCCAGAATAACAAAATCAAATATTTTCTCTTGTTGAATAATACCAAGGGACACATAAGACCTACCTGAAATAGGCGGAACCTGAATGTAATAATTTCACTGAGAGAGAACACCTCTGATAATGTAAAAAAAATTCATGTCGCAAAATAGTGACAACCAGGTTGAGCGAGGAGCGAACAATAAACTTCAGTGTAAGAAAGAGTTACCATTGCACCTGGATTAAAAATATATGTCACCATGTGAATCATCCCCCAATTTACACAGTTGTTATTGTAATGAATATTCATGATGTTGAGTTTCCAATCTTTGGTAAGTAATATCGAGGAATTACTAAGTACAGGTTAGGTGGGTCAGAAAAGAGAGGAAAATAAATACACAACCTAGCTGCTATTGTGCATCTCCCAATGGCTGGTTGAAAACATCTTATAAATTTCCATAATAGTTATTTGGAGGGATTATACCTATAGGAATCCCAAATATATCATTAATACCCCCATTTATTCAGGGCTTTGAATCAAGGTCTGAGGTGAGGCAGCACCACCTATCTTTTCTGCAGAGTAAAACATGTTCGTCAACTTTATTTATCCCGGGAGTGCAAAGATGACTGCATTCACTTCATCCTCAGATTGATTGTATTTTTGTCAGGTATGTCTATTTCTTTAGCACATTGTCCGTTCATCTTTGAGATATGGGCCTGAATTTACCCACAGATGAATAGAAGTAAAGACTACTCTCTGCAAATTTTAAGGGGCCTACATAGAATTTGTTTGTGCTGTCAGTCTAGTTTATTTGGGCAAGGTTCGTAATGCAGAAATGCTGCTGCAAATAATCAACAATCTCAAAGCCTCAGTGGATAAGCAAACACCATCATAGGCTCAATGGGCTGAATGGCCTCCTATATTGCAATTTGTATGCATTATATTATAATTCCCGACAATTGGTGGAAATGGAAAAATCCACGGTGAATATGCTGGCACACCTCTGGATGTTCAGGTTAAGGGACACTGTTGAGATAGATTTAGGGCAGAGTGTTACTCAGAACCTAACCCGTACCGCAGTATGATTAGTTCTAATTATTGGCAATGGGTCTTCCAAATGAATCAAGTCTTACATTACCCAGGCCCTGGGTTCTTTGTTGAGTATGAATATTTCCTGAAAAAAATCTTAATTGGAAAAAAGTATATTCTGTAATATAATTCAGTCATTATAACATGTTTTTAACAATCAGAATCACTTACATTGCATTAGTCATTGATAATGAATCCCAATAGTTCCACAAATCAGACATTTCTTACATAGCTGATATACATGGCAGATTTGTGACTGAACATTTATTTTACAGGATACATGTTAAGCTGGCCTTTAAATGTCCCTTAATTGAATATGTGGTTAGTACTTAAAAACGGACACAAAATCCATTATTTCAGTCCATTCCATTCCATAGTAATTGGTTTAACTGATGATTCACTGTTTGTGAAGGAAGGCTTAATGCCTGTGATTCACACCACAAACTGTGATTTAACAGTAATAAAGTGGAAATAAAAGTTTTAACACCAACGTAACCATTATGTGATGAGCATTAGCCAGTTCATTTCTATTGCAGTACAACAGATGGTACCTCACCTATAAATTCCCTTGTGCCTTAGCACCTCCCCATCTCTATGATCTTCTACCTCTCCTTTCTGCTTGCTCCATCTGCTCAGTTAAATCATTCCTGCTGCATGTTCCAGCCTCCTCCAAGCCACCACTGGTGGCCAATCCTTCAGGATGTAAACCCTAACCTCTGGAATTCACCTCCTCCCACCTCTCATTTGCTATCTACCTACTTCTTTCACAATGCCTATAGTCACCCTCCCACCTTGCTCATCCTCCAACCACTTCTTTGTAATGTGCTCTGATAAATTTCCTACTTGAAGAGTGCTACATTAACGCAGGTTGCTGTTGTTGTCTTTTTGTTTCAGTTTTATTTTGGAACTCGTGTTGCTACTGTAAATTATTCACTTTTTGAATAAAAATAATAAGCATCAGTGGTCCTGGGGAGATAATCTTGGGATTTTCCACCCAAGGGAAAATAATGTCAGCACTTCTCTCTGATTCAGTGTCACAATAAACCTGGCTAGTACCTTTTTGAAGTCTCAATATATTTTTGCTTTCTTTGTTTTTACATCTTCCTCTTCTGAAAGTGATGACAAATGCTACAAAACAATTGTTCCAGTGGTGTTTGGCAGAACCCCGGCAGCCACCAATTTGATCTATTCACATATGAACCCAGACAATGAGTGTCGGTAGTGAATTTACCTGGAGAGGATCGAGACAAGGACCCATCACAATTTTGACTGACACAACTACGTTTGTATACTTTCTAACAATGATCACTGAGTAAACGGAAGCTAGAATTTTAGCTGGTTTTGCTTTGGCTTCCATAGCCCAAATATACCGCGATTCGCCCACAAATACATACAGTCAATTCACTTTACAGTATATTCTGTGAAGCGCTTTGGGACGTTGATAAAAAAAAATGTGGAAAGCGCTATATCAAATGCAAGGATTATTATACCAGCTATAATCTCATTGCCTTATCTGAGATCAACTAACTCAGCACAGACCACAAGTTGGGACTGTCCTGATTAGCATAGCTCAGTGATACATAACGTATACAGACACAAGTGCATCTATTCACGGAACAATCTCAATAATAAGGGCTCATTAAGAACACTTTGTTTGAAAGATCACAAACATTGTTTTCTTGAGACCACAGTAAAGCAAGCAGACTATGAGATAGCAAATGTAGATGCAAATTTGGCAGCTCAAGAACAGAAATGACCAATGTCCGCACTCTAAAAGTCGTAGTATCTCTGAAGCTGTTCTACTTTAAAACATGACATTAAACTGGTGCGAGAAATGTTTGGCCTCCTTGCCAAAAGATTTTATAGTTGGATCAGGATTTTTGTCAACATTTCAGATTAATATTTCAAGTAATCCTTAAAAAAAACAAGAATTTGGTCACTCAATAGATAACTATTTGTGGAACACTAGTGTGCACAATTCACTGCTGTGCTCTGCCCACAAAATATATATTTAATTCACTTTACAATATATTATGTGACATGTCTAGAAGACCTAATAAGGCACTATAACAAATGCAAGGATTAGTATTATTATTAAAAGCAGCAAATTTGCAAACTTGTGATCCAACATCTGATTAAACAATCCAGTGATCCAGTTTAATCAAAATAAACAGAAATAGTGACCCCAAAATACACCTTACCCTCACAATTCATTAGACTCTTCAATTATGCTAATATCTCCACTAGGAAATTTGGCACAGACTACCTTTAATGAATGTGCTTGCAACAGAAATTCATTGTAATTTGGGTGAAAAGAAGAGATTTGATGGATTGAAATTCCGTGCTTTGCTTTGGTCGAAGTGCATTAGAGGGCAGTGTGGTGCTTCAGTGCTGTCTAAATTGTCAGAGTTGTAAATTGGTTTGCAACTAGCAAATCTTACACTTTTGAACTTGCAACTTGTGCAAACTAGACCTCAGTGAGTTATTACTGTAGCATGCGGTGCCATTGAGTTCTGGGCATAGCTAGGCATAATTGTGCCAGTTGCACCCACTCTATTTGTAAATCTGATAAACAACCTGCATCTATATAGCACTCTACATGAAGATAACATCTCAGAGTACTTTTACAGTGGTGGAGATGGATGCCAAATAGGATCGAAGTGACAGTAGGTATTGTTGAAGAGGTTGATTTTGAGGTAGGATTGAAAGATGGATAGCAAGGGGCGAGAGATGGCGTGGTAGGACCAGGGAGCTTCAGGGGCATAGTTACTGAAGGCTCAGCTACTGATGGGAAGGACTGCAGCAAGTCTGTTAGCTGAGTAGATAATTCTGTATAATTCTATGATTCCAAGAGAATAAGGAGTGCAGTTCGAGCAGATCAGAGAGATAGGGAGCTGCTAGAATTTATACATAGGACCTTGAAAAACCTTGATAAAATTCATGAGGTAATAGCCTGTAAATAATCTGTCAAAACAACTCTTTTTCACACACAATGTGAGGCTTCCAGTCCGCAAAAGAACACGCCTGGGATCATGCATTTATCATTCTGTTTTGCTGTGTTTGTACAAAGAAATACTCAGGGACAGGATAGTCTGTTTGCCTAATTTTTAACTTTTAAAGATCTTAGTGTTTCCTCGCTGCTCCCTTTACTGCTCTCATTATCCTTTCTCCGGTAGTTAGGGTGAAGGTCGACCTGCAGCTTTCTCCTTATCCTGACTCTCCCATCTATGGGTTTGGCAGATCAAGGCCTACATGCATCTTACATGTCAAGCAAGCAAAGAACCAAATGGATCAGGGGTGAAAAGGTGCAACAAAGAGGAAACTAGGCTACAGACAGGAGGAGAGTGAGGAAGGATATTTAACTTGGGACATCAATCTGCTAAGTAATGGTGTCAAAGATCACTCAGATAATGCAAATGGTAATCCTTTAAGCTTTTTTTTAACAAGAGAACTGGATATTATACTGATAAACACTCTTCACAGTTAACTAACAGTGGTGACAAAATCTGATGTACTCTACGAGATTGGTTTACAAATCCTTGAAAAGATTTAAGGTATTAAGCATGTATGGGGTGTGGGGGGGAGTGGGGTGGGGTCTTGATTTCAAAAATAAATTTTGGTGTGGGGCGGGTGGAAGAATTGCACAAAAAAGTACATTATTAGAAAACAGGCTGTGTTACCTTTGAGAAGAAGAGAAATTGATATTTGCTATCATGAGTTATCGTGGTGGTAGGAAGGATTCTTTGTCAGCCTGGTTCAAACGTGGCATTCTCACCTCTGAGTCAGAAGATTGTGTGTTTAAGACCCATGTTGGGATTGGAATCATATAGTCTAAGATGATACTCCTATGCACTGCTGGGAGTGTGTTACATTATTGGAGGTGCTGTGCTTCAGATGAGTCAGTAAGGTTAGGTTGAATCTGCCTGTTCAGGTGGATGTTAAAGATCCGATTCACTATTTGAAAACAGAAGTGAGTTTCCCTTGGTGTCCTGATGAACAAATCCCCCCCGTCTAAAGATGGAGTTACTCACTCCATGGCTGTTTGTAGGAAACTGCTGTGTGCAAACTGCCTACCGCTTTCAGCTTACAATATATACACTTTACAGTGTATCTTCTGAAGTGTTTTGGGACGGCTTGACGATGTGATAAGGTGCTATATCAAATGAAAAGATTATTATTATACATTACATTCTTCCATCGCTCTGTTTCATTAATTTCATTGCATGTTTCATTGCATTTCATCAATACAAGTTTGGATTATTTGGATTTTTTCTCATTCGAAACTCACATTGGCAAGGTCAATGAATGTACAGAGCAACAGGGAATAAAATGCCCTCACCTGCCAAGATTGGTAGTTAACAGATGAGTAGAGAATTTCCCTCCTGCTGTCCTTTCCAAATGTGTCATTATTCTTTACAAATGAATTCAAAGCACAAGCTGCAGTAATAACAAATATATGTACAATATATGGAAACATAGTTTTTATGTTTCGCCCACAAAATACACAATCAATTCACCATACAACATACTCAGTGAAGTGCTTTAAGGCATCTCAACAACATGATAAGATGTGATCAATGCAAGATTATTATTCTACAGATCTTATATAATTGGTTACCAAGTGATGCCATATCAGAATAGCAGTGGAATGATGTTGGGGGAGGGGGACAGGGAGACTTGAAGGACTGTAGAAAGCCCACAAAACACTTACATTTTATAAAGTGAATTGTATTTTGAAGACAACAGCAACAAAATTAGATTTATGTAGCACTTTTCATTTTGGGAGGATGTCCCAAGGCACTGGACAGTCAATGTTTCGGACCTGGGCTGGGAAATGGGATTGGGGAGAATGGAGCACAGGGGGTCAAGGAGAGTGATCAAAAGCACGGTCAAAGAGGAGGGTCTTGAGATGGGTCTTGACCGAGGCAATGAAGGGGGTGAGTTGGAGGGACTGTGGAATGGAGTTCAAGTGGGTGGGGGCAGAGTGGCTGAAGGCTCAACCTTCAGTGAAGTGGGGGACGTGAAGCAGGCCAGAGCCTGCTGAAAGGAGGGAGCAAACAGGTTGGTAGGGGAATAGGAGGTCACAGAATTAGAGAGGAGTGAGGCCATGGAGGGCTTTGAAGGTGAGGACCAGTATCCTCAGAGGAAAGGAAATTTGAAGGTCTAACAAGATGTCATGTCAGCTTAGTAAGGTGGAGTCAGTATCCTTAGATGCTGATGCTGTCAGCACTTGAGGCATGGAGTCACCGACTGGAGCTAATCAGCAGAGTCTCAGTCTTATTGACTGAAAAAAGTTAGTTCTCATCCAGGACCTGATGGCTGACAGACATTCGGTCAAGACAGCAGTGGTCCTGGAGTCATGGGTGGAGGCAGAATGATACAGTTGGGTGTCATCCCCAAACACGTGGAAGTTGAAGAGGTCAAGGAGGCAGAAGGAGCCCTGGATACACATATACAGAATATCATTTGTCACTTTGACCAGAGCTGTTTCTGTGCAAGGCATGGAAGCCCAATTGAAAGAGTTCAGTGCCTTGGGATGCCCTCCCAACGTGAAAGGCGCTCTATAAATATAATTTTGTTGTTGTATTTTGTTGGTGTTCGTGAAGTGCGTGGCGGGAGAGGAAGGAGTAAAGCTGGGAAGCTATAACTCGTTCCAGGACCATGGAGAGGAAAGAGAGGTTGATGAGGCAGTAATTTGAGAGCAGCAATGGATCTAGGGAGATTTGAGAAACAATTCTTTCAGAGCAAGAGATATCACATCCTACACGTTCAATACTAAACCCTCTCAGTCCTGATTCCGAAGGAAAGAGGTCTAGTAATTGAACTGTCAAAGAGTAGGTATTATAGGTTTAATAATACTGTATTTGTATTTCATATTTTGCTTTTCATGTCAGGAGGATGTGTCAGAGTAATTCAGGGGATTTACTGTAAAGTTTAGTGACTGACTGTGTATTTTGCAGACAAATGTTTTAACCAACTTGAAGTAGGGTTGTTCATAGAGTTGTTTGCCAAGTCCTTTCTAGCTCCTTTGATGGCTCAATGGTTAATTTCATGGTATAGTACGAAAGGAAGTCCCAGTTTGGTCTCTGGGCTTAGTTGAATTGACTGACTGCCTCATGAGAAATGGAGTAATGCTATAATTGATGTACTGTACTTGGGTCAGGGAGGGGATTCCAACTTCCAATCACTGGTTCTCAGCAGAAAATGTGTGGATGATAAGTGAGGATAGGTTTGGGCGTGATCCTGATGATCCCTTTCCCTCCCTCTGTGGTTGAATTTTCGTTTGCTTCAGGTTCAACCATGAAGAAGAAGAATAAAAATAGTAATAATCCTTGCATTTGATATAGCGCTTTTCACATCTTATCGATGTCTCAAAGCACTTTGCAGAATATACTGTAAAGTGAATTGGCTGTATATTTGTAGGAAAAAATGCAGCAGCCAATTGCTCACAGCAGTGTCGCACACTTGTGGATTAAAAATGACTAATTTTTATTATTGTGTTCTTAGTTTTGAATGGATTATTATTAGGCGTGTGGAGTAAGGAAACTTGTCCAAGGTTTCACCCTGACCTGCCTGGATTCGAACACATGTCTCACGTTTGTAAGGCAAGTGCTCGAACCACTGAGCTACAGGATCTCCACACTTGGAGAATACCCACTTGGGCAAACTGGTGGAGGGCTGTTAGCATCCATGGCCCAGGAACCCTGTAGAAGTTGTTTTCTTAAAAGGGAGGGGTGAGAACACACACCAGCGGAAAAATCCCAGCTCTTTGCTGCTCTGTAAAATTATTAATTGTTTCCATGTGGCGGATGTTGAAATGAGCTAACAGGCAGAGAAACCTTCTTCATCTAGTTATTTAATTTACTAATACTACACTATTGAATCACAGTAAGCACCCAAGCAGTCGGCCAAAAAATGTTACACATAAATCACGATTAATCTTTGATCAGGATTTCTATAACTGCCAATAAAAACAGCCAAATCTCGGTGCCTCAGCCCACTCAGTCATTCAGTCAGTAATTCATTTCAAAGGAAAGGAGCAGAAACAAAATAATTTGTTTTACATGAAAGTGATTAAACTTCTAAAATGTGCTGCTGTTTTCAGGGGTCATTTAACAATGGATTGTATTACTTGTGTTGAGTACTGGAAAATGCTTGTAAAAAAAACATGGAAAAAGATCAGAATGGCTGCGGAAGTGGGAGTAAGGGAACGGGAGATTCTACGTTAGAATTGTACTGAATGAGAGAATTGTTACACTGTGCGGAGTATAAGGAAATGTTTACATTGGGATTCCCTACTATAACTTTTTTTAATGCCCTCTATATAAATGAAGGATTTATCCCTGTCTCAGTGTCAAGCTCTGCCATTGTTAAATGCTACGAGATGATACCCCAAATGAAAGGCACAATGTATATGTAAATTGTTGTTGCTATACAAATATAATTTAGCTTTTGTTGTTGTTGAAGATGTTTTCTACATAACAGTAATAATCCTTGCATTCTTTTGTAGCGTTTTTTGTGTCTTCTAGACGTCTCAAAGCACTTCATAGAATATACTGTAAAGTGAATTGACTGTATATTTGTAGGTTAAACGCGGCAGCCAATTGCGCACAGCAATGTCTCACAAACAGTTGTGGATTGAAATGACCGATTTATTATTGTTTTTTTGAGGGATTATTATTAGGTATGTGGAGTAAGGAAACTTGCCCAAGGTGTTTACACTGGAATATTTTCCCCTGGACTATATGCTCTTTTTCCCCCCCATCCCCCCAACCCCTCCATACAGACACTATGACTCACACCACGCCTGGGCTGGGGGTGAATACCATACTGTTCAATTTTTTTAATACTGATTTTCTCAGCCATCTTCTAATTTAAGGATAATTTCTTTATTCGGGAGTGGGTGAGGAGGACAGAAGCAGTTATTACCTGCTTGCCATGTATTCACCGTCAGTGGACGTTTACCCAGAGCGAGAATTCTACATTCCAACCACGCTCTTCGAAGCAAAGTCCATAATTTCTCTACCACAGACCACAATCAAACAGAATCCGTAAATATCTTTGAAAGGGTAGGTGATCAATGAAGAGGGTTATCAAGGGGTTTCGAGAGTGAGGATAATGGAGAAAAGTACCGCCAGAAACTTGCTGGGCTGAACGACTTTTTCCTGTGCTGTAAGCTTATTTGGCTGTAGAACTGCGATGAAGTTTAACCCAGAATGCTGGAAGAACGATATTATAGGACATGATACATCGTAGTTATTTTTGCTAGTGGTCAGACCTGGATTACAATTGCGAACAGGTTATTATCTGCTGTGA
Organism: Hydrolagus colliei; assembly: GCA_035084275.1. Classification (NCBI taxonomy): domain Eukaryota; kingdom Metazoa; phylum Chordata; class Chondrichthyes; order Chimaeriformes; family Chimaeridae; genus Hydrolagus; species Hydrolagus colliei. The sequence continues at coordinate 5,433,851 of CM068747.1, read as the reverse complement.
CAGCTAGCGAATTATAGATTTTCATTTGAGAATGAATAAGCAACTGGAAAAGCACTTGACCCTCATCATGCAAACCTTACCGGACTGGCTGAGAACTAACCACTTTTCCAAGTGAGTCTAAGCTATTGGCAACATAAAGAGATTCACCTCACAACTTCCTATGCCTGCAAAATATTTAAAGCAATCCCTCTGCCTCGCCCCTTCCCTAGCCTCCTTCAACAACAACAACAACAACAAAATTATACTTGTATAGCGCCTTTCACATCAGGAGGACGTCCCAAGGTGCTGGACAGACATTGTTCTTTCAGGTCCCGCCTTAAGACCCATTGTAGCCACCATGTATAACTGCAGCGCAAAACACAAAACTGAAATACATTTTAGGTCATAACTCATGAACGATAGGAAATACCCAAACACAAATGTGCCCATGGCACTCCTAGGTACAAGACCATTCAGATGGGTTATAAATCATGTCTCTACGTCAACCCGTTATTGACATGCTTTTTGAAACACAGACAGACAGGCATTGTTGTTTTATTAGTATGGCAGAAGATATATATATATATATACAATAATAGGTAATGCGAGGTGAGGATTATTTATTCTTATTTATCTATCACCTTGAGCAATAAGGAGGGATCCTGCTTTGTACTATTATGTATTGAGAACCATTGTATTTTTCTTACACATTCATCTTTTAGAATAGACGTGTTTGGGTTCCCGCTGCTCATGTTTTATTTGGCAGTGCTTTCTGAGCTTTGAGCTGTCGCTGTCTCTCACAAATTAAAAATAAAGAAAAACTGCAAAACTAATCTGGCTGATTCCTATCTGACCCCATTTTTGCTTCCAAATCCAAACAAGTTTTCCTAGTGTCAGTTTCAGCATTGAGATAAGGGGATTTTTTTTTAACCCACTGCTTAGCGATGATGTGCTAAAAAAAATCAGATTGAAAGGCTTACATTTTTTCAAGGATAGAGAGAGATTGTTGAAAATTGCAGCTTTTTGCAGCATCTATATTGAAGGAAGTTATCCTAGAGGCAGCTGTATCCTTCAGAGGACGATGGGTGTGTTAATTGTAGGATATATTAATGTAGAAATCAATGCATTAACCATCAAATTGAACTGTGTTATCCCAGTTTGCAGTATCTCAACCATATTTAAATGAATTGGTTGCTCATGTCATCTCATTGTTGTTTATGGGACATTTCTCATGCAGATAACAATATGACAACACTCAATTTCATTTCTAATCAGTTATATATATTGCAAAGTGCTTTGGGACATATACTTTGTATGGAAATTATTATTGTACAGTAGGTATTATTCTTGTAACGATGTGTTCTCTTGACTGCATGAGCTGACCATTGCTTGGCTGATATGAGAGCCACCCCACCCCCTCCCTACCACCACTCATCGTTAAATGTGTTTTCGAAAGATTGATGCATTGCATTATGTTACAATGGATTCTACTATTTGGCAATTTCTAGTGGAATTCTTTAATAAGGTTTACAAACGTATTTTCCTAACCAGAAATACTTTACTCATGTAACACCAACCCACACAAGGTGTAGACCAAGTGTCAATTGCCTTTAAGCTCTTGTGATGCTCTTCCTATGTCCTTATTAAGTATCGGCACATTGAAAGAGTCAAAACCTCATTGTCCCCATTGAAAGAATAGTTATTGAAATAAACAGAAATGCAGATTTGTATCCGCAGCCTTTTTCCCTTTACAATCAGGGGAATATTGATCAGAGTACGTGATAAAAATATAAATACTGCATACTCCACTGGGAACTTTCCAGAAAGTCTGAAGCATAAAAGAATATTCATTAAACAGTCAATGCAAACTTCAAAATTTATCAGCCATCGGAGTTGAAACAACTACAATTCCCTAAAGACATTTAAGTGGCTGAAAGCATATGTGTGACCAGTTAATGGTTTTGTTAGTTTCCTGAGATACAGTGTTTGTACTTGCTGGTCCTTTATCTCATTTGAAACTATAGGCGCTAATGTGCATAGATTCATACCAGGAGGTCTTAACAATATTGCTGGTTATGGAAGGATGTCATGCTGATTCATAAAATTCTACTCCAAACAGATCCACCTTCTAATGAAAAAAACAGAAAGTCTTTGGGAACACATAGCATGTTAGACAGCATCTATGGAGAGAGGAATGTGGGTTAACAATTAATTATTATCCCAGAAAAGCAATCCGCCAATTCATTAACAACCGAAGTTCTGCTGCTAGGTAAACAGAGATGTATAGAGTCAGGAAGCTTGCACAGCGTTTTGCCCAGCTGGGAATCAAACCCAGGTCTCTCTTGCGAGGCCAGTGCTCTAACCACTCAGCTACAGGACGCTGATGACCTTTTGTCAGAACTAGGGGACGTTAGAAGAGAGCATTTTACAAGGACAAATAGAGAAGGGGGAGGACGGGAAAGAAAAAGGAAAAAATTAGATGGAGGACAGTAGATGATGAGATCAGAGGTGTCGTTTTCAAATCCCTTCATGCCCTTGCACCTCTCTACATATGTGATTTGCTTGTCCCCACTTATTCTACAACTTAAAATTTTATCCCTAACCAGATGTAGCTCCAGAGGTTTTAATTCGCAGAAATGGATACACATGTGATAAGGCACTGTATCAAGGATTATTAATATTTTATTATGTATATATTCGTTCACCCCAATGTGTGATTATAGGGATCCTGCTGGAGATAATAATAATGATGCTTGAATTTGATATAACGTCTTCGAGAGATCCAAAATCGATTCACAGAATATACTGTCAAGTGAATTAACTATATTTTGTGATAACTATTCCAAACAACGATATGTAACCCAGTTATTGGACATGGTGTATCACTTCACTTTGATGTGTCTGCTCATTCTTGCTGTTATTCCAGTTTAGTCAAGATCTCACTGCTGTTTTTCATTGCCCACCACAACTGTGTTGATTAAAACTATTCCTGCACCCCACTAGTTTTAAAAGCAGGCAAACTGCTTATAGTAAAAAAAACAGAGTTTGGAGGTTATTTATGACATGTTTTCACCAATAAAACAGACAATTGCATTGAACTGATAGCAAAGAGCCACTATTTACTGCCGAGTCTCCAAGTATGTCCCTGACCTGGAGATAAATCAGCTTCAGCAAATCTCTTTATTTGGGGGCAGAAACGCTCAACTGAAAGGATTCTATTTCTTCAAAAACTAATCAAAGTAGAACATCAAAGACATTTAGGTTTCAGGGATAGCTCTACAAAAAAAGATTTTGGACTTGTTAGATTGGATCGCCTATACTCTGTATTTAGGAAAATGTGTAATGACCATTTTCCTCAGATCTCAGCCTGGCCTCTCTCTCAATTGGATCATCCTGCCCAAAGAGAGGATATCCGACTCTAGTGTAAAATTGGAGCAATGAAATGAGCTGACCTGGACAAGGTTGAAAATACTCAGCTGCTTATCTTATTCAAGATCCTTGTCCTCACTTTCAAAGCCATTCATGGCCTTGCCCCACCGCCTATCTATCCGACCTGCTGTCTCCCTATCAGCCTGCCCATCCCCTCCGTTCAGCGGGCTCTGGCCGCCCGCTCTACCAGGCTTTCAGCCTCTCTGCCCCCACACTCTGGTACTCCATCCCACAATCCCTTCACTTCGCTTCCTCCCTTTCCTCCTTCAAGGCCGGTCTCAAGACCATCCTCTTCGACAGTTTCTTCTGCTCCTCTCCTAACTCTCCCCACTCGCCTACTCTCTGTCCCCCTACCCCGACCCCACCCCCCCTGCTCGGGTCCCGAACTAACTGTTCAGTGCCTTGGGACGTCCTCCCGACGTGAAAGGCGCTCTATAAATTTAATTTTGTTGTTGTTTTGTTGTTGTTGTATTGATGTGGAAGAGAAGAGTGAGAGGGAAACGTTGCTTGCTATTAATTTGTATTACACAGACAGTAAGCGAGCTGAGACACTACCCTGTATGCAGGGTGCAATAACAAGTAGCTGTTGTTGACAGATAAGCCTTTTCTGTTGACTCTGAGCTATCCTCCAGCTCCCAGTACTGTATTGAGAATGTCATTCAACTAGAATTTACCCAATAGGTGGCAGTGTGTGTTCAGTAATGGTTCCAGATCACACAACAGCCACTTAGAGCCCATTGATACTCATCGAGAAGCAAGTGCTGCAAATTTCCCACATTCAATACAGGATTGTCTGTTTTGTTGTACAGTATATTGATTCTGATTCTGAAGACCTAGTTTATATCATGATGTGGGCCTGAACCCTGTCTGATTTCTTATGTCTAGTTTGCAGCTGTAAAACTCTGGAATTAAGTGGTAATCTGAGCAGTTTTATACGTAAATCATTTTTATTCTCATTTAAAATCGTAGAGTTGCGCAGAATGCATTTTAAAAAACGTAGTTTTTTGGTTGCTTTTTTTTTAATAAGAGGTATCATGGGTTCAGAGAACCTTTTGTCTTAAACGTGATACTTCACTGAGTTCTTTCACCTTTTACTGAGTAATTTATAACCGCAACATAGCAGTGTAATGATACGACTGCGCAACATATCATAATTACAGAACATTGAGCATGAGAATCAAATAGCTGATTCAGGCTCAGACAGAATTCGATTAGTATGACCTTGTATATGGCCACCTCCATCTGCCCTTCACTTGTTTGGTGTTCCAACCCCATCCCAATGAAGTGCTCTAAGATACCTTATGTGAAGGGTGTATTATAAATGCAAGTGATGAGGGTGAACTGATTTTCCAGTTATTCATTCTCAAATGAAAACGTGGCAGCCAATTGTGCACAGTAGTGTCCTACAAATAGTCATGGATTGAAATGAACCAATTTATTATTGTTTTGAGGGATTATTATTAGGCATATGGGGTAAGGAAACTTGCCCAAGGTTTCACCCTGCCTGAGATTGATCCCATGTCTCTTGCCTGTAAAGCAAGTGCTCTAACGAAATTTCACTGGAATGGAATGCACATCTCTGGGAGGATGCAAGTCGCTTACCCAACCTTAGAATATAGTAGGCACAGGTTGGCGAAAGCAAAGATTTGGAGACTGCAGTGTGTGTGTTGGCGCATTGCTGGAGTTTAGCCAGCTAAACGCCGCGTAACTTGTCTACATGTAGTTACATTTACCCACTTTGTTAATTGCAGGTTGTTCTACCAAAGAACAAGTTATTTCAGCTTCCTTTTAGGAACATCAAGTTGCAGATCACATTGTGCCAATGGAAAGTTAGAATTCTCAGAGGAACAATTTCAGCTAAAAGCAATTTGCTTCTTCCAAACTCCTGCTCTGCCTTAGAGAAAAGCGTGGTAATTACTGCATGATTTTTCATAACATTTTACATTTCACAATTTTTTTTCTCAGCTGTGTTTTTTTTGCCGATAGTAAGACCCAAATCTTTCTTGGGTCTTCACATTCCTGGGGGGATTTAAAATATTCTCACAATCTCCACAGTTCAGATGGATTTCCCCATGCCCCTCGAGAGATTAGCAACATCACAGGATTGGGAAATGATGGTGAAACTCCAATACTCCCAGACAGCACAGAGATGTCAAAAGCAACTCTGGGCTAAAGTTCAAGAAAAAATAGATTTGCAACAAAACATTTGGCTTTGGCTAATATAAGGGAGTCACTAAGCTGATAGCATACAAAAAAAACTGTAATACTGCAGGACAGCTTAATATAGTCATATCCACCCAGTAGAAATCAGATTTAATGGCATTTGCTTAGTTATTAGCATTGTGGTTAATTAATCCATTCACACTGAATTTAATTCTCTGCAAATTTGCAGAATTACACCATAAATAATTTCAATGCTGGAATTGCATGCCATATTGCAAAGTGCAATATTGTGCAGGCAGCACAACTACAACCTTTATTCCAGATTTAGAAATCAATATTAGATATCGGTTTAATACCAGTTTGATTTTCAGCAGAATTTACTTTAGCGTTTTGCTTTGTGCTTAGTTGGGAGTGTTTGGAACATTGGTACTGGTTCTGGCAATCTGGTATCCAGTGAGGAGACATCCTTCGGATATTACACAGAGATTGCTGTGGATGAGTTGACCCTTGATGGTAACTTCTTCTGCTTTTCAAAGCTCTGGGAAGCAGACACCACAATATTTCAATTGACTGAGCGTTTGATTTCTAACCAATCAGTCTATGACCCTGAGTTTCTAACCCTTAAACTCGCCCGCCTCAGTTTGAAGGAACCAAGTTAATTCTTAGCTGAGACTGATCACAAAGTAAAAACAGTATTAAATTTTAAATTAACCTGGGCTTCATTTTTGGAGTTAAATCTGAGCAGCAACCTATTATGTTGGCATTGCCTTGAGGAAAAATAACTCCACAACATGATTACTGCCAACTCATTACCACTCAGTCAAAAAATAACCCTTGCAACTCGGTGACAAGCTCAATTTTCACAGCAACATTTGTTAGAGTTAATGGAAAAAACAAAATCAATACAATGTTTTTACAGGAGAAAATAAACATTGCTCACAAACTACTCTCCTGGGGAAAGAACGACATGGCAATTTACAAAGCTAGGATGCTGGATGGATGACAGCTTTTTGTGGCCTCTTTTTTCTATCAGTGAAGCTGAATTGGTAACTTACAAACCAAGACTCTCACCCCTTCCCCCTTCCAACCCTTGTCTGAGTTAGAGAAGGAAAAATCAGATAGGGCTTCCTTCCACTTCTGATTGGTCTTCAGTTATATCTGCTGGAGGTACTTTGATGCAGAAGTCCAGTCAGGGTACTATAAGGCTCACCTACACCTCTTTCTCCTTTCTCTGTCGCCTTCCTCAGTGTCAAAAAATACATGTGTAGAATAGCTATTTGGCTAAAGTACTACTATTCTGAAATTAGGTCTCAGCTTTTCTACATTGCTGCTCTTTGATGGAAGTACAGTATCTAAGTACAGCCCAGGATGATTTGTGTGTATAGAAACCCAATGTTAAAGATCCACATTTGAAAAGAGAAGGGAGTTTCTCCTGGTGTCCTGGCCAACAGTCCCCTAAATATAATGGGTCTCTTACTTCATGGCTGTTTGTGGAACATTAATGTGTGCAAATTGGCTGCTGCTTTGTCCACGAAAACACAGTCGCTGCACTTTGCAGTATAATCCTGTCAAGCGCTTTGGGACCTACTGCTGATGCGAATGGGGTTTAGCAATGGCAGGATTATTATTATTATACTTACTGAACGGTATTAGTCGTCAAATATTTGGTAAATTAATGGAGCTGAATTCTGGCAAAGTGCCATTAATCTTCTAATGGTTCAATCAGTTAGCGAGCTAATGTCATCCCACGTTACTCCACTCCACTAATTTTATTGGCCCGTGAACCTATTTCAACAATGAAATGATTTTGATAGAGCTACTGAGGGGCTGTCAAAAACAATAACTTGTCGTATACTCTGACTTAAAATTGCTCAGGGTCTCACTCTTCAGACCGTTGCCTAAAAAGATTTGTCAAATAATCCTAAATTTAGCATTGATGTGGAGGGTTTTATACACTGCAGCAAATCGGTATCAGCATCAAATTATCCTTGAATTTCATGTTCATTTAAAAATTCCACATCATCTAAATGTAAAAACAAAAGCCTTCAGATTAAAATCATGAGAAATATCAGGCTTTTGGCCTTTGCAAGGAGATGAGCACAATGGTTACTTGCTTTCAAAGATTCTGCTGATGTGCGACGTGTGCCTAATCCTTGGCTTGTTCTCCGTGTAAAACGAGGGTGAACATTCAGATCACTGTGAGAAATTACTGAGATTTATCCTCATGGAGTGGGCAGGGCCCCAGAAACTGTAGGAGATTGTGTTGTAGCTTGGAGCTGCCAGGAAAATAGGAAAAAAGAAACAGGAGGAGGTCATTCCCCGTTGAGCTCTGTTCCGACAGTTTATTCAGATATTTTATTCCCAATTCTGTCCTTTTGCCATATCCCTTAATACCTCTACACAAGTCTCGGTCTGCCTCTCTTTAAAACATCCCTACTGATTCCACCTCTACAGCGTATTGAGGCAGAGCGTTCCGCATCTTCACAACCCTCTTTGTGCAGAAAAACCTCAGATCTAACTGCACTAAGGAAAAGGTATTTCATATTCAGAGGATTGATCCAGTCTTCTGGCAGAATGCCACCCAACACTTGTCAGGTTTGCTTCGAGTGTCTGCAGTTACAAGCCGACCTTTGGAGAGGGAGGGATCAGCATTCACGCTGGTTCATTTAACTACAACATTTTGGATGGGCTTTCTTTTGATACCATGTGGCTTAAAACCAAATGAATACTGTACTATCAGATCAAGCGGAACCTATTGGAGATCACTGCTACATATGTTGTGCGATTGTATGCTGCTGAAACTCTGGAGACAGTACTATCAGTGAACCATAGATATGACTGTTTCCAGATGCCTCAGGCTGTGCAGACTGTGGGGGAAACATCTAAAGTTGCATAGTGGGTTCAATCCTGGCTTTCTTCTTGAGAGTATGGATACAGATATTAACGGAGAGATTTCCACAATGATGGACATTTCTTCCATAAATAAAATATATTTTGGGTGGGTGAATATTTGTGCTTATCAAAGTGAATGGAATAACTAATGCATTGGCAGTCAAGGTGTAACATTCCTAAGTCAGTTATAAAAGAAGTTAGCTTCAGGGTAAAGCTCTTTCCACAATAGTTAAAACAGCTTATCAGTGAGGTAGAGCCTGCAGTGAAGTAAATGGAGCCATCTCTCTGCTCAAATCATATGATGTAGTTCTTGCTAACAACTAGGTCAGACAGTGATATAGACATACAAAAATCTTATGAATTTTGTAAGAGTTTCTCAGACAGCGAGAAAGACCAGCTGAAACTCTCTTCTTATTTTTTCTTCCAGTCTAAAACATAGACTGTTTGCTTAAGAAGTGTCATAGTTAACAGACATATTAACAAATGTGTTGCGTGTGAATGCCTAGCTATAGTGTGAGGATTTTACAATCTCTGCCGTGTAGCTTTGTTTCCTTATTGTTGTTTTTTCACATTATGTTGAGCATTGAGCTCTGTATTCATATATCAAACAAAATCAATAAATAGTTATTCAAAGTAAATTAAAGCTGGTTTGCAAACATAAGAAGATCAGCATGCTCGATCTTCCCAAGCAAACCAGCTCATAATATTCAAACATAATTCATAACATCAGTAACTGGGGTAAATGCTTGTTTCAGGGAGTGCAAACATCACATTTCAGTGACCTGCTTACGGACGATGAGATTGAAATTGAAAAGAAGGAGCATTGCTATTTGATTCCACAATTCCACCTAATCTTAGTCGATGAAACCATTCGGTCTCGCAAATTAAGATTGCACAGGACTGGGGAAAATTAAATCTTTTTAATTTGGAAGACTGATGAAAAGTAAATGAAATCAGGGTTGCAAACAAAAAATGTCAGTGTGCAAATTGGTCTTAGTCTATAAGAATTAGAACTGAATTTAAGAATATTGCACAATCCTGCACCGTCTTAAATGTTTTAAATCAAACCGTCTCACAGGCTAAGATCAGGGGGAGTTTTGAGCCTCTGGAGCAGATAAGAGATATGTGAGTTGTCAATTTCTTCTGTATAACCTTGTCGCATGGATAATCAACTGATTGGTGCAGGTCTCACTAATAGTTAGTCTTATGGTTCAGACATACCTAACATGCTGTGGGGTGCTCATGTGTGCAGCATTTTCAAGTTCTGCCAAATTGGCTGCCATTATCTTCCATGTTGCCACTTTCCTTAATGAACCTGCGTCTTGCCTAGTGCCAGGTAATTCATTAAGCCGGCTGGATGGAGTAGAATTTTCCATTTACGCCCTATTTGTTACTGTCCTCTCGTGAGTAAATTATAGCATTTATCAGTGATTGTCTCATTGTTCACTGTAATGAATCCCAGTAGCTCTATGAATCACATGTGGTAAAACGCATATGATGGATTTGTGATGGAGCTTCACTCAAATCGAGAAATTCGTTTTTAAAAACCTGCCCTTTTTTAAAAAAAAGCGAATGTTCAAACTGGTTCAAACATTTTATTAAAAAACTCAAAAGTTATCTCACCTTTTTGAGTGAGGCCCCATCCTTTTTTGTGAGTAGTCAATTTATTTAGGTGTTTATTCTTTTGTCAATGATTAGTTGTAGGTAAAGCAAGTTTGTGATAATTCTACACAAAAAAAAGAGCCGATGCCAGAATACAGCAACAACAACAACAACAAAATGACACCTACAAAATACATAGTCACTGCACTTTACCTGTAAGATCCTGTGAAACATTTTGGGATATAGTTGCACTATGAAAGAAGCTATATCAATTGTAAGGATTATTATTATCATTATTATTGATAATAACCATTTTGTTATAAGTACAGGATAGTTGGTTTTATGGCTGCGGTGATGATCATAGAATCATAGAATTTTACGGCACAAAAGGAGGCCATTTGGCCCATCTAGTCTGTGTCGGCTTTTTGAAAAGAGCAACTCAATCCCACTGCCCAGCTCTCTCCCCATAACCTAACAGACCTGTTCTCCCTAAATAAAGATCTAATTCTCTTTTAAAAGCTGTTATCGAATCAGCCTCCACCACCTTTTCAAGCAATGCATTCTAGATTCGAACAACCCGCTGAGTGAAAAAAATTCTCTTCAGCTCCCCTCTGCTTTGTTTTGAAACTATTTTAAATCTGTGACCACGAGTTTTTCCTTATTCACCCTGTTGAATCCCCTCATGATTTTATAAACCTCTATTAGGTCTCCTCTCAACCTTCTCTGTTCCAAAGAGAATAAACCTAGCCTATCTAGCCTTTCCCTCAATCCCGGTACCATTCTAGTGAACCTTGATTTCACTTTTAATAAATAATCCACCCTTAATACCTCTGACAATGCATTAGCAACGTCTCATATTAATTCCCTTCTATTGCAGTTACTGCCTGTTCCACTTCGACAATTCACTTATTCCAGGACTCTGCTGCGAAACTCCCCAACAAAATGTTTGCTGGATTAGAGGCTTGTAAGTTGAGAGTTAATCGGCAGCCTGTTGAGCCATTAAATCCTGATTAACATTACATTACTATTTGATTTTAACTTGTTATAAAACAAATGTCGCTGACAGGCTGAACACTGCACTCTGAGTGGGGAGTGAGTTATAACAGGGGTGTTTCATTTCCTTGAAATAAAACACCCCTGTCTCTTTCTATAACGGGGTTGTGAGAAGAGAGGGCGGCTATCTTTGAAATACTTTGAGAAACTGACCTTTAATACCCTTTAATGAATTGGTGATTTAAAAATAAGCAGAAATCTTTTGGGTAATGAAACATTGATGTTGAATCTTGTGAAATACTTACCAGTTTGCCAAGAAATGTTCTGCTTGGACGTTGCTTGTGATTGGATCAAGATTTATACAAGTGCTGGTTAAAAAATGCCAATTTTGCAAATATTTGTACCACAGCCAATTATTTCATTGGATTCATTGATCAGTCACTTCATAGCTGTTTGGGGGATTCTTTAATGTTTGCTCGTAAAGACCAACTATTTGACACCGATTACTTGGGAAACGTGTGGAGATGTTTCGATGTGCCAAGGTACAACAACAACAACTTGATTTATATATTTTCACGTAGGACAGTTTCTCGGAATATGTCACGAAGATGGGGTCAGATGCCGAGCAAGAGAGAAGATGCTATAAAAATTAAAGTTCATTATTCATTAATCAGCGCGACTGAAATGAAATCACGGAAAAAGTTGAACAAAACCAGATGCTTTACATAAAAACTATTTGAATTAATACAAATGCTGTTTTTATTAATGTGAAATGTGGAGTTGTGAGCCTCAAAAGAGACTTACAAGACAATTTACAATACAATTTACATTTATATAGCACCTTTCATGTCAGAGGGACATGAAAGGTGCCATATAAATGTCTTATGTTTCAAAGCATTTTATTTTTATAAATCAGTTTATGCAAAGCAGCATCTTAAATCACTTAATAATAAGAGCAGTAGACGACAAGTCAAGCATTGAAAGGATTTAGATGTTACCAAAGAAGACTTTTTTAGGAGATTTTTGAGAGTAAGAGAGATCACAAAACCCAATGTTTTTTTTGCAGAGTTCCAGTGACAGGAATGTGATTGCCTGAAGGCTCAGTTGTGGTAATGGTGTGGCATGCAAACAACACACAGTAAAACAGTGAGAGTCAGAGAGATGACAATTTAGCCTGGAATGTAAGCCTGGAAAACATTGCACAGAAAGTGCAGGGAGGTCAGGGAAGGATATGGAAACACACATGAGGATCATGAAATGGATTTGAGTGTGTGATGAGCATTGAAAAGCCAGCAATAAGAAAATATTTTTTACTTGAATCTAAAGTTTAGCATAATATAGCAGCATGAAAGTGTTTCAGTGCACCGGAGAGCAGTGGATATGTTAAGTCCATGTTTGTCTAGAATCAAGAAATTCTTCCTGTGATCCGCATGGGATGATGCCTGGTGTGTCCAGTTCCACAGATCCTTGAACCCCTACTGTGTAGGTATCTCACCTACTCCAAACCATGTCAACAACAACGAGCATCATGCATTTATATAGTGCCATTCACACAGGGTAGCATTCTTAGAGTGCTTAACAGTGGTTTCATATCTCTCCACTCCTCCACACCTCCCCTTGCTCTCTGACCTCCTCTCTCAACACAACAGCACCCGCTGCCTTTGCTCTACCGGGTCTGACTTCCCCCTTGTCCCCTGAATCCTCCACTCCACTATTGGCGTCCCTGCCTTCAGCCACTTTGCCCTGAGGCTCTGGAACTCTCTTCCTCACTTCTTTCACCTCGCCCCCTCTCTTGCTATCTTCAGGTCTTGGCTAAAGACCTTTCTCTTCGACCGCGCCTTTGGTCACCTTGTTCCCCTGCCGCTGGCTTGGTCCCGGGATCTGCTACCGTGAAGCGCTCTGAGACGCCATCCGGTGGGGAGGGCGCTATATAAATCAAAGTTGTTGTTATTGTATATACATGTTTATACTCACGCACACACATACAAGCTTTACATGTGGCAAATATTAGTGAGAATGAAGAACAGCACGGTTACAGAGAAGTGTTTTTGGCACAGCGTTTGATTTGCATCCACATTTCCTTCCCGGATGCCAACTGCGTTGCATTTTATTAATATCTGTTTCTTCTCAACTATTTCATACCTCTGACTTTTGTGCAGATTGAGAGATATTAATAGGTTAACACATGATGTGTCGCGATTTTGTTTCACCCAGTTTCTTTCCCCTCTTTCTACTCAGAAGTTGGGGAGTTGCCGGTGTACAATCTCACAGAAAATCTCTTTTTTTTCTCCTCCAGTTCACCATTATTCATTCGTATTATGCGTAGGTTATTCACTTATATGCAAAACAGCTATTGCAGCCAATCCGTCCCTCACCCATCATTGAACGTAAACAGAATGTCCATCTGTTTTTCTTTCCTTTTGGACTTGGGAACATTCAACCTGTTGATGTTACTAACTCTGAATCTGATATCAGCTAACTCACTACAGACCAGGAAATGAACCCAGAGCTATAGTTGACATGTTTAGTAATGAATGGAGGTTGTGAATGGACAAAGAGGCAGTAAAGCCAAGGCCACTGTGATCTGCTCAGTTACCAGGTCCTGGCTATTCATTATTCTCTATGTGACTCTGCCTCTCGTGTAGCCACTATGTATGTAACTTACTCACACTTCCATTATTCTCCCTCTGCCACAGATAGGCAGGAGAGCAGATTAATTTAAATAAAAAACAGCTTCTGAAACATCTATTCTGATGGCCTCTCAAAGAAGAACTGAATTAATCTGAGCTCAGGGACCGGAACAGCAGTGTTGAAATTACATTATTAAGATACTCAGTCAGAGAGGCATATTAAGGGAATGATGAAAAGCAGTGACTTATGATATGGGGGAGAAAATGAGAGGATTATAGCATGTGCAGCCCTCTGAAAGCAGGTTGGATTCTCTTGTTTGGAAGATGAAACGACGGGTTTGTCAGAAGAATAGATCATTTTACATTATATTGTAGATCTTTAGCTTATGCTGCACAGAGGATTATTGAAAGGTATAAGTGACTGTTTTTGCAGATAAATGTTGCACCCGTTTGCACCAGCTAGAAATAACCAGAGGCAAATGTACAATTAATATCGAAGTGGTTTCTTCTAGTGTACTGGTCAACAATTCCCCCCCAGACAACATTGGTCACTCATTTCATGGATATGTGTGGGACATTGCTGTATGTAAATTAGCTGCCATGTTCACCAGTAAAATGCACAGTCACTACATGTTAGATAGATAGATGATCTTTGCAATTTGTCTTCAAAGCCCCTTTTTTTTAAAAAAAATGGTCTTCTTGACCATTCCTTTGATCAACACTGAAATTTCTCTTTTTTCTTCCCTGTTCAGTGATCCCCACAGTCATTCTGAAATGCTTTGAGACATTCTAACATGAAAGGCCAATACGTAAGCTAAAGTCGTTGTTAAAGTGAATTATGTTACGGGGATTTTAATTCTTTTGAACGATGGATTTTTTTTTTCCAAATCATGATACAGTTGATTGCAAGAAGCAGTCAGTCGTAATCTTATTTCATTTTTAACTCTGTGCTGCAATGGATTTATTTATAGGCATTCAGCCAAGGTTCCCCACTATACCAAAAATAGGAGTCTTGTATCTTGGTGGTATAGCACTCGCCTCGCAAGTGACAAGATCCAGATGCAATTCCTGGGAGGGTGAAAAATTGGGCATATTTCCCTACCCAATATGTCTCTATTTACCCAGCAGTAAGTAGGAACCCGATTGTTAGTCAACTGGCGGATCGCTTTTTTGGAATAATTCAGGGGAATAATCCCCTGCAAATAAAATACAAAATTCACTCAATTCTGGACACTGTTTGTGGGACACTGCTGTGGGCAATTGGCTGCCACGTTTCATCCACAAAATATACAATCAATTCACTTTGCAGTATATTCCGCAAAGTGCTTTGAAACATCTCAGTCTTTCCAAGGTACAGTACTATATCAAATGCAAGTATTATTATTATTATTAGTGAATATTAAGGAAGCCAGGAATTGTGGAATCGAACAAGAGCAAAAATTCAATTATAAAAGAAGGTAATCACCAAAACTGACAGGGCAATTCTCTATCTCTTTAATTTACAGCGAACCTCAGAAAGTGGAAGAATCAGAGGGTGGGAATCATTGCCTTCGAGTCTGTGACATGAGCAAAGGGATGGCAAATCGGACAATCAAATTGAAGTGAAATATTGGGGTACCATAAAATATTTTAAAGCTATACTTGAGGGCTAAGCTGTGTTAACCAGGTGGAAACAAATAAGGTACAAATGGAATTACTGGTACTTGTAATTATGTTATTTATAGGCAACAAAAAGATCCCAATCACCCATAATTACTTCAGGACACGCAGTTTGCACATTACAATATCACAGATTAGAAACCACTGAAGCAGACGCAACCCAAGTTTTCTTCTTTGTGACTTTTCCTCCAATTCCTACTCCAATTTTCTCCCTTCTCCTAAAGCTGCAGACTTGAGCTGGGGTTGGGGATTTTGCAGGCACATTCTAGTACGTTTGCCCACTGTCCATTCTTCACACTTAAGTGTTGGCAGCCTATTGAACCACATGAGAACGCATTAGCCCTTTTATACATATTGGAGCCCAGTAGCTCAGTGGTTACAGCCTCATTTATACGTATTGGAGCTCAGTGGTTACAGCCTCGCAAGGGAGAGATCTGGGTTCGATTCCCAGCAGGACAAAATGTTGGGCAAGTTTCCTTACTCCACATGCCTGTTTACCCAGCAGTAAGTAGGAACTGGGTTGTTAGTCGATTTGGGATCACTTTTCTTCAGGAAATAATTCCTTCCAAAAAAATAATAAATTGATCACTTCAATCACAACTGTTTGCGAGACACTACTGTGCGCAATTGACTGCTGTGTTTCTCCAAAAATATACAGTAAATTCTCTTTACAGTATTATCTATGAAGCAATTTGAGACATCTCGAAGACGTGATACAAATGCAAGGATTATTAACATTATTTGCAATCAATGGATAGTCATCTGCAAAATCCTGAGTCATTTATTTGTCTGTCCGTCCGTTTGTTTATTATTTCCTCACTCAACGGCATTGATGCGAATTAGAGTTCTCCCCCCACCTCTAATATTGTTGGAGTGGAAAGAATGTAACTCTGTAAAAGGCAGGAACATACCTTTGGGATACTCCTTGTTTGGCTCAGATTTACTCTTTCCAATAGCTTTGCCAATTGAACAACAAAAATTACATTTGTATAGTGCCTTTCACATTGGGAGGACGTCCCAAGGCATTTTATTTTTGTTGTAGCTTTGCCAATTGAAACATCAGGGGAACCAATTGAAATATTGTACATTGTAAAGGAAACAAAATGTAAGGAAATGAAAGAGGAGAATGATGGAGATGTATACAATAGCAAAATAAGGGAAATTATGTACAGTAACTTGTATTCATATGGAGTCTTTCATATGAAATAAACAGCTCAAAACACTGTAAAAGGTGCAATTGATTAAAAATGAACTTTGTCCTATTGGGAAAATTGAACAGATAAATCCAGATGCCAAAAGAATCACAATGGAATACAGGAGAGATTTTCAAGATCTTTCTCTTTGACCGTCCTTCCACTCCTCTGTCCTCCACCCTTCTTGATTCCAACCCTTGCTCGGGTGCAAATCTTGACTGTCTAGAAACTTTGAACATCCCCCCGACATGAAAGGTGCCAATATTAATGCAATTTGTTGTTTTTATTGAGATTCCTTGTGCCCAGATTTATAATCAAACCAGTGCAACCAGCATTTAAGTGGCAGCTGCCTTCACAAGAAGGGTTTTGGCAAATGTTGTGTTTATTTGCAGTGAAGTAAATTGCATCAATATGCAACATCACTCACTTAAATGTGAGGAAAATGAAAGACCTCTCTTTTGTATCTTCTCCCACAAGTAGAAAAAAGTTTTCAAGACTCCCGTATGTGAAGGCAGTGCCTCTTGAAATGAAATTGATCGCGTTCTCAAAGCGATTAACTGACGAGAGGAAATGCATCCAAGTTAATGGAGACAATTGTGATAAGATCTGCATAAAAGAAGCTTTGTAGGGCATCAAGCCCAATAGAGGAAATTAAAAAATACTCAAAGAATTATTGAAAAGCTTACTGGACACCAGAATAACACCAGAGGATTGGAAAACAGCAAATCTACTTTCAATCTCTTAAATCAGAAACATGATTCTGGGAATTGTGAGCTTATCGACTTTGCGTTTGGTGGGAGAAAGCTGCAGTGCATACTGTGGTAAGCATTTCAAGAGGGTAATGCGATAAAGCTATGCCAATAGTTTATGAAAGACAGGTGATGCTAAACAAATTTATTGGAAGTCTTTGAAGATGTTAGTTTTGAATTGTTTTATTCAGACGAGAGTTGGAAATGCATGGAAACCTCTAAAGTTAACAGTTTCGGCAGTTCCAGTTGCTGGGAAACATATTGAAGCAGAGTTTCCATTAGCAGTTCTGGAGTAGGCAATCTCTCTTGGGTCGTGGTGGGAGGTGGAGAGAACAAGCCTCACTTGCCTATGCCCAGAGAACTCTGGTATATATTGACAGATGCGTTAGTGACCTCAAAGTGCACATTAAATTGAGCAAATTAAAATGCTACATCTTACGAGTAAGTACAAGAGACTGGTAAGCTTCCATTGCTTCTCCATCTCAAAAAACACCCAGAGAAGTGCTCTTTGGTGACATTGAGTAGAATGTCAGGGTGAAGTTATCGGTTTGGACAGTTAACTGATCGCATTGAAACTTTGCATTGCGTTCTTTGTAAATATCAAATGCAAAGATTCTTATTATGGACGGCCATGGATTCAATATCCTGGTTGTTGTGGTTCAGCAACCGTAGATACATGGTGTCATTTATAACAGAGGACTCCACTTCCCAAAGCAGAGCAATGGGGAGTGAAGCATTGTGAAGACAAAAAGGGTAGATGTGATTTCAAGAAGAGGGGCTAAAATCATTGCATTGCAATCTAAAATATACTTTTTGTCTATGTTTAACTCAGTGCTGGTGAAATCCCCTCCAGTAATTGATCTTCTCAAAGGTCGGCCCGGTGACAGCAAGAATGCGAATCAAACGGACGCGGTGGTTTGGCAATAGATTATCGATAGTTTTACAACGAAGGTTAATCCAACCTCGTGATGGTAAACTGGCCCGTCCCCAGGCACTGTGAAGGTTGGATCTTGATCTCAGTTAACGAGCGGATCACCCTGTCCACTCATGATGCAGTGTGTGAATTATCTGCTGTGCCCAGAGCAGATGTTTGGTGAGTTTCTCTCCCCTGTACTGTCCATTGTTTTGATAAAGCAATAAAACAGCCAGATGCAGAACGCACGAGAAAGCTCCCTTGTTCCACGGTTCTAATACTGTATTACTTTTTTTATTATTATTATTAATCAGCTATTGCCATTCTGAAGATGTCACAAAGGAGGGAGACTGTGACATATGGTTGAGTGCATGCAGTCATTTATTTGTGATTCATCCATTCTCCTTCTGTTCTATCGAGGAACACAAATAAATACTTTATTACATTACAACAAACATTGATACAATTTGCCAATATTCGAATGCTAAGGGATTTCTCAATGAAGTTAGAATAACTGTTCCACAACTTGTATTGGGCCCACTGTGGAGAATGAACAATATCAAAATCCCTGAGACCTGCTGTCAGCTCAGACAGACAGACCCCAAATAACAAACCATCCCTGACAAAAAATGAACAGTATGCCATGAAATGAAGTCCTACAGTGATTACAGAGCTGTAATATAATTGAGGGATTCAAATAGCTTGCAAGTATTGAATAATGAATACCTAAGACTGAGTTATAGGGCAAAATTCTGTTGATGTTCTCAAATGGTTTATGCATGAAATAATGGAAACCTATAAAATATTACAGGACTGTAATCATGTAACTTGTTCTTAGATATCCATTAATCTACCGAAAAGCAATCTGAGTTCATTGATTAGATTACATGTAACCACTATCAGATAACTCCCTTTGCTACCATTATTTTCTGTTTACCAGACATCATTAATTGCTCTTATTGACTGCCACAAACTCACAAATTGGGATACAATTCTGATGTCTGCAGACCGAAAGATTCAATGATAGGATTCTCTGAAGGCTCGGGGCCAGGGCACTGTGCAAAGCGTTCTGAGACACTACCCTACGTGCAGGGTGCTACATTTATATCTTTGACCACCATTTCATCTCCTTCAACTCTTGAATTCCTCTTCACACCATCACCAAACCAACCTCCATCCTCTACCTCCCCTGGAAGAAAATCTCCCCACAATGCAGCTTTGGAGTCATCTGAACTCCCCCCCCCCCACCCAACCACCTCCGGCCTACTTCCTGCACTGACCTATTCTCCTCACTCACTCTCCTCCAGAACTCTGTAGCTCATGTCCTCTCCCACACCAAGCTCTGTGACCTGATCTCCTGCACCCTTGTCCGGCTCCACTGGCTCCCCATTCCTCAGAGGATTGAATTCAAGATCCTTGTCCTCATTTTCAAGGACCTCCATGGCCTTGCCCCCTCCTACCTCTCTGACCCGCTGATCCCCTATCAACCTGTCTGCTCCCACCGTTCAGCAGGCTCCGGCCTGCTTCATGTCTCCCGGCTGACCCACCCTACAATCGGCAACTGGGCTTTCAGCCTCTCTGCCCCTATGCTATGGAACTCCATCCCACAATCCCTTCGCCTTGCTCTCTCCCTTGCCTCCTTCAAGACCGGTCTCAAGACCCTACTCATTGACCGTGCCTTCAGTCACCGTCCAACCTCACCGCCCTCCCTCATACCAACCCTGGCCCCCACCCTACCCCCCACCCTATGCTCAGGTTCTGACCCTAACTGTTTCTTGTTTCCAGAAGGGAATAGAAGGGTACGCAATGGATGTAGTAAACAGTGGATGGAGATTCATATGAAGTAAAAATGCCAGCACTGAATACTTGGTCCAAATGGCCTGTTTCCATATTAGACAATCTATGCGTGTCAACTTGGCTCAATGGTCGCACTCTTACCTCTGAGTCAGAAGGTTGTGGGCACAAATCCCGTGCCAGGAACTCAAAGTTGTTTAGTTTAATGTGATACTCCAATGCAATGATGGGGAGGAGGACGATTTCTGCATTGTCGGAAATGTCATCTTCCAGATGAGGTGTACAACCGAGGTCCCGTCTGCCGGTTCAGGTGGGCCATAAAGATCCCATGGCACTATTTGAAAAGAGAAGGAAATGTTTCCTAGTGTACTGTCCTGATCTCCCAAATAAAATTGGTTATTCATTTCATATGGTCACTCATATTCACAAAGAGTCCATTTCACAGCATATCCTGTAAAGCGCTTTGAGACATTCTTCTGACACTGTAAGGCTTTTTATCAAATGCAAGGATTATTATTATTATCAGATCAATGTTTTGGGGGAACAGAATTAGCTTGGTTTCCCATTTCTGGTTACTGCTTTTTGATTCCCCCTCCACTGTTTAACTGGAAAGCTCACCCTTGTGGGTGTTTGATTGGGCTCAGTTGTGATAACCCATGTGGTCAAATAAATAAATTCTGGATGGGTTTTCATCCCTCCTATGTACTGCGCCTTTGGCTTCTAAAAGTACAGCAACCCACAGGCGTATGTTTCTTTTTATATTGGGAGCAGTAATTAAATGAATAAGATCATGAAAATATCACACACCAAAACATTTCCTTTTCAGAACCGACATCCCTTAATTGGCATCGTTAGCATCAGAATAAATAATAAAGTACTTCTCCTGCTAGTAATCTGCCAATTAAAAAAAATCATTAAAATGTGTATTTTTGAACCAAAATGGAATGCCTACAGCAAGGTTGGCAGTTTGAATGTAGATATTTATTCAAATGTTAAGCTCATTAAACAATTTTTAAAAAATCTCCTGCCCACTCCTTTGTATTTGTCATGGAAACTACTGAGACCATATGATTTTGATCAACAGCCTTATCCTCAGCAACAAAATTACATTTTTATAGTGCCTTTCACGTCGGAAGGATGTCAAAAGTCAGTCAACAATCAGTGTTTCACACCCAAGCTGCAGGTCAGGATCCGGGACTGTGGAGAGCAGAGGCGAAAGGCCCTCAAGACCCATTTCAAGACCCTCCTCTTTGAATATGCCCTCGATCGCCCTACATCCCCCCCTATCCTCCACTCTCCCAGATCTCGGCCCCCAGCTTGGTCCGAAACACTGATTGTCCAGCACCTTGGGACATCCTTCCAATGTGAAGGCCACCATACAGATATCATTTTGTTTCCTCCTCCCTAACCATGGAAAGATTGGGGTCAATTGAGAATTCCCGGCTAAAATCAGCAAACTCAACCAAGCGAACCAGTAAATTTGCAGTCATCTTCATTGTTTGCCAGATACATCATCAATGCGCCTTGTGATTTGCTTTTTTGCACGGGTAGTTACTCATTAGCTACAACACAACTAATCATAAAGATATCCACAGTGGGGGAAACGAGAATCAAGCTCAAGGCAGCTGGCCCAATCTATACTAGTTTATCGCTGCTGCTAAATTTTATGATGCAATAGCATGTGTAAGATAATTTGATAATGAGCGTCAATTTAAGTTGACATGTCCATTAAGTAACAGATTTGCAGGCGTCAACTTATCTCAGTTGGTAGCACTCTCACCTGAACATTATCGGTTCAAGTTCATCAGAATATTAGCTGAATGTTCAGGCTTTAATGTAATACTGTACTGGGGAATACTGCATTGACACAGTTTTCATCCTTCAAATGAGATGTAAAAGCCTGTTGTTCCGATGAACAATAAAGATCCCATAATAATAATAATATTCCTTGATGTAGCACTTTTCACGTTTTCTAGACGTCTCAAAGCGCTTCACAGAATATACTATAAAGTAAATTAACTGTATATTTGTGGGTGAAATGCAGCAGCAGTGTCTCACGAACAATCGTGGATTGAAATGACTAAATTATTATTGTTTTATATTGAAGGATTATTGTTAGGCGTGTGGAGTAAGCAAACTTGCCCAAAATTTCACCCTGCCTGGAATTGAACCCAGGTCTTTTGCTTCTAAGGTGAGTGCTCTAACCATTGAGCTGCAGGACTTCACTCCATGCCACTGATGACAATAATCAACCAGATAAAATTGCTCACTCACTTCATGGCTGTTTATGGGAATCTGTGTTGGGTTTCAGCTAAGTAAACAGAAGCATGTGGAGTAAGGAAACTTGCCCAACATTTCATCCTGTCGGGAATAGAACCTAGGTCTCTCACATTGCAAGATAAGTACTCTAACCACTGAGCTACAGTGAGTTCAAAGTCCCGACTTGGGGTTTTCATCCACAACCTCTGATTCTGAGGTGAGAGTTCTACCAATTGAGCCAGGATGGATAATTCTGAAAATGCACCAATTCCCCATCTCTGTGTGTCCGATGCTTCATTGATACTCATCAGCAGCATGCAACATTGACTGTCGAAATCAGGAAGGTAGCTTAGTGTGGAGGCTTTGCTGCCCAGTACTTTGTTATTCTGCTGAAGATTAAGTGAATGTTGGTGTGCACACAAATTGTTTCCTGCCCGAAAAATCTGAGACCTGAAATCCACATTGTTTTTTCATTAAATCCAATTTCTTAATATCTAAGAATTTTGCAGAATTTTGTAAAAATTCTGTTTATTTTTAATCATAAATCTCAATTAATTAATTAATTCAACAGCTGTCAATTTACTTCACAATATATTCGGTGAAGTGCTTCATCATAAGACACCATATCAAGTGCAAGGATAATTATTATTATTATTTTAAAGCTATTTTTTAACATTACACAAATAAAATCGTTGGAAGGAGCGGCTTCCAATTGAAGACCAAATTTGTGAATGTTCCCAACTTCTGCTTTTTAAATTTTACGACAATAGCCTTAAGTCCATGAGAATTTCCATGAGAATTTCCGGGCCACTGGTTGCTAGATCCATGTATTGTTAATCAATGGAAGCATATGAATGAATAGTTATATCAAAAAATTTCCCTTGCTGTTTTTTCTAAACCAGGTTTTGCAGTTTCCCCATTAACTGGAACGTCAAATACCAGTTCTGGTCCTTGGGGGAGTATTGGTATTACAAAAAGTCAACCACAATTAGACTTCAAAAGAGAACCATATTTTCAAGCTGAAGTCAAAGGCTGCAGAGATACTGACTCGGGTATCTGGACCACCTACCTCAAAGCTTCAAATTACTCCCCGTCTGTTGCCTTGCAGGTGTTGAAAGATCAGTGATGGGTGTTCCCCAGATGTTCAAGAGGCCAGGACTCTGTGCACGTCTCAGTGCATTGGCCCAAGGATCACTCTCAGCATTGTCATTTGCTTCCTGCCTCCTTCGCTAATCGCTCCATTGTGTTGAGACTAGATTACCTGGGATGGCGGAATTGAGCAGTGGCTAGCGGGTGGCTTGTGTGATATTTAGAATTAACTGCAGCATTGAGGGATGCAAGGAGACGATAGCTGGGAGAGTGGATAATTACTGGCCCTGTCATACTGTTTGCAGCTGTTCACCTCAGGGGCAAGCAAGCTTTCTCTCCTCTCCCTCATTCCCTCTTTGTAAGCCACCAGCCTTATTAACGCAACAGGGGCAAGCAACAGCGAGTTACGTCTCTCACTTCTGACAAGCCATTCCACAATAGGGAAGAAAATAATTGAGAAATTTCACATGTTAAAAAAAATTGCTTTGGCCTGCCTGTGATTGCATAAGTGCCATTCAAAGTGCAACACCTTTTTTTCTCTCTCTGCTGAAACTCGTAAGCAGAATTGAAGAGCTCAATGCGAGTGGAACTCGTTCTTCAGTGATGCAGCCATTTGTCCGTTAGCTGATTGTTAACTGGAAACAATTACTTGACTTGTAATGACACGGCTGTTAGAGAGGAGCTACTTGTTCAAATTCGATTCCCTGATGTATCTGTTTAAAAGATAGCTCCTTCAATATGGACTCATTTGTTCCTTACTCTGATCTTTTCCAGATCAGCAGCACGCCTTGTTTCCTGGAAACCACTTTGTAATAGTCACTAGCACTTCCTCCCAATGTTTGTCTTCATTGCTCTTGTACAGATCTTCTGTTCAGTTGAATTACCTGTCTTGTAGTCCATTTCTTACTCCTTGAATTTGTATTCAAGGAGTAAGAAATAACCTTGAATTTGTATTCAAGGTTATTTTCCCTTGATCTGCCTGTTAAACACATTCGCTTCTTTGTAGTTATGGTTTTCTTTTTTGTGATCTCTGGGCTATTCTGTTCCTCATCATTTCTGTAAAGTATCCTCTTATGGAATCAATCCTTTTTATAGGTTTGGCATCTTTTAAATTGAACCCGAGTTCTCTCTCCTGTATGTCCTTTTTCTGTCCTATTCCTTTTCATGCACCTTGTTTTCCCATTGTGTAGTGAATTGTCTTTTCCAATACTCTTCCTGTTTTATACTGCTGCACTTATTCTGTTCAGGTTTTATACCGATCCGTAAATAAATAATACTTGGATTCGTGCAGGGACTTATCATGTCAATGAACCTAATTTACAAGACTTTCGAGTCCCAAAGCCCATTTATTTCACACACAATACATACCATCAATCCATTTTACAATGGATTTTGGTCTTTTTGATGAAAAAAGACCAAAAGAACCTAACCAGTTTTTATGTTATTAGCTTAAAGTCGTTTTGTTTAAAGTCGCATTTTTCAAGAACCAAACTACGAAGTTAAGCGGGGTTTACCTGCACAGTCAATTCACTTTACACTATATTCTGTAAAGCGCTTTGAGATGTTTGGAAGACGTGAAAAGCGCTACATCAAATGCAAGTATTATTATTATTATTTATTATCAGCCTAGTTCACCCTACTCCTTGCAGTTTTTCCTAGCCTCAATCTGTGGCTAGTTGAGTGCTCTTTGGGTCTGCCCTGCCCCACTCTAGGGTTTGATTAACCAATAAACCAACCAAGCCGTAGCTCAGGGCCCTGAGGT
Source organism: Hydrolagus colliei (assembly GCA_035084275.1). Lineage (NCBI taxonomy): Eukaryota > Metazoa > Chordata > Chondrichthyes > Chimaeriformes > Chimaeridae > Hydrolagus > Hydrolagus colliei. Next base: position 5,408,745 of record CM068747.1, on the reverse strand, counting down.
CTGAAGATATGGAAATCACATTGAAAATTAGCCATTCAGATTATTAGATTATCTACAATTAATGTGATCATATCATTTGTAAAACAGTCAAAAGTACATGTTATGAGCATGTTCATATATCATCAGAACTGACAAACTGAAATCCATTAATGTAGTCGGGAAAAGTACATGGAGCTGGTACTCTTGTGACATATGGTAAATCCACTTGTTATCCACGTTTATCATTCCATTTTCAACTTTGGATTGTTTTACCATGTCTTGTTATGTTCATCTTCAAGCACATTTAAATATATTAAAATAAAATCTCATCTAAAATATCAACATGTGTCTTGCCACCTACAAAAAGATATTGTTGTATATTTTGCATGCATAATAACAACAACAACTTGCATTTATATAGCGCCCCCCTCCCCCTCACATGTGGTAGGATCTCAGAGCACATGGCATAATACGAAGGGCCACCAAATGTGATCTACTTTAGGGCCTCCACTCCAGACACCTTAATCTAGTCCCGCCTCCTCACCTCCCCAACCTCAGCATTTCTGTGAGTTCTGCCCTTTACATTCACTTCTGTTTACGTCTGAAAACATACCTTGCACCTGCCTTTGAGTCAGGCTTCCATGGAGTGTCTGGTGCTAACTTCTCTGGACTGTTGTGCTTACACCGAGAGGGAGTGGAGGTTGCCTGGCCCAGGATGTACGATTACAAGAGTGATTTGCTGGCACGGTTCCTATTAACCTCTGTTGCTAATGTGTGTTCCAAAGCTGTGCTGTGATTATTCTAGGGTCTGCTAAGACATAAATCTTTCTGATATTACAGTATGACTGTACGGTGATTCATCATTGTTAATAATTCAATAGTACTTGACAAATATGTTGTCCTGAATTGTGCGGGCTGGGAAATTGCAAACCAAGCTGGAGAAAGGCATGCATACAATAATTACATGTGAGCAAGTATGTTCATTTCTGTTAGTTTGAGGACTGAGCTGTGGGGCTGTTCACATCTCATCCAGGATCTCCGTGAGGATGCATTCACAGTTGCACTGGGGGCCCATTTGATTACATTGTCTCTGTATGTTTCAGTGGGTATAACAGAATATAACCTTTCCTTGTCACTCCCTCCCAGGTGTTTGTTTGTACAGGTCTAGGTCAGGCATTCTCAGCCTGAGATCACAGGACAGGGTTTAATGCAGAATGTCCTCCCACCCCCATTCGTTTTCAACCCAGAACACCCACCTGCTATCCCGTCATCACTGCATTAAGCTGCTTTTTAAATAAATCTAGTGTCCTGGCCTCTACTACCTTCCCTGAGGTAACCTTTCAATTTAACTTCTGAATTCTAGGACTGGGACTGACACTTTGGGCAGCGTCTCAGAGTGCGTCAATCCTCTTGTTCTTGGTGCCGACAATGACATCATATTTATTAATAATAATAATCCTTGCATTTGATATAGGGCTTTTCACGTCTTCTAGACGTCTCAAAGCGCTTGTTCACATCCTCTGAAATTAAGATCATCCGAAGACATAAACCTACTCTTGAGAGAGATGGCTCAGGGAGAATCCAATCAAGTATTCAAGATCCGAAAGGGCAAAGGTGAACTCAAAACTAACAATATGTTTAACCGTGGCAACGATTCTACAACAAAGGGAACAAATTAAAGACAACAACAATTACAAAATGTCACTTGTATAGCGTCTTTCCCGTCAGGAGGACGTTCCAAGGCTACGAATTTAACATCTCATCAGAAGGTCAGCATCTCCGTCAATGCAGCACATCCCCACTACTGCATTGGGACGTCCTCCCAACGTGAAAGGCGCTCTATAAATGTAGTTTTGTTGTTGTTGTTGTTGTTGGAGAGTCATCTTAGACTAACCCACAAGCTTCTGACTCGGAAGCGGGAGTGTTACCATCGAGCCAAGCTGACGCAAACATAAATTGACATGCAACAACAACAACAATAACAACAAAATGTCACTTGTATAGCGCCTTTCACGTCAGGTGGACGTCATAAGCCGCTGGACAGTGAGAGGATGGGCATCAGAGCGTATGGAGAAAGAGTAGCGGATAAAGGTTGGGGTGGATGGCTTCTTGGATGAGCAAATCCTTTTCTATCAAGTGATATCTTTTCTAATCCCTTGTTTTTCTCTTACTCCCTCCAGGAATGCAGTACACAGTACTGTATATATCACCAGGTTGCAGTAATAGACTATCACCGTCAGGTGGGAGCATTGGACTACAAAGTGCATGCACAACCGCACCTACTGAAGGGCAGACTGGATGGAGAAGAAAGAAAGATAGGAACTAAACAGCCAAACAGGCAGAGTAACTGGCTGTCTTCATATTCTAAACAGTGTTTAAGACAGGCTTAAAATTGATGCTTATTATTTGTCTTCCAATGAAGGCTCAACACTGCTACTATATGTGGTATAGAGTAAACACAGAAGTTGCTGGGGACATGTAGCAGGTCAGGTAGCAACCATGGAGAGAGGAAAACAAGTTAAGGTTTCAGGCCAATGACCTTCCATCAGAACCCGTTTGAGTTCTCAGCAACTTCTGAGTTTATACCAGATTTCCAGCATCTGCCTTTTGCTGCCTTCTGTGTTTGTGTGTATGGTTGGTGTTGCAAGAATATAAGCAGTGTGTACTGTATGTGTGTGTGTCTGTGAGTGAGAGCATGGTAAAGTTCTGAAACTTTACCATGTTGTGTGTTGGGGGAGAATCAATTGTGTGCTGGAGTTTCTATGTGAATATCAACCTGCAATCTATCCTGCATTTATTCGATCGCGCGTTGTAAAGATATAGTGAAATGGTCACTAATTTTGGTCATTTGAATCAGCCAACATGTGTCTGGGCGTTTAGTGGAATAATACACAGTATTTGGGAGGTCTCGGGGTGTTTTCCTGAATTAAAAGAGCCCAGTGTGACTGCCTCTCCAGTGATATCCGGGTACCCATTCCAGCTGTTGATTGTTCTCTGTGTAAAGAAATCCTTTGAGGTGCCTATGTTGCGGTACATCTCTCGCAAGACTGAAATATCCGACGGCGTGGTCCCTTTAAATGTTAGCTTGAAAATTAGTACCTTCAAGACAAAGAACTCATTCGAACAAAGCAGCAATTCAGTGAGAACAATTTTAAAATAAGTGTAATTTGAATGCATTAAAATATGAAGGGGCTAATATATTGCTGACTGAGTTTATCGTTGCTTTAGCTAATTTATATCATTTAGCCCCTGTGGTGTCTCTATAAAGAAGATGATGATGGGGTCAGTCTGCCTGGTACACACACATCGGGGTTAGTGCTAATTGAACTGTCATCCATTTTTCATCCTGAATTATGACAGAATTCCATTAACTCAAGCCAGGGAAGAAAGCAGCACCTGCCAATTTAGCTTAAAAGAAAGAAAGGAGAATTAAACCCTCACTTGCTGGGAGATTAGATTTTACCAGGTGCCGCAATTACTGATGGAAGCGCCTTCCTCTCTCGCTCTGCATTTCTCTCTGAAACGACGGCCAGTATGATGAAGACATTGTATTAGTGCATCAGTGGCACCACGATAAATCATCCATCCGAGCAAATGTCAACACCCCTATCTGATGCAGTGTTCGTCTGGAAAATAAAGAAGTACAGTTCTTGCCTTCGGTACTGCACCTTATCACATTGTCGAGACCTCTCAAAGTGCTTCACAGGAATTATTCTAAAGTGTAGCAACTGTGTATTTGAAGGCACAGGGATTGTGGGCATCATGGTCTGGGCAGATATTTCACTAAAAGGGCTTCACAGGATAAAATTGTTACCTTCAGCTCCACTGCTTGTGAAGGTTTGCACACCTGCACACACACTCACACACACATGCACACGTGAACACACACACACGCGCGCGCACCAAGCTGGTATTCCTCAAACCTGCAGTGAAATGATATTGTCCGCACAGCACACAGCTGAACCGATTGGTTCAGGGGCTGCTGTTAAAAGTTTTGGATCGTTGTTTGACTGAAGTTGTGTATTCACGGTTTATTATTGTGTCTGGCGACGTATCCGTAGAATGATGGAAAGTGTCCATTACAGTTTACCGTTGTGGCAGAGTGTGCACTAAATAATAGTCCCTTGCATTTGAGATAGCGCCTTATCCCGACGAAGCATTTCACAGGATTTACTGTAAGCTGCAGGACTGTGTTATTGTAGACAAAGCAACATCGCACAAACAGCCATGAAGTGAATGACCAATTTTACCTCATTATTTCGTTACAGTGAATGAAACACATAGACACACAGAGCCCGGTGTGCAGTGTGTGGGTTGTGTGTGAATTCTCCGGCACATCTCGATAATTCCTAATTGATACATTACAGAATTCATGTTGGAGCCCCACTACAAGCAATTTTATGTGATATGACAGTCAGTCAGTCTTCGTAACTCATTGCTTCAATGTGTGATGCTTGGAGTTGTTGCTGCTCGGCGGATAACAGAGATAAATATCCACACTTGATATTGTCTGAACAGATATTCTTTTCAGGACATCATTTAAACTGTGTGTCGCCCGCTGATAGAGTGGTCAATCTACTTTTATCTGTATGTAATCAATAAGGACATGCTCTACATTAGTGTGTGTGGAAGGTAGGTCCACCTTCAGTATATATATATATATACATACACACAGTATATTTGATATGTATTTTAGGCTTGTATAGGCAACAAGAGGGTATGGGTAATCAGGTCACACAAGTATACCCTTCACCTCTCTCTACCTCCCAGGATGGTTGTTTTGCTTGGTTGGTGATGGGCGCTATATAAATGCAGTTTTGTTGTTGTTTTGGGAATAAACCTCTCTGAATGAAGAGAATGAAGAGAGTCGATAAATAGTCCAAACCTCTCTCTGGTACAAGCCAAGGAACACACGGATTAATATCTCTGTCCAATTGGAGGAGCCATTTCAGGGTTGGAGCCTGGGGTTTGTTTATGGATCCTGCTTTGCCTCAAATTGAAATTGTTAAACTGCAGCGAACAGTGGAGGGCTTTGTAATAACAACTCTGAATTGAATTTAATAGCTTGCTTACAGCTTTCAGCTTATTTGGCGGCAATTTATTTCTATTTTTTACAAAGTAGCGTAGCAGGCTTTAAACGTTCTGGAATCTAAGAAAGAAATCAGCTAACACTCTGGTCTGATACATACCTTTTGTATTTTTAATTTCTTAAATCCTCACTTCAAATGCTTCTGTTTAACGAACAGTAAATATCAATCAATATATTCTAGTTTTAAAACTGCTTAGATAGTGTAGGAACCCTGAGTATAAATTATTTTCTCTCTCTACCTTCTCCCCACCAACAGATGTCCTGCAATTCCTCATGGTCTCAGTTTTCAATAAAACGTTTTTTAAAATTTCATTTTGAGATGAAATTCAGAAATGTCTTAAATTCAGTCTTACCTTGAAACTGGGTTTCTGCAGTTCTTAGAAAGACCTCTTGAAAACATGCTTCAACATTCATTTCAGAATTTTCCACATTTCTGCACAATATTATTAATAATAATAATTCCTTAATTTGATACAATGCCTCATCAAGTCATGAAACATTTCAAAGCACTTTGTAGAATATACTGTAAAGTGAATTGATTGTATTTTGTGTGCGACACGAGGCAGCCAATTGCACACAGCAGTGTCTCACAGCAGTGACCAAATACTATAATAATAATCCTTGCATTTGATCTAGTGTCATCACTTCTTCCGAGATATCTAAAGCGCTTTACATTTTCTTTTAACCTTTAAATCAATTAGCTTCAATCGCAACTATCTTAACTTTTAAATCAAAGTTGCTCAGAGCAGGAGGAATTTAGGGATCCAGATGTGAGGTGAGACACTGATGTAATAATGGATTCGTTTAGTGGTGATAGTTCAAATTCAGATTTAATGTCTGCCCTGCTCTGTTCTTTACTCCCATTGACAAGGTATAGTTTTTTTTACATTGAAGACAGAAGCACTTGTTTCATGTTTCATCCTCTGCTGCACAGGGAAACAAAGAGACTAATAACTTAATTCAATTGTCTGATCTCCAAAAGGAAAGAGAAAGAAACAGGCACTGGAATAAAAAGCTTTTTTTCTTGCCAGTTCCTTTACAGACCTTCTGAGTCTGTCATTTATTTTTTATTGTGTTTTTAAAAGCAAGCCTGCGCTCTCTGTAGTGCTGTTTCATGCAGATCCATCACCACAATCTCTTCGGGTCTCCCTGGAATGTTACCCAAAATCACTTCAGATGAAATCCAGGTAAACGTGACCTTTTTATCTCACAACTGGAAAAACCTGGGTTTCTGATGTGACATCTTTGAAACACGGACAGATAACAACAAATTGTATTATTATAGCACCTTTCACCTCAGGGGAACATCCCAAGATGTCCAACAAAGGGAGTATCCGAGCCAGGGATATCAATGTTACTGATCTGGGACTAGCAGTCAATATTGTAAAAGTATTGGTAAACGTAACATGCTTAGTGGGAAGTATTTTGCATCCCTGTACTGATAGAAAACCAAACATCTAATCCTGCCAGAAGTAAATTTTTAATAATCTTTGCATTTGATATTGTGCCTTGTCATGTGATCGAAACATCTCCTAATACTTAACAGGATTTATCTATAACGTGTAGTGACTGTGGTGTGAAAGTGAACGCAGTAGTCAATTTGCCCACAAATAGCCATGAAGTTAATGACTGATTTTATTTGTGGAATTGTTGGAAGGAACGATTACTTTCTGAATTAGTTGGTACCAGGTTTTTCTTCCAACCAGTGTTCCCTACATATTTTCCCTTCAAACTGGAGACCATTCCATTTTCTGGTTGTGTATCACAAGTCACAACAGTGGGGAGAGGGGAAGATGAAGACGGTGTACTCCTGGATTTTTCTCATAGTTGCTCGGAGCATCGAGTATTAAGTGATAAAGGTTTTAACAGATTAAGACATTAGTGCCAGAACTGTGTGGGAGTCCCAGGTACCTTTGATGTGAAGGGCTTGGAAGGAAAATCATCTGCTGATGCACTAAGCAGTTTTGAGTCACTGTTTATCCCAAACAGCGGCAGTTAATACAGTACAGGGGCAGAAATAGCAGTTACCACTTTAGAAAAACTCAAAACACTCCACGGCTGCCATTAAATGAGCATAGAATTTAGTCAACAAAATCAGCAAATTCAGCTATTAGCTTCAGAGGCGCCTGATCTGTATTAATTAATCTATAGATTTTTGGGGGTGAACTGGGTGACAAACACACATGGATACCCACTGCTATAAATTTAAGAATATCCAAATCGAACTACCTTAACCAATTGATTGGATTGAATTCGATGAAACGCATCTCTGTTCTTTCTCCAATTATTTCCTCCCCTCTCAGTTATGGACATGCATAATTAGTGGCTCTTAATGTCCCTCTCAGTATTTTGCTCAATTGCAAACCTGTAATTGAGATACGTTAGACAGTACTTGCCCTTAATTATACTTTAGATAGTATTAATCTCTAGAGGTACCTGTGACAGTATTAGTGAACATCTAGACTCAAGGTATCTCAGACAATACTTACCTGTACAAGTGCCTAACACCCTACTAATCAGTATCCATATCAGATGTGTTTGATACCGTGCTAATCTGTAGAGCTCCCATCCACAGTCCATGATATGTGCGGGACTTTTCCACTAAGCAACCCATACTTACCTTGTCTTTTAACATCTGTTCTAAACACTTATGGTGGAAGTTATTTGTACGTGTAAGTGGCAGGATGAGAATGAATCTGGGATGATTAGATAACCAATCGTATCTGTGCATTAAGTATAGGTTGTTTGCAGCCTGCTGTGATGCTACAATTGGACATTTCACAAGAATTGAAGGCTGTCAGAACGAGTTAAAACAAATCATCTTTTACATAATTAGGGGAACTAAACTGGGACTTGTGCAGATGTTCCTTTATAAATGTTTAATTATTCTAATGGACCACATGTTGACAATATTGTTGGTCCATCTGTCTGGCGGTCTGGCATTCCTGTTCTCGCATCATCTGACTGTCTATTCCTTTTTGCTGTAACATGCCAAGGTTCCCTTGGAAAGGGCTTATTTTTTAAATCAATTTTTAATTTGAAATTTGCATTCCATTCGACAAACTGACACTCCACAGCAGTCCGCCGTCTGGGGACTGCCAAACGCAGAGTGAAAAAGGTTCATCAAAAGGATGGTCGAATCTGACTGTCAGATATCTTCAGCAGACACACACACACACACACAAGCAATGGTTAGCCCCAGAGTTACCGTCCCCTTAATAAACAATCAGTGGCCTGGAGCTCACAGATTTTGTGGTGTGAATATTTCTGATAAGTGCATGAATATTGATGGAAAATAAGTTAGTGTGTTTCACAGAGTAAGGGCAAGATACGGGCAGGATTGCTGACTCCTGGCCTCTAGCATTGTCAGCTGTGCTCCTTTCCAGATGGATTCCATTTCAAAGGGAGCTAATCCACTAATTACCAGGAGAGTAATCCACTGACATCCAATTTACCAGAAGGATTGCACAATAAAAAGATCTGTGAGCTGTAACAAAACTACTGTATCTCTTAAGTGTCTTAACTCTTCAATGTCAAAAGATGAATGCGCTGCAAACTTTGTGCGGCTAAACCAAAACAAAATATTTTTTCTCCATTTCAGTTCGCTAATTCACCCTATTTTTGTTTCATCCTTTTGCTCCTAGTTACCATCAGAGTTATAAATGGATCTATGAGGGATTATGACTTCCCCGGTAAAAAGGCCTGTAGGAAATTGACTACTCTTAGTCACGTTCTTCTCTTCCTGTTGTGTAATGCCACCTTTTTCTCCTTAATTTTCTCCTCCGTGCCTTTCCTCCACGAGGAGGTGACTCGTTCCGGGCCATGGCTCCGCATATGTCAAGACACTGCATGTGTGAGATAGGTTTGGATACTCTTCAAGCACGGGGATGCGTTTCTGCAAGTGTCAAAAACATCTACCTGGACCCAAAGGATCAAGTGCGTTCTCCGTGGTTTTTTTCTCTCACGGATCCAAAAGGCGAGTACAGAAGTTACAATCTTAACGGGAAGTGAGGGAGGCCAGCCTGTTTTGCGGGCCTTTATTTAGAGTTTCTTTATTTTAACTAGACACAGTGCTCCCTTGCTGGGGGTTATTCAGCAGTGCGGCCTTACTTAACGTATTGGGTGCACGTAAAAGACGGTTGGGGTGGGGGGGATTGTTGGGAGTGATTTGTATTCTCTCCCTTTCCACTCCCTCTAACCCTCCGCCCTCGAACTCAAACGAGAGATCAAGCAAGCGTTTGATGCTGAACTCCTGAGCTTGTCATTAATCAGCCAGTGCCGTCTGACCTGCTATACTACATTTTGATTAATGAGGCATAACACTGTAAATCTTGGCACATTCAGTCACGCAGGCTGAGCAACATGTGACGTGACTGGCTCGGTGGCATGTCTATGGCCTCCTTCAGACAGCCAGGGGTTCTGTAACACGAGGAACACTCGTCTGACAGAGCTGCCCAGGCTTGGGAGGGACAGTCACTGACGGAAAGAAAACTGTAAGATAATCAATAGGCAGCTGTTTTCAGGTCATGTGTACGGCACATGTAAGTCTGCTCAGGTGCTCGGGGATGTTTTACTGTGAAGCCCAAATTCTGTATCAATTACAGGATTGTGACAAAGTACAATAAAAATGCACTTCTCTTCCTCCCTCTCCCCCATCCCACCACCCCATCCCCACCAACACACCCACCCACCCACCCACACACACACACAGCTATCACAGGGACGATGAATGCAACTGCTAACGGCACTGAACGAGAACATGATAATAGTAATACTCGCATTTGATAGAGCACCTTTCCCATCAGGAGGACATCTCACAGCACGTCACCGAATTTCCTATCGAGTGGCGTTACTGTGGCGTTTTGTGGGTGAATGCAGCAGCCCAAATTTTCACAATTTACAAACAGCCGTGGAGTGAATGACTGATTTTAGTTGTGGGGGATTGTTGGCCATCAACGTCAAGGGGATTTGTTTTCCAATAGGGGATTTGTAACATCCACACAAAGAGGCAGACAGAACTGCAGATTAACATCTCATCCGTACACCTCCAACAATGTATGGAGTATGGAGTGCTGTATTGGAGTGTCAACTTAGACGAGGTGAGTTCAAAGTCTCGATGTGGGGCTTGAACCCTCAATTTTCTGACTCAGTGGAGAGAGCTCTATCTACTGGGCCAAACTGACACTTTTCTCTTGTCCTAGAGCTGTGTCGCCAATAGCAGCCGCCGCATGTAAAATAATCAAACAAATGATTACAAGGAATTATGATGAACTTTAGCCTCCTTCGGTTTGCTTTCGCTGACTATTTTTTTCTGGTGATTTCTTTTTTAAAAAAAAAGAGCGAGTTTTGATTATATACTCGAGGGAGCTGCTGAGGAGTCATCCAGAGTGGGAGGAAGCTGAATTAACAGAGAACACGAGAATACTAAATGCTGAAGAGATGTGGCCGCACATTTAGCACTGATCGTGGTATGTTAGCATAGAATGTGTCTACATTCATTGTCTGTGCATTAACAAACATGTGCCTCTGGAAGAATGCTACGCATTGACTAAAACATCAATTGAAGCTGGTGCAGTGGACTGCTGGGGAGATCGTATCTGGACTACTTTATGCAGTGTTAGTTAGTACTGTATGAAGATGTAGGAGAGTGTTCAGTGACGAGCGACCAGGATGACTACAACTCTAGGGTATAAGGAGAGAGTCAAAGAGCTGAACTTGTTTTATAGGGTAAATGGATAATGATCTCTGTCTAGCTTGAGATAAATAGGTCTGAACAGACGGTAACACATGGATTATGGGATAATAACTAAAGGGTATAAATTTTAAATTTATCCTCTTGCAGGAATAATAATAACTACAATTGATATAGCACCTTACCTTGTCATTGAGACATCTCAACGTTTTCACCAGACTTTACTATGAAGTGCAGTGACTCTGTGTTTTATAAGCCACCGTAGCAGCTAATTTCTTCATAGCAGCTTTATCTGGGGGAGAGAGACCGAGAGAAACTCCCTTCTCTTTTTGAGTAGTGTTGCAGGATCCTTAACATCGACCTGAGGAGAAAAGCAGAAACTTGGTTTGATGTCACATTTGAAGGATAACATCCCCAACAATGCACGCTTCCTCCAACACTGAGCCTAGAATAGGCGTTTGAAGAACATTGGTGGCTTACACAGTAGTGTGTAGCCTCTGGCTCGGTCGCGGGATCCGCTATCGTGAAACGCTCTGAGACGTGGAGAGCGCTGTATAAATCGAAGTTATTGTTGTTGTTGTCGTGTCTTTGTGGAGGAGACTCTGACCAAAACCAGTTGATGTCAGTTACATTCTTCAAAACTGATCTGGACGTATACCTGGTTCGAGACAGTATTGAGAGATACAAAAACAGCACAACAGTTTGCTTTTATATAGTGCCTTTCACATCGGGAGGACATTCCAAGGTGCTGGACAGTAAAGGGTTTGCACCCGTGCTAGGGATTGGAGTCAAGAAGGATGGAGGACAGGCTGGTAGAGCTGGGAGGATGACAAAGGCACCTTCAAAGAGGAAGGTCTTGAGATGGGAAGCAAGGCAGAGTGCTTAGCAGAGCTGTTCAAGGATGGAGTTCCAGAGGATAGGGATAGAAAACCTGAAGGGCCTGACAGCTAATGGTGGAGTGGGCAGGGTGGGGTATACATGAAGCAGGCCAATGTTTGCCTAACGGAGGGGATATGGAGGTATAGGCATAGACAGGATAAACAAATACTCCATAGGACATTCATGGCATCCACGCTACAGGAATCGCGAACAGGCAGATGTTGTTTACTGGAGGATGGGTGGCCTGTTTTTGGATAGGTGCGTGAGGATGCATGAACAATGTGAAGTCTGGAACTTGGCCACTATCTGGTGACCCCGGCTGGAAAATATACTCGAGATAAGACTGTGTGGGTTCATGTCAGCCACAAAGGAAAGGAACATTAATTGGATTTAAAATAAATCCTTTTGTAAATGTTTATGTTTTAAAAAAAAACACACACAAAGTGTGGGGCTGAAGGTTGCTCTTTGAAATATTTGAAACGGGATTCCGATTGTGCTGCTATTTGATGGGTTGTGAATAAACTCCCAGTGAAATATAAAGAACCAAAATATTTGGGTCACTCGATTTTCTATTGTTATTATCAGTACGAGTCTTGGTGCCACATAGACTGGCACTTGGTGGTGTGAGAAATGGGTCTCCGACTCCCAGCGGCACAAAGGCATTGATTCGAGAGCCTCTTTACTTCCATGAGACTGAGCCCCTGTTCAGCAGAGGCGACGGAGTTGTGGTTAAATTCTTGCTCTTGATTGGAACTGGCCTTTATTTATTCCGACAGGTTATAAAGTGGTGCAGAAAGCTGAGGCAGGCTGTCTCCCTCCAGTGCATGAATCCACGCGCAGTCGGGAAGCTTTCAAATAATTTTATCTCACAGCATGTACAGTGCCCGCCTGGCTCCACCGATTACACACTGTCTGATCAGTCTGCGGTGATTTTCGACGGGTTCTCATTACAGCAATAGATGTGAAGCTGCCCAGGCCAATTCTCCAATAATAATAATAATATTCGTGTTTTGTTAAGTTAAAGTTACCACTTTGTCGAGAGGTCTTAAAGCACTTCACAGGAGACACACAGGAGTGACCGTGTGTTTTATAAGTGAAACACAGCAGCCAAATGCTCACAGCAATGTCCCACAAATAGCCACAAAAGCTAGTTATTCTCTTGAAAATAATGTTTCAAATGTCACCATCACGTTACTTTCTTTTCAGTCAGTCCCTCCCTCCCTCCCTCCCTCCCTCCCTTGCTTGCACCATAGCATCATAATCCAGACTAATGGTGCATTTTGGCAAACCTTTATTTATAATATCTACATTTGATACAACACTTTACAATGTATTGAGATGTCTCAGAGCCTTCACCAGATTATACTGTAAAGTGTAGTGACTGTGTGTTTTTATAAACAATCACGGCAGCCAATTTGTTGACAGCACTGTCCCACAAACAGCCACAAAGTGAATGTTTGGCAAGTTTCCTTACTCCACATGCCTCTGTTTACCTAGTAGAAACCCAGTTGTTAATCGATTGGTGGATGGCTTCTCCAGGAGTAATAATTCCTTCCCCCCAAAAAATTTGTCACTTCAATCCATGACTGTTTGTGGGACACGGCTCTGTACAATTGGCTGCCGTGTTTTGCCCAGAAAATATACAGTCAAATACATCTTGCGACGTCTCGAAGATGTGATGTGGTGCTTTATCAACTGCAAGAACTATCATTATTATTAGATTCATTGATCAATTTAAGTTGCTGTCTACAGGCTAACTGGCACAATGGGAGTGAATCACAAATCATTTTAAAAAGAGGTTCCACAGTTCATTTTCATCCTGAGAAAGTGGCAAAAAAACCAAACATACCATTTCTAGGTGCCAGCACATAGCATAAATAGCATTGACTCTGACAGCTGTAAGCTATGTACAGCTCTGTGTTATTCTGTCTGCTGACAGCCTCTCTCTCTCTCTCACTCCCCTCTCCCTAGCCCAATACAGAGATGGGAGGCCCTGCAACTCCCTTCTGCGTGTGCCTTTCGGGTCTGGTGGCTTTGATCTCTTGGCACTTCAATGGAAGTCCTGATATGGAGGCAATCACCGTGCGAGGCTTTATAGTCCTGAGGCAGGAAACGGTGACTGGAAATTGGCAGGGATACACTGATGTGAGCTAACTTCAGGAACAGCAAGGAAACTTCAGCTTCAGGCGAAATAAGGCCTCTGCCACAGGCTCAGGAAATCCTGAGAATGTGTTGGCTTAAGTTACAAATTCCTTCCTCTGTGTATTTTTTCCCCTCTGTCTGATGTTTGGTTTTCCTGTTTTAAGCACCCAATTTGATTTTCCACAGTGTTGAACTCTATGTATTGAGTATACTATATACACTATACAATGGTGCTTTATGTCATGTTTTGAGCTAAATTACCCAACATTGACAGTTTACGTTCACTTTGTCTCAAAGGGCTTTCCACAGCTGACAGGGAGCCTGAGCTGGATGAGTGTGGGATGGGGGGGAGTGTGGGGTGGGGGGGATAGCTGAGTTGTTCAAAAGTGCAGTCAAAGTGATAGACTTTTGGGGACTTTCCCAATAAAATAGCTAGCGCAGTACCAGGTCTCATGTTGAATTTACCCACTGAGACATAGCACTATACATAGCTACACAAAAACCCACTCATGTACACACACACACTGTGCATTTATATAGCACCTTTTATGGATGATATTATCTCAGAGTGCTTCACAAAGATGGGGTCAGATGCTGAGTGAGAGAGAATACATATGCTTACATATGCAATCTCTCACACACACACACACTCGCTTGCATGCACCTATATACTTTCTTACGGAAACCTTGATTCATCGCACATTGGATTCTAGATCCACACACAGATTGACTTAGTGTAAAGAGTAGAGAATACAGAAGACCTTGATACAACATGGAATGGGCTATGATACCATAGAGAGAGCCAATTGCAGCCAGTGGCCTTACTGTGTGAGCTTGTGATGGCTGAGATCATTTTCGAGTATTTCACAAAGCAAGTGCTTTTGCATGAAAGGTTTTATTGGGGAGGGTTATGACAGTACTTTGTGCGTCTATTGGTTGCCACGGTAATCGAAACCAGCTGGCTCACTTGTGAAGATGAATTTCTGCGTTTCCTCACTTGAGACAAGATGGGAAAATGTCTTCAAAAAACTATTCTGTAACAAGGTCCACAAAGATCAGCTCCGGTGTCTCTGGTTAATGTCTTCTGAGCCTTGTATCGTTTCCCGCTTTTTCCTGTTTTCTTTGTCTTGGTGAGCGCTTAGAGGAAATGATGTGTAAATCAATGGTATCCTCAAGTTAAGGTGTATCGTTAAGTCGAAATAACGTTTGCCTCACAACAGCCTTTTGGGAGGAGCCGATCCCTGACTGTCGCTAGTTTAGATCACTGCTCTGAACAACAGGAGTTTTATTTCCTTTAAATTTATATTCAGATCCGTTTTATTACCAACAGAAACAGCAGAGCCAGCCAAGTGATTGAACATTTTATGAGTCTGTTGGACCCCTGTATTTTATTGTTCACATTAGTATCTGAATTCTCCAAGGCCTTGTCTGTCACTTTATTAAGCAGTATTGCCTTCCTGCTAACTATGTGTTATTTACGATGAACAAGCTGAGCTGGGCCCACGAAATATTCAACGCTTTCTTTCGTCGGATCCCGAGAAATGAGGGGCAGTTGATGCACCTGTGCAGTGTTGCACATGGACCTGCAGGGGGCGGTGTTGCACTGGTTGACGGAGGGCAGGGTGGTCTCAGTTAATCATTCCTTGGTGGATGAGTAACCGGTTTGAAATAAGTGTACGTTTTGCTGCGTGGAACGGGGAAGAGCATGAAGGCATCGTATGTTTGGGAATTTTAGAAGACACCCATCCCGCAACCCTAATACAATGCGGATTAACAAATAAAATAATAATAATCCTTACTTGTGACGTAGCGCACCCCCCCCCACCCCCCCGCCACGTTAATAATAATAATAATAATTATAATCCTTGCATTTGATATTGCGCTTTCCACATCTTCTAGTTGGGAGGACATCTCAGACCTTCACAGGCTGTACTATAAAGTGTAGCGACTGCGCGATTTGAAGGCGAAGATAAGACTCTAAACGTACATGTCGTCTCATTTAGTTCAAGAGTTGAATGACAAAATGCTTTAAAAAGAACTGTTTCAGGGCAATGAATACAAACGTCACACGATAGCGGGGTGTGAAGCTCGAATGGCTGCTTTCTGCACGTGTGTGCGCTTGCGGACTCCCGCCATGACACCCTTCCTGCACATTGGAACAAAACAACATCAAATCCGCCTTATGAGCAAACAGGTCTGATCATTGCTATTGGAAAATTGGCTGCTGCGATCAACTACACTGTAAAGGCAGCACACTTTACAATGAACCCTGCGAAGTGCCTTGAGATGTAAAAAGCACGATATCGAATGCAAAGGATTACTATTATCATAACAGGGTTCTACTCTCGTAATAAATTCAGGAATCATTTGCTACGAAACATGATGTCCAATTGTGCATTCCACGTAAAATGGGGATTAAAGCAGCCGGTTTGCAGGTCTTTGTGGCACAGCTGGTTTTAATCAGACATCGAACAGTTTGGCGTAATCCAAAAAAGAACAGAAAGCGCTGTACAAAGGAGAGCTTTTGCATCAAAGTGACTTCTCAACCATACTGTGTGAAGTCTCTCTGTGAAGTTAGTTAGTGGATTGACTGTGCCAAATGCACTGAGAGTCTCAAATCCAGAGGGACCACAGGAGAGGGCAACACGCGTTGCATCGTAAATGTCTGGGAGATGGGAGGTTGATAAAATTGGGGGAATTTCGGTACTTTTGAAACGCTATCCTGTGTGAAAGCCACTAGATAATGCAAATTGTTGTTGCTCGATATTGTGCTGGTGGAATGCAGGGCTATTAAACTTCAAACACGGAGCACTTTCTTATTTTGAGCACCCGTTGATGGAGAGCTGCAGCCACAAAGGCTATTTATATTATGTAGCAGCTTTCACAAAGGATAATGCCTTGAAGCGCTTTATGTCGGATTCCGAGTTGCCCAGGGAGGGGATGAGGAGAGGGACGACTGTAGGTACAGTCAACAAGGTGACCTGGAAAGTGGAAATATTAAAAGACCAGGCTCTGAGACGCTGTCCAGCGTGGAGGACGCTGCATGAATCCAAGTTGTTGTTGTTGTTGTTGTTACTAGGGGGTGTCGGTTGTTTGAAATGCAATGGAATGATTTAGGAGTGGGGGTGGGTTCAGCGAATGAATGGCTTTCGTCTGTTCCTGAACACATCCACACCTCTATATAATAGTCACTGCGCAGTGCAGCATTGACAGAAGTCTGAAAATAGGTTTCTTCATCGCCTCTCTCGCTCCCTTAAGGGATCGGTGTGGTGCTCGGGGAGACCCGACAGAGGCAAAGATAAAACGAAACGCATGTAATTATATAATATATGTTATAACCAAGCAATTTGTGTAAAGCAATTTTGTTCCATGTCATTCACCAGGAAGAGTGATAAAATGTGGTTAACATTTGTGCCCTATATCGCTGCATGTCACTGTTTAAAAAAACACAAACGCCTCCATATGTTTCAATGGGTAGTCAGTCCTTCTCACTCTCGCCGACTATAAATCCACCAAACATTTCGCCGGTGTTGACAATGCCGGAAAAGAAATAAGGAAACTCTATGGGCTGAAACAGCTAGTTTATTGTACAGTTGACATTGGAGGGGAACAAACACCTTTTAAGTGTAAACCAGAACCAGTCTTCAAGAGGAAAGACTGTGACTGGATTCAGTCAATGCTGCTTTCTGTCTCCTGAAGTATCACTGTGACTATCCTCCCTGGGAGAGGAGGTAAGTGGGGCCTCCTTGGAGCTGAACTGGCAATGTCTGGCAATGGAATGTCAGAATCAAGCCAGACCTCTGTGGTGCTTAATGTTTCCTGAGCGAGGCAGGTCCGCAGTATTCCAGGGCATTTGCTGGGGACGGACAACCTGGCTCACCGGCTGATCCTGGAATGGCAAACCAGTCACTGGGGTGGCAGGGAGTCAACCCATTCAGCTTCTGTTAACCCTACAAGGCCAAAGCTCTTACGGGCAGGATGATCCTAGCTGGACAAGCCGCGCACAACAATATCAATGGCAGGTTGTGCTGTTTTAGTTGGTTGGATTCCAACAGTATTCCAACCACACCCGAAGCCTTTGGCTCTTGCCAGCCTGAGCTTAATAGTTTCCGGAATGGGCTAAACAGGATGCGTCTCTCTCTCTCTCTCTCTCTCTCTCTAGGGAGAGAGTGCGCACTCCATTCCAGCAATCTCTCGCTGGGATTTCCATGTGTAGGTGGGTGCATGGAACCCGCAGCTTGGTCTTAAACACGGTGACGGGTATTCGCTTGCGTCAGACACTCGGCTGACCCTAAACAAAAAATCCTCCTTCCCTGAGGCCACCTCGTAGTTTCCCATCGGCACCACCAGAGGGCACCAGCTCAACACATTCCACCCACCCTCTCTGTCCACTGAGCAAATACATAAACAAATGTAATGATATCCGTTTTCCTGGATCTGTTAAAAAAAACATAAAAATCACTATTTTCCCAACTTCCTTTTTAAAGTAAAAAAATGAGCTTCCCTATAGCCCAGCGCAACTGAACCCTGTTCTACCCGTCTGTCCTATCAGGCTCCAAAGCAAGACTATGCGTTCTACAAATGTATGCCACTTACACGTGGAGATTTCCCTGAAATGAAATGTACACTCTCTTCCAGAAGGAAACACTCTGTCTGCCTAATTCCAAAGGTAGAGCAATACTTGATTAATCGGGGACGTCAATCCACAACTGTTTGTGGGGACACTGCTGTGCGCAACTGGCTGCCGCGTTTCGCCCACAAAATATAGCCAATATTGACACTATATTTTGTGAAGCTCTTTGAGACGTCTTGAAAAATGTGATAAGGCGCTACATAACACGCAAGAATTATGATTGTATTATTACGTGCAAGCTGGCAAGAGCCAAGGCTTGGGAACCCTAGAACATGCATTGGGATACTGCTGGAGTTTAACCAACCAAACCTGCAATTGAGACCAATGTCTAGAACGCTTCGCACTGCTTGTCTAGCTAGGACCACACCCTCCTTGTTAATGCCTTGTCTTGGAGGGTTAACATGAGCTGGATGGAAAGACTCCCTGCACTCAGTGACTTGGTTTGTCGTCAGTACTCTGGATACACAAATTTAATATTGTCCATTTTCCTGGATCTATGAAAATCAGCAAAAATGACAGATCACCACAGAGGATTGTAACATGACATCGCCTTTCGAGCCAGCTCAGTTCCAAGGAGATCTTATTTACCTCCAGAGCAGGAATGAGTCACAAATTGTTCATCTGATATCTGATAAGGCAAGGTGCGAGCCCTCACGAGGTGGATAACAGATACCAGGAACTCCCTGATAAACGTGACAGGTCTAAAGTTAAAAAAAAGGAACATGACCGTAACTATTTGAAAGCTGTAACTTTGGTATAAATGCAACATAAAAAGGTCCAGTGAGTGAATGTCTACACTGGAGTAATGGGGGAAAAATCCCTGAGAGGTGTGAATATGCAATTAATACAAAATTCTGCTGGAAATCCCCAGTAGGTGAACGAAGATGCGACAGTGGATGACAGGTTAACATTTTGGGTGTTGCCCTTTATTAGAGTTGCATTGAATTATACTCTGTTGAGTTGAATTATAGTTAATATGTATCACAGCATTTATGTGGCTGGGAGCGTAGTTATTAAGATATGATTATTTGATAGGCTGTCAGTGCATCTTGTTTTATTTAATAAGGATAAGAATAATCACAATATCTTTGCATTTGATGCAATAATAATCCTTGCATTTGATATATTAATAATCCCTTGAGTTGATACAGCTCCTTTCATATTGGGAGGACACTGCAAAGCGCTTCACATTTACTGTAAAGGGCAATGACCTCATTTTTTAGGCGAATGTGGCAGCCAATTTGTGGATTGGAATGTCCTACAAACATCCATGAATTGAATGACCAATTTTATCTGGGAGATTGGCCAGGATACCAAGAGAAACTCCCTTTACTTTTGCATGACCCTGGTTAATTTCAAGCCCGGAAACAATAATATTCATTGTCTTGCACTCTGTTAGATTATAGCCTCTGGTTGACCCACACTGCTTGCTGGTTAGGAAGTTTGATGTTAGCGCAGCCATGTGTACTCACCCTGATATACATCTTGGGCTCAATGATCGCATTTACAGAGCCTCTGTGGAATCCTTCATCTAAACAATATAAACATTCCTGTAGCTCAGTGGTTAGAGCACTCGCTTTACAAGCGAACGACCTGGGTTTGATTCCAGGCAGGTCAGGGCGAAACCTTGAGCGTTTCCTTGCTCCACACGCCTAATAATAATCCCTCAAAAAACAATAATAATTTGGCCATTTGAATCCACCACAGGGTGTGGGACACAGCTGTGCACGATCGGTTGCCAAGTTTTGCCCACAAATATAGTCAATTCACTTTACTGTACATTCTGTAAAACTCTTTGAGACGTCTAGAAGATGTGAAAAGCCCGATATCAAATAAGGATTATTATTATTGAAACTTTGCATTTGTTCTTTATTCAGGGTAGTCATCAAAGCAGAACCTGAGATTGCTCCAAAGTCTTTGCCTTAACACCACTGCCACTTCGATCGTGCCTTCTGCTGCCCTCCCAACTCTCTCCCTCCCCTCCTAACTCTCCCCTGCCCCTCCCACCTAACTTGCCCCTCCTCCCTACCCTGCCCCCCTCCCTTGCTCGGGTCCCGACCTGACTGTTCAGCACCTTGGAAAGTCCTCCCAACGTGAAAGAAGCTCTCTAAGTGTAATTAGGTCATTTTGTGGCGCAATGAAATGTTGTGCACGTTTTGGAAAATTCTGATATTCAATCTTCATTTGAAAGATCTTCGAAGAACCCGAGGAGAACCATGAGATACTGGCTTCAAAATCCAACGCTTAAGAGGAATTATAGGCAGCAAAAAGCTTGTTTCTAAACCAAACATGATTTCCTTCCAGTGATCAAGAAGCATGTGCCAAACGCAACATGGTTACAGAGAAATCTTTACAATGAACAGCAAATACTGCTGTTGTGTCCCACCATTCACACTCACCTCTTGTTCGCCACACACTGTGTGTGCGTTTTTTAAAAGAGCAAGAGTTCATTCTGCATCTTTATGGGGAATGTAGATAATCATCTCATTGTGTGTGGTTTGCAGGAAGTCCTGAGGAATGGGCTGGCCACAAGGGTGAGCACTTCTGGTTAGCCATCCTAGTGTATAGTACTGTACCTACTTGAATTCTCAGGCTGACTGAAGTCTCTCATTCCGCTTAATATGAACTTTCAATTCTAGTTGACCAAACCTCAATTGAAATCATGGACAATCAACAACAGTTTGTACTTATACAATGCCATTTATGTAAGAGAATGTCTCAAGGAACTTTACAGGGTTGGAATGAGGAGAGCCTGAGCTGGGTGAGTGTTCAAGGATAGAGAGGAGGTAGCTGAAGGCCCAGTTAAACTCACAGCAATGTATCTCTGGGTATCCCATCTCTCACCCTGTGGCCATTCTTTGAATTTGCACCAAATACATTAAAGGGCACAATGAGACTTGCTATTGATACTGTGTCCTCCACTTGATGTGGAAGAACTTGGTAGTTGTTTCAGGAAAATCTTAACAACTAATACTATGTAAAGTATCTAGCAGAGTGAGCAAGAATGGTGCAAGAATTCCCTCAACATCAAAAATAAATCAATGTGTAACTTACTGATGTGCTCCCAAGATGACACTTTCTCATAACAGGCGAAACACTCAGCCAGTAATGGGTTGCTAAGGGAATGTTTTGCAAATCTATTGAAACAACAACAAATTAACAAATTACACTTATAAAGCGCCTTTCACGTCGGGAGGACGTCCCAAGGTGCTGCAAAAGTAGCAGCGGGACAGGAAAAAAAGTGATCTGCGTGATTTGATAAGTGCCTCTTATTTATAATCCTTGCATTTGATATAGCGCCTTAGCAATGCCTCTCCGAAGTTTAGATTTCTGAGCCAACTTTTCATCAGGCATGAAAGACGTCAAGAGTTTTGGTTGGAGTTGGTATTTTTGTTTTATATGTAATTTGGCCAGACCCATCTCTTCATTGAATGCTATGGTTTCCTCTTTATAAAAGTTGGCACTTTCGCCTGCAGATACACAATCGATACCCTTTACAGAATATCATGTGAGGCACTTTGAGATTGTCTTCTGATGTGAAAGGCACGATATCAAAAGCAAAGATAATTATTATATGATCCTTGATCCTGTTGGCCTGTGATTTGTCGAATCTAATTGTTTGGATGTGCACTCCACAAATAGTCCATCAGCCAGAAAAAAAGCTCAAAGAAATCTGTGTTCAAGATTGCAGGTGAAGATGTGCATGTGAGAGTATAAATCATTCTTTGCTCGATTGGACGAGACATTAAACTGAGGGCCCATTTGCCTGTTCCGCTGGACGATTACAATCCCATGACACTGTTAGGGAGTTTGTCATGGTGTCCTGGCTGAACGATCCTTCAGATTAATTGTCTGTTCATCTCATGGTTGTTTATGATCTTTGGTGTGTGCAACTGGGCCGCTGCGTTCCTCTACAAACAGAGTCACTACGCCTGACAGTAGTTAATGCAAATTTCTTTTGAGATATTTTGATGTATTAAAGAATAATAATCCTTGCATTTGATATACTGTTTTATCACGTTGTCGAACTGTCATAGCGCGTCATAGGATATACCATAAAATGGATTGACTGCGTATTTTGTAGGTGAAACACGTGAGCCAATTTTGGCCCACAATGTCACATAAACAGCCATGGAATGAGCGACCACTTTTAGCTGGGGAATTTATTGGCCCAGGACAATTGGAGAAACTCCCATTTTTTAAAATAGTGCCATGGCATTTTTAACGTCTCCCTGAATGGGCAGACTTGGTTTGATATTTCATTTGAAGGCTGGAAAGTTCTAGCGCTTCTCTGTTACAATCGCTTAGGAAGAGGGTGGAAAAAACATGTATAAGAAATAAATTCTAAACCTATTTGTGTTTCAAAAGTACAATCAAACCTTTCAGTAACCAGTCAGGGGTCTGGACCAAAATGTCCTTTATGCAAGAGTGGCCTCTGAGTAAGGGTTTGTTAGTCATTGACCAAGCCTGAAAAATTTCCAGAGGTCAAAAATTTCCGCAGGCCTGTGTGAAGCCTTAATAATGATATTATCTAGCCTTATGCTAGACTCCTAGTGTGTTTACCAACTCTGCCTCGCTGGTGAGGCGGGAAGCAGAGGGTTTGAGTTGCTCCGTTCAGTGTTGGTAAATGCCAGGAGACTACAGCGAGGCTTTAAGTGCCCCTATGGAAGTTGGTAATGCGTTACCAGTAATTATTGTACATTGAAATTGATTTTGAACCAGCCTCTGTAAACATTGTCTGTACACTAACAGGGCTGTGGTGTGATATATAGGGTGTTGTGGTGATACAGTGTTGCAGTGTGGCATGGAGGCTGTAGTGATATACAGGGTGGTGTTGTGTATAGGGTGATGCGATGTATAGGGTAATCCAATGTATAGGGTGGTGTGTTGTATAGGATGGTGTACATGGTGGTGTATTGGGTGTTCTGGTGTGCGGTGTGGTGTGTGGGGGTGTATCTGGTAGTGTATGTGCTGTGGTGCAGTGTATATTGTGTCCATGGTGCTGTGGTGTAGTGTAGGGAGCCATAGTGTAGAGTGTGGTGCTTTGGTGCAGTGTGTAGTGTAGTGTACTAGGCTGTGCTGTAGTGTAGTGTACTAGGCTGTACTGTACTGTACTGTAGTGTAGTGGGCTGTGCTGTAGTGTAGTGTACTGTACTGTAGTGTACTGTAGTGTAGTGTACTGGGCTGTGCTGTACTGTAGTGTACTGGGCTGTACTGTAGTGTACTGGGCTGTACTGTAGTGTACTGGGCTGTACTGTAGTGTACTGGGCTGTACTGTAGTGTACTGTGCTGTACTGTAGTGTACTGTACTGGGCTGTACTGTAGTGTACTGTACTGGGCTGTACTGTAGTGTACTGTACTGGGCTGTACTGTAGTGTACTGTACTGGGCTGTACTGTACTGTAGTGTACTGGGCTGTGCTGTAGTGTACTGTACTGGGCTGTGCTGTACTGTAGTGTACTGGGCTGTGCTGTACTGTAGTGCACTGGGCTGTGCTGTAGTGTGCTGTAGTGTAGTGTAGTGTACTGGGCTGTGCTGTACTGTAGTGTACTGGGCTGTGCTGTACTGTAGTGCACTGGGCTGTGCTGTAGTGTGCTGTAGTGTAGTGTAGTGTACTGGGCTGTGCTGTAGTGTAGTGTACTGGGCTGTGCTGTAGTGTGCTGTGCTGTAGTGTAGTGTACTGGGCTGTGCTGTAGTGTAGTGTACTGGGCTGTGCTGTAGTGTGCTGTGCTGTAGTGTAGTGTACTGGGCTGTGCTGTAGTGTAGTGTAGTGTGCTGTAGTGTAGTGTGCTGTGCTGTAGTGTAGTGTACTGGGCTGTGCTGTAGTGTAGTGTAGTGTGCTGTAGTGTAGTGTGCTGTGCTGTAGTGTAGTGTACTGGGCTGTGCTGTAGTGTAGTGTAGTGTGCTGTAGTGTAGTGTGCTGTGCTGTGCTGTAGTGTACTGGGCTGTGCTGTAGTGTAGTGTACTGGGCTGTGCTGTAGTGTAGTGTACTGGGCTGTGCTGTACTGTGCTGTACTGTAGTGCACTGGGCTGTGCTGTAGTGTAGTGTACTGTAGTGCACTGTGCTGTGCTGTAGTGTAGTGTAGTGTACTAGACTGTATTGTAGTGATGTAGTGATCGCTGCTGTGGGGGTGAGTGGAGGCAGATGTTGGCCGGAAGTGACGGCTGAGCGGAGCCGGAAGCAGTGTGAGCGCGGGGGCCTGTGACTGTGGGGGAGGATGAGTGGCGGCGACACCCGGGGCCTGGGCCTGGAGAGAGGGGACAGGGACAGGGACAGCAACGCCGAGTTCTACGAGCAGCTGCGGCTGCAGCAACAATATGATAGCGGCGGCGGCGGGGGGGCCGAGGGCCGGGAGGGCGGCGCCGGCTGCTTCACGGACGCGGACGGCACCGAGTACGAGTGGGACAGCGAGAAGAGCGCGTGGTTCCCCAGGATAACCGAGGACTTCATAGCCGCCTACCAGGCCAACTACGGCTTCAATGAGGAGGGGGAGGCCGAGCCCGGCCCCGCCGGCGGGGAGCCGGAGCCGGGGGGGGCAAAGGTCAGCAAGAAGCCGGAGCCCGGGGGGCCAAAGGTCAGCAACAAGCCGGAGCCCGGGGGGCAGCCGGGGCCCGGGGGGCAGCCGGGGCCCGGGGGGCAGCCGGGGCCGCAGCAGAAACCCGGGGAGAAGAGGAAGGTGGATCAGGGCTGGATCGACGTGGAGGCCCAGAAGAACACCAGCGTGTACGTGTCGGGTTTGCCCCCAGACGTGAGCGCGGAGGAGTTCGTGGAGCTCATGTCCAAGTTTGGCATCATCATGCGCGACCCGGAGACCGAGGAGCACAAGGTCAAGCTGTACAAGGACAAGGACGGCAACCTGAAGGGCGACGGGCTCTGCTGCTACCTGAAGAAGGAGTCGGTCAGCCTGGCTCTGAAACTGATGGACGACACCGATCTGAGGGGCCACAGGGTGCGGGTGGAGCCGGCCAAGTTTGAGTTGAAGGGGAAGTACGACGCCAGCAAGAAGAAGAAGAAGAGCAAAGACTACAGGAAGAAGCTGCTCTGGCAGAAGAAGCAGTTGGACTGGAAGCCCGAGAGGAAACCGGGCGAAACGCGGTTGAAACACCATCGGGTTGTGGTCATCAAGAATATGTTTCACCCGAAGGAGATCGAGGAGGACGCGTTGGTGTTGAACGAGATCCGAGAAGACCTTCGGGTCGAGTGCGAGAAATTCGGCCAAGTGAAAAAAGTGCTGGTGTTCGACAGACATCCCGATGGGGTGGCCTCCGTGGCATTTAAAGAGCCGGAAGAGGCGGATCAATGCATACAGATGCTGAACGGAAGATGGTTTGCCGGGCGGCAAATAGTTGCCGAAACGTGGGATGGACTGGTAGACTATCAGATTGAGGAGACTGTAAGGGAAAGAGAGGAACGGCTGAAATCCTGGTCGGCCTTTTTGCATGAAGACGCACCTGCAGATCAATCTTCAGGTGAACAAAAAGTGCAACAGTCTGACGTGCCTGCAGACGTGTCTGCGGAGGTTCCAACAGCTTTGGAAGTCAAAAACAGCGTCTTGGATTCAGAGAGTAAAGGCACCATCGTAGCTTCAGAGAAGAAGGCCAGCAGCCTGCCTGCAGAGAGCAAAGGCACCATCGTGACGTCAGAAAACCTAGGCAGCACCCAGCCTACAGAAGGCAAAGACACCATCATGACTTCAGAGGGCAATGGTGGCTCATTACCTTCAGAGAACAAAGATACCTCAGTGCCTTCAGAGAACAAAGGTAGTGCCCTGCTTACAGATGGCAGAGATGGCAGCATCATGGCTTCAGAGAGTAAACGCAGCCCTTTACCATCAGAGAGCAATGGCACCTCCCTTCCTTCAGCGGGTAAAGACTATGTTGAGGACAGCAAACCACCAGGTAAACCTGGTGAAGATGCTGATGTGCAAGACACTGAAGAGGAAGAAAAGTGGAATGAAGACAATCTATCCACAGACAGCAGTATGGGAGGAAGTGACGAAGAGCCTTGAATTGTTAGCAATTCTTTTAGATGACATTTAAAACTCGCTTTACTTGAAGAGTCTCACTGAGTTTTGTAAATGCAAAAAAACTGCCCAATTGGTAGATATGGTGTATTGCAGCGTTTTTATTGTGAGATACTTACACATTTTGCAACTAAGGTTTGGTGTAAAGGACCCTAACAAGGTTTAATAACCTTAATAGAGGCAGTGTTTTTTTTTAATTTGGTAACAAAAAAATACCCCTCAATTTGCTGGTAATGGAGGATATTACTTTGGAATGTAAGTTTTATTCCAATCCCCACTAACCTGAAGAAGCCTGGCTGTTGTGCAGGCACCAGACGCTCATCGAAATTGATTCACATACACAGTAATGGTGGGCAAGCAGTAGTACAGTGAGGGGGTCTCATAGCGTGAGCATGAACTTTTCTCGACTTGCTGCCTATGCGCACACATAATTTAACCAAAGGAATCATTGGATAGTGATCATGGTTTTCCCCTCCGCATTATACATCCTAAGGCAAGACAGTTGGAACCAATTGTACTACTACAAGCAAGATCCCAGCTCAGATCTGCTAATGTGGAACAGTCCAAGTAAAGATCTTGGAAAGATCTTGTTCTGTGTTGCTCAGTCCTACAGTTACTCACTGAGCGGTTGGGCAGCTGTTTTCCAAGCCATTTTTTATTTGGGAGCATAAGAGAAGTGGGAGTTTAAAATTCCTACTGCAGTTTACTTTACTTGCAGGATCACACGCGTAGTGCTCTGGGAAATGCGTTTCATTTGGAAGGGAGGTAAAACACTCATTACATGTTCCTGCTTTCTACAGTACAATGCACTACCGGTTAAAGTTTCATTTATCGCCCGCCGTGTGCATGAGGCTTGCACATGTGTATAAAATGCATGATCTGATAAAGTAGTGTTCTAACACCAACACTACAGGCTTCCGTGCTACTCAGTTAATTTATGGAGTTGGTCAGTGTTTGGGTAGAAGAATAGCTATTCATCTGTGCAGCATCTCAGATAGGCACAACAGTTGCACAATGAGATTCTGCTCGTCTTCTGTACATGTGGCCTTCAGCTTCTGTTTGTCCTGCCAGCGTCTGTGCTGCATACTGTATATCTTTGTTTTTGCTGCTGGTTGGATTATGATGGCCTATACATAGAATTTTTTTTAACAAATAAAATAATACAAAAAATATGCAAGTGTGATGTTCAGATGCAACTATACAGACAAGACCATAATCTCTGCATGTTTGCTGCCACGAGTGCATACCACATGTACATGATAAACAGGATTTTCTATTAGCTTACAAGCTCCACAAAGACTATAGGTGACTGGGTCTTCCAAATCTTTTGTTTGTGAGAGGAATTTCTGAGAGATCCATTTTAAGACCTTCCCTTTTGACCATACTTTCAGTCATATACCATCTTCACCCTCCTTGCCCTTCATCCCTCTCTGATCCCAACCGTTAGCTCGGATGCAAATCCCTCACGGTCCAGTGTTTTGGGACATCCTCCTGATGTGAAAAGCACTATATAAATACAATTGATTTGTATTATTGTTGCACAGTTATGCCATGTACAGGTGACACTCAAAGCATATCCTGAAGACTGAGACGCCAGAGGATACCTGCATAACGGTGTGGAATGGAAAAATTTGAAAATGAATATAAAACAGGTTAAATTTATCTATATATTTTGCAAACTTTGAATTAAAATAAGGGGATGGTTAAATTAAGGGGATGGTTTTGGGACATGTGTGCCTACAACCGCTGTGAAGGTGGAAGGCGAAATAGATGTTTTTTTTCGTCTAGCATTTCTTATGGTCTTATGGTATAAATTCCAGGTTGCTTTGTCACTTAACACAGTTGCTGTCGGAGCAGTTTGCTTTGCACGATTAGAAACAAAGGATAGATTAGATCTGTTACCACACTAAGAAACAAACAAGTGACGTATTGGAAGCGTAGGAGGTTTATTAAACTAATGTAAAGGAATTTTACAAATGTTTTGGAAAATTGGCTGTCACAGTGAGCTCAAAAATGCTGCTCAGTCACATCTGGGGCCTTGGTTTGAAACCAGCTCAGATTGACGAGATGCTGCTCTCCCTCGGAGCTACAAGGTGTAACATGAAATTACCCAATTCTAAGAAGGCATGATGCAAGGTTCACCATAATGCACAACTGATTGCCGCCGTCGCTTAGAATGGCTGGTGAGAGAAAAGCAAGTTGGAGGCAGCCTGAGCCACATTGATGAAAGTAGAAAGGGAACTTTGCTTTGTATCCAGCTTGTGCTACACCTGCCAGGTACTTGGAATAAGACAATTACCCACCATTGGCACCCACCCCTCAACATGTAGAGCATAAAAACAAAAAGATTTTCACATGGAGGTGTCCCATTGCAGTAAAAGCCCGTTTATCCGTGACCCGATCAACCGTAACTTCTGTTTAACCAGCACTGCAAAAAAAAAGATCCGCATTCAATTAACCGGAATTTATCCGGAAAAATGCTTTTCTTTGTGTTTTCGGGCGAATATTCGGCACGCACTTTAACTGGTATTAGCCAGGACCCGAGGGTGCCGGATAAACAAGCTTTTACTGTATTTACATGAATTTAACTGGAGAACTGCTCTGTTTATTTATAATAATAATAATCATTGTATATGATATAGAGCTTCTAGACATCTCGAAGCGCTTCACAGAATATACTGCAAACTTAATTGACTATATTTCAGGTGAAATGCGGCAGCCATTTGCGCACAGCAGTGACTCACAAACAGTCGTGGCTTGAAGTGATCAATTTATTGTTTTTTTTCAGATGATTATTATCAGGTGTGTGGAATAAGGGAAGTTAGTAAGTTTTGCCCTGCCTGGAATCAAACCTAGGTCTCTTGTTTGCAAAAGGTGAGTGCTCTAACCATTGAGCTACAGGACTCTGTGCATATTTGCATAGAAAGGGGATTTGAAATTTGTAATTAGAGAAGTTGAAGGGCAAGCGTTTCTCGATCATTTAAAAGGAATTATTGTGTTTAATTCTGCATCCTTTTCTGGACAGCTTTTGTGATCAGAATAACCTTTGTAACTAATGTGATTGACAAGTTTCAGACAAATCCTTGCAGACATGGCAACATGGGACAGACAAAATTGCCCCTTTTTGTACAGAGAATTTTTATATGTCAGCAGTTGAAATGAAATGTGAGCAAAATTACGCAATTCCCTTGAACGTAATCATCTAAATCTAACTCTCTTTTCAAGTCTGCCATGGGATCTTAACATTCACCTGAACAGGCAGATAGGACTGCAGTTTAATGTCACACCCTGTCACTGTTTAGCATTAGAACATGATCTCCAGGACCTATTGTTGCTACTTCCTGATGTACTAGTTTCTGTTGAAACACTTCAAAATGTATAATTACTAACTAAGACGCAACTAGGCTGGTAAAATATCTAAAACTGACTTTTAACTGTGCAAGCACGTAACCTCACAGGAACATAGGCCCTCTTAAGTGGCTATTTCAAATGCCTTTCTTGGTGCTAAAAGTTAAATGTGCCCTTAAAAATATTGCACTGGCTTGTTTTTCAAATGCACTAAATATACGCAATGTTATACAGCAAGTGAATGATTCTCTAATCCAATCAAGGGCTTCACATTAGTTATCAAATGTAGTTAGAGAAACCAATGATGTACCATCCTTGCCGTTCACATAACGCCTTTCATAGTGATGAAAGGTATGTGAGCGGGGTGGGGAGGGAGTCAAAGGTGGAGTTGAAGAGATTTTTTTGGCAGGTTTCGAACAGGGTGAGGGAGGGGGAGAGGTGGTGGGACTTTGGGATGGAAGTTCTGGGGTGGGGTACGTGAAGGAGGCTGGTGTTTGCCAAGCAGAGGGAGTAGCCGACAAACAGTCGTGGATTGAAATGACCAATTTATTACTGTCTTTTTTCTTGAGGGATTATTATCAGATGTGTGGAGTAAGGAGTAACTCATGCCCAAGGTTTTGCCCTGCCTGGAATTGAACCCAGGTCTTTCGCTTGCAAAGCGAGTGCTCTAACCACTGAGCTACAGGACTCCCAAGGATATCCTCCCAATGTGAAAGGCGCTGTACAAATGTAATTTTGCTGTTGTTGTACGGACAAAAATAGACATTGATGTGAAACCCCCAATCCTTGGAAGAGATTGCACTCAGTACAGCTGGCTGCCTTCAGAAAAGTAAAGGAAATGCTTCACTCACAAAGCGCATAGTCAAGCCACTTTAAAGTAAATACTGCAAAGTTCTTTGATGCGTCTCAATGAGGTGACGAGGACCTAAATCTATCAACTGCAAGGATTATTATTACAAATGGGTGGGAATAAGCACAGTGTCAAATGCTGAATAAATTGGGATCTTCGAACGAAAGATAGACGCCTGGGAAGCAATGATGGATGGAAAAGCAGGAATTGGATTAAAAGATCTATGATGATCTGAAACAAAAAAGTGGCAGCACACGATTGTCAGGCTGAATGGGATCATCCTATTCCTATCAAGGAGGAGGCGGGAGAAACAATGCTACAAAAGTATGTCGAGAAAAATTCTCTATAAGCTTAGTCACACTGGATATCCAGTTCATTCTAATATATTACAGTATATTGCGTTTTTGCAGACAATGTAATTCTTTTTAACGCGCTGGAGTGAAGGTTAGGTGATGGAGTGCTGCGGGTTGCATTCCTCGAAGCACAGCTCGAAGACTAAGAAATTAGTCTTGTGAGGCTTGTAGGATGCATCACAGACCAGGAGTTTGTCCAGTGAAAAAATATCAGCGCAGCAAAAAGCATCCTTAATCACAGTCTTTGAACCTGTGATATAAGAAGCTACTGCTGCCTTTTAACCCTGCTTCCCTCATACATGCCTCCACTCTCGCCAGTATTTTATAAAATGTCTGGGAGCAAATGATCCATCAAGAGTGACTCTATAGACAATCTCTTCGAGGGGTTCAGACAACGGAGCACGTGGCAAGCGCCAAGTTTGTCAGGTTTTGTTACCTCTCCGGCCTGAAAAGTAAAATGACTCGCGCAGCAATCACTCCCAACCACCCATTTGTATTTTTTTCAACGACAAGAAACTCAAAAACGTGCGGGATATTTATAACATAATCACTGCAAGATTACAGAAACTCAATCTGCTGTGGATTACTGAGAAACAAGTTCTTTAAATTACAGAGGGAAGCACAGACACACTCCCCGAGGTGATTCCAAGAGGTTGATCTGATTTTTTTTGAGTCGAACCCTCATGGTTTATTACATCATCCGAACCCCTCGATCAGATTACTGCCTTATAATCACTCCCAGGTGCTTCTCGTTTCTATGCAATAATCAAGACCACTGGTCGGCATCTCAGTTACTATATGTCTGGCAAACGTTGCTATAATACCGATTGTTAGGGGGTGCGTGTGATGTACAACGTTGCTCTCGACGTAGTTTGTGTTTTCAATGTGTTTCAGTTTGCTTTCATTCCTAATCAATAATATTGTCAATAATAAACCATTTGTATTTAAAAATAAATGAACTGTCCGTTCCCTGACAGGCATTGAAAGATTCCATGACACTGTATGAAAAGAAACAGAGTTTCTCTTGATGTCTTGACCACAATCCTCACAATCTATTGGTTGGTAATTTCATGGGGGTGAGGATTGGGACCTGGGGGGCTGTTTTTGTGACCTTGTTGGTGAAAACTGCTAAAATACGCAGTCACTAAAGCTTACAGTAAATCCGTAAAGTGCTATGAGACAGGCGCTTGATGTAAAAGGTTCTATGTATTTAATAATAATTTAGTCACTCAATCCACAACTGTTTTTGGGACACTGCTGTGCGTAAATAGCTGCTGTGTTTTGTCCACCAAATATAAAGTCAATTTACTTCACAGTATATTCTTCATTCCCCCCAGAAAAGTCATTCAATGCATCCAGTAGGGGTATTACGATACTGTATATTCTGTGAAGCGCTTTGAGATGTCTCAACAGTGTGGTGAGGTGCTATATCAAATGCAAGGATCATTATTATCATTTCAACGATAAAACTGCAATAATCCTTGCGTTTGATATCGCGCTTCTCACGCCGGGCGGTCGCCTCAAAGCGCTTCAGAGAAACATACGGTGCGTATAAGTGTAGTGACTGTGCATTGTTCATGGTGCAGGTGCAGTGCGAGCGTTACTTCTGTAACAGTTTAAAAAATGATTGAGAAACCCATCGCTCACACACACACACACACAAAAAAAAGGCTTCGATGGATAAAGTCTGTTTTACTTTAGGAGTTGCCAGTGAAACTGTGGAGCTCTCTGGCGAGGAGGGGGTTAACCCCTGTTTGAGGGGGAGCCAGGCCTTGGTGTATCTGCTCCACAGGAAAGTTTTTTTTGTTGTGTGTGTGTGTGTGTGGGGGGGGGGGGGGGGTGAAAGTGTTTGGCGAAAGAGGGAAGGAAGGAGAAGGAAGGAAGGAAGGAGAGGAAACTTTTCTCTCTCTCTCTCCCACCCCCACCATTCCTCAGTTGAGCCTGATCTGCTCTACACCAGTTCCACACCAGTCACCCAGAGTTGAGCCTGATCTTCAGAGTGGAGGGAGAGGCTCTGGGCTAAGGGTTTTGTTTGCTGAGGGAGAGGGAGGGAGGGAGGGAGGGAGGAGAAGGAGGGAGGCGATGGGAAAGTAAGAGAAGGGAAGGAAGCCTGTGGTCAGGAAGAGAGGGAGAGAGAGAGAGAGAGAGGGAAGTAAACATGGACTTCAGCGTCAGGAAGCGACTCCCGGCCTCTGCTACCCTGACACTCACTCAGACGGTGGGATAACATCTGCCTTTGTGCCTGGAGTTGGGAGTGAAGGCAGCCTCTCTGTGTCTGTGTCTCTCTCTCTCTCTCACACTCTCATTTCATCCTCATTTCCTCTCCTCTCCTCTCCCTCCCTCCTCTCTCTTCCTCATTCCAAATCTCTCTCTCTCTCTGTGTCTGTCTCTCTCTCTGTCTCTGGGAATCAGAGGAGCCCGCGCCTTCCTGCTGGGAGAGGAAGGGAGAGAGAGAGAAGGAAGGAAGGAGGGAGAGGGAGGGAGGGAAGGAAGGAGGGAGGGAAGGAAGGAAGGAAGGAAGGAAGCAAAGGAGGTTTAACTGCCTCTTAAAACACCTGCTTTTGATGTGAGTGTGAGTGAGTGTGAGTGAGTGAGTGAGTGAGTGAGTGAGAAAGTGTGAGAATCAGACGAGAAAACATCCAGAGGTCTTCTCTCTCTCTCTCTCTACCCTACCTCCCCCCCCTCCCTACCCCCAACCCCCTCTCCATCCTTGTTTTATTTACTAAAGAAAAAGATATATATCTTTTTTTTGTTATCTTTCACAGTGGAGGGGAAGCGAGTGTGAAAGTAAGAAGGAAGTGGGGGCGACTTTATATGTGTGTGAGTGTGTGAGAGAGTGAGAGAGTGTGTGAGAGAGTGAGTGAGAGAGTGTGAGAGAGAGTGAGAGAAAGAGAGAGAAAGGTGAGGACAGAGACAGACAGACAGAGAGAGAGTTAGATTGTGTTTTTTGAATGAAAAGTAATTGCAACAAGACTTGAAACTTTGCTCTGTTTGAGAGTTTGGGACGTTCTCCCTGTGAAGGGAGGGAGACCAGTCAGAGGGAGTGAGTGAGTGAGTGTGTGTGTGTGGGGGGGGACTTCTGTTGTTTTTCAATAATAATAAGAGTGAGGGAGGAGAGGGAGGGGGAGAGAGAGAGAGGGAGGGAGGGAGAGAGAGGAAGGTAGTGCAGCTCTGCTGATTGAGTTCACTGCCAACCCCAGGACAGGTGCGGGCACAGCCTCTCCCCTGACCCTCTCCCCGAGTCTCTCCCTCTCTCCCTGACCCTCTCTCCCCCCCCCCCCCCCCAGTCTCTCCCCCTGACTCCCCTGTCCCTCAGCCTCTCTCCCTCCCTCTCCCCTGATCCTCTCCCCCCGAGTCTCTCCCTCTCCCCCCCAGTCTCTCCCCCTGACTCCCCTCTCCCTCAGCCTCTCTCCCTCCCTCTCCCCCCCAGTCTCTCCCCCCCCCCCGGCTCAGTATGAAGGTGACGGTGTTGTTTGGCCGCACGGGTATCGTGGTTCCCTGTGGGGACGGCTCTCTCCGGGTCCAGCAGCTCATCCAGCAAGCGGTCCAGAGATACTGCCGGAATACTGCCAAGGTAACCCCCCCCCCACACTGATACCCCCCCCCCCACACACACTGATACCCCCCCCCCCCACACACACACTGATACCCCCCCCCCACACACTGATACCCCCCCCCCACACACTGATACCCCCCCCACACACACTGATACCCCCCCCCCACACACTGATACCCCCCCCACACACACTGATACCCCCCCCCCACACACACACTGACACCCCCCCCCCCCCACACACACACACACTGATACCCCCCCCCCACACACTGATACCCCCCCCCCACACACACTGATACCCCCCCCCACACACTGATACCCCCCCCACACACTGATACCCCCCCCCCCCACACACACTGATACCCCCCCCCCACACACACTGATACCCCCCCCCACACACTGATACCCCCCCCCCCCACACACACACACACTGATACCCCCCCCCACACACACTGATACCCCCCCCCCCCCCACACACACACTGATACCCCCCCCACACACACACACACACTGATACCCCCCACCCCCCCCCACACACACTGATACCCCCCCCCCCCACACACTGATACCCCCCCCCACACACACTGATACCCCCCCCCCACACACACACTGATACCCCCCCGCACACACACACTGATACCCCCCCACACACACTGATACCCCCCACACACACTGATACCCCACACACACACTGATACCCCCCCCATACACTGATACCCCCCACACACACCCTGACTACCCCCTCACACACACTGATACCCCCCACACACACCCTGACTACCCCCCCCACACACACTGATACCCCCCCCACACACACTGATACCCCCCCCCCCACACACACACACACACACTCCCTGCCTGAACCCCCCCTTGCCTGGATTTACTGATAAACTAAGTGAAGCCTATAACCTGGGCAACTCTGATGCCCAACATGGCGGGTTGTACAGCCCCAAGTTCTCTCCTCTTTCTCTCTCTCTCTCTCTCTGTGTCAAACGTCCAGTAAAGGCTGGGAGAGAAAGGGAGAGAGAGAGAGAGGTGGGGGGTGGTGGGGGTGGGGATGGTGTTATGAAGGTAAATGACCAACGATACTATTTCAATGTTTACATTATCTTTAACCATTTGAGGGGAAAAAAAACAATCATTTGGGTCTGGCTGTTGTGTGAGGAACAGTGTTTGCACTTTTGAAACTCAAGTGAGCTGAGATTTGACAGATCTGGTTAGTTTTTAGACTAAGTCTGGTCCTAACTGCTTGACTGGGTGCTAATAAGGGACTTGGTTAATGTAAGGAGTCTTGTGTAGAGTCCACGAGCAATGTTCTAAACTCTCTGTAAAATGTGATTGTAAAACTGTTTGGTTTGAGTGTGTGTTTGGGGGATTGTCACCTGTCTATAGTTTTTTGGGGGTCTTAAAGGATAATAATAATAATCCTTGCATCCGATATAGCGCCTTTCACGTCTTCTAGATGTGTTATTTTCGGTTGGCTGACTGGAAGTTTTCACGCAAATGAAACTTGATATTCAATGTTTCTATTCCGTGTGTGACACAACAACACCTTACGTGGGTTCATGTCTCGGAACGCTTCACAAAGACTGGGTCAGATGCCCAGAAAGGAGGGAAAGGGGGTGGTGACTGGAGAGTGTTTTTTTTTTAAAAAAAGGGCTGGACTTAAAGATGGAGAGGGGCCAGATGAAGAGTTAAAGGGAGAGAATAATAATAATAATAATCCTTGCATTTGATATAGCGATTTTCACATCTTATCGACTCAAAGCGCTTCACGGAATATACTGTCAAGTGAATTGACTGTATATTTGTGGGCGAAACGCGGCAGCCAATTGCGCACAGCAGCGTCCCACAAACAATCGTGGATTGAAATGACCAATTTTTATTATTGTGTTGTTTTTTTTGGGAGGGGTTACTATTAGGCGTGTGCGTGGAGTAAGGAAACTTGCCTAATGTTTCGCCCTGATCTGCCCGGATTCGAACACAGGTGTGGCGCTTGTAAGGCGAGTGAGTGTTCTAATCACTGAGCTACGGGAGGTCCACGAGAATGGCCAGAGATTCAGGAGATTATTGCAGAGAAATTGTTTTTAAAAAAAACTTTGGAATTCCTTGGCATTATTAGTTGAGCAAACGCCAGATACTTTCAACACAATTGCACCCTTATCCTATCTTTCCCATCCCCTGTTCATTGCAGAGTTTGCCAAAATATGGTAACCATTGTTTTCATAAAATAAATACGACCTATCACATACCATAAGTTTGTATCTAAAATTGAACTCGCTTTCCCTTGACATTCCCCCAAAAAACCTTGGCATTCCAAAAAAAAACCTCCATAAACTTGATACTTGACCTCACAGTTTTGGCTCACACTGAAATGCTCTGCTGAGGCACCAACTCAAAAATGAGACATTAAAACCTAGACCTGTTTTCCCTTCTCCTTTCAAATCATCTTTATCGTCCACCTAAATAGGCAGATGGACCTCATTTTAATAACATATCCGGAGAGCGTTTGGGTTGAATTAATCCACTTTCCTCTTACTAAATTCATAGTTCGATGAGTACTCAGTGCCCTGGGCAGGAGACAGTTATTGGGGTGAGTTTTGACAGTGAGTGTTGGCAAACACTCACCCACTGACCCAGCAGTAACACTCCC
The DNA here is from genome assembly GCA_035084275.1 of Hydrolagus colliei. Lineage (NCBI taxonomy): Eukaryota > Metazoa > Chordata > Chondrichthyes > Chimaeriformes > Chimaeridae > Hydrolagus > Hydrolagus colliei. The sequence continues at coordinate 5,371,548 of CM068747.1, read as the reverse complement.
CAATGATGAGTTTATATTCTTTCCTTCCGCCGAGCTCAGAGACTCTATGGTTGATTTCAGCATTCCCAAGAGCTAACCTGGGTGGGCAAGCTTCTAAACGTTAATTGGAGATACTGGTTCCCTTTCAATTGCACCTCATCCAAATTGCCGATTGTTGGCTCTGCTTCACACTCATTAGAAATGAAAAGTTATTCCCGAGATGTGTAAATTATTCTGATTTTCCTCTTATTCTGGACTCCCAGGTTACTCCTGGAGAGCCATCACAAGTTGTATACTCTCTGCGTTTTTCCCCCCCAACCTTTTTTAGCTGCGAGGCTAAATTGGCCACCAACAGGTCCTCCCGACCCTTAGGGGGCGACTGCGCGACTGAAGCGAAGCTCAGCCAAGACGATATCTCCTCTTTTGTGGACAATGCAACTCTCTGGTATGGTCTGTCATGCACATTGATCGGCGGTGTCGCCTTGGGCACTTTTCAGCATTAAAAAAGCATTTTCACCAGTAAAACCGAAAGAAAATACTTCTGATGACCCTTCACGACCCTATTGAAGACCTCCCGTGACCCTGATTTGGGTCGGGACCCGAGGTTGGGAACCACTGCCCTCAAGAAACAGTGGGGGAGACTACATGTCCATCACTCCCAGTGAGATTTCAGGATTGGATCTTTTTACGGAATGAATATAGAAGTGGATTGAGCTGCTGTTTATAATTGCATTGGAGACCTGGTAAAAACATAACTGGAAATGTGTGTAGCCAAGCAGAGACTGTGTGATGAACCCTCTCAGTGGGCCAGACATACAACCTGATTATCTTGACAGTCGATGAACCCACTGAGGCCCTGTTTAGCTGGACTGATGGTCAGAGCTGTTTAGCTACTAAAGAAACTCATTCATCTCTGCATAATCTGTGCTCCATGTCAATGGCTTCCTCAACTGATTAGGAGAGATTGAACCAAGGAATTGTCAATTTTTTTTTTGTTATTCACCGTATAACATACTGAGAACTGATTGCTGAGTAACTGAATGTGTTATGAAGCTGAAGCACGCAGGCTTAACGATGTGCTTCTCAGTGGGATTACAATAACCAGTTGCAGGTCAACTTCGATCACACCTCTCCCTCCACTCCCTCCTTAAGCCCCTCCACCTCTGCTGCCACGTTGCTCACCTCTGACTGAACCTTATCCCAACTGTAGCCCAAACCCTTGAGCATGCGTTCGTCACCTCCCACCTGGATTAGTCCAAGACACTCATTGCTGGTTTCCCCAGCTCCCATTATTCAAAAAAATACGACTCATTCAGAACTCCGCTGCCTGCTTACTGACCCAGACCAAACTCTGTCTCCCCATCTCACCAGTTCTGGCCAGGCTCCATTGGCTCACCATCACTGAACGGATCGGCTACAAGATCCTCACGCTCGTGTTCAAATCCCTACGCTCCCCGGCACCTCCCAGCTCTCCGACCTCCTCTCTCCCCAATCCACCACACTGCGCCTCTGCTCCACTCGTCATTTGCACCCTCCTCCGTTCCACCACTGAAGGTTGCACCTTCAGCCACTAGGCCCTGAAACTCTGGAACATCTCACTCAATCCCTCCGCCTTGCCTCTCTCCCCGATTTTTCAGGTCTCGCCTGAAAACTGTGCTCACGGTCATCTTCCCCTCCCCACCCCCCATCACCGGCTTAATGTCGGGCTCTACTATCACTGTTAAGTGCTCTGAGATGCTACCCTGCATGGGGGGGGGGACAAACTATATAAATGCAAGTTATCGTTCTTGAGAGTTTATGTTCAGATTAATGGAATTGCATGAGATTATATCAATTGAATGTGGTAGATACCATTGTTTTGGGGGCAGCGTTAGTTGAGCTGAGCAACACTTCAGTTACAGTAGTACAATTTGTCTTGATGGTCCTTGGTTAGAGCGAAGGGTTTCGTTCGTGTGATCCCTGGAGGAAGGTGCATGTGGACAACAACAACGTGTGTGTATTTTATATATAGATATATATACGATATATAATATACTATATTCTTTATACTATATATATTCTAGAGAGAACACCCTTCAGACAGGTAGCCTCTCCGATCACCGAACATCACGTGATGATAGGATGAAACTCAGTTCTGATACCCCTGTGGACCCTCCCCTATTGCACTCAAATGTATTTATTTTCCAAATTAGCATCAACAAGAAGCTGGAGGACAGCGAACACCTGTAAGATTCATACCCGAGTGAATTAGAATAGAGTCGCACTGTCTGAAGAAGAAAGGAGGGGACGTAATTGGCAGCGAAATGCTTTTGCTTGATATGCAGAGATTTGTGTTTGTTGTGTGAGCTATTAAAGGAATGTGTGAGTGCAGTGGGAAGAGAATAACATATTTTCTGGTGATGCGTGTGACTTTGGGTGAATGTGACAACAGTATAAATCTTTTTTGGTAAAGCTGTTTGGTGTCTCTGTTGTTTTTGGTTGGGTAGTCTTAATTAAAGGTCAATTTTAATTCCTTTGCCAGGTTTCCCTTTTTAAAATGAATATATAATCTTGCAGGGGAGGAATTCCCATTCACTGAAGGCACGTACATATCTCTTTCCTTCCCATTCCATTATTATCCAACGAACGATGGTCTCATTACATTTAGAGTAGGCTTTCAGAGAAATGTTTTTAATATGTTGCATTTATCCTTGAAGGCATGCAATGTACTATATGGTATATCGGTAAGCTTTGATCTAAGATTTTCATCCTGAGCAAATTCACAGTCATTGTTAGATTACTGTAAAGGACGAATAATTTGATGAAAGAGCAATCAAGAGAATTTTCCATGAATATCTGGAGCTACGAGTCACATATTCGATTATATTGGTCAGCAGTGTTCAGTTTTGTGTTTTTGTTTTGAGAGCCATAAACGAGCTTTGAAATAGCCGTGCACAAACATTAACACATTCCAAAGTGATTTTAGCAAATACCAATTGCAACATTTAATGTGCAGGAAATCGAAGTAACAGCAGAATAGTTATTCTAACACCCAGCATATTAAATGTTGCAATTGACATTTGTTGTGTGTGAATTTCTCACTTCTTGCATTCTGAGGTTTATAAAACAACTTAAAACCAATTGTGTAACACTTTTTTTTAAAAAGTGAAAAGTCACATTGTTGGTCAGAAAACTGTTAGAAGCTGCCATAAGGTAGTTTGTTTGTCTTGAAAGTAGAAACCGTTTATCTCGTGTGGGATCGCAACAAATCATTTTATGAATGTTGTTGGAAGTGTTATATTCAGTGCTACAAGAATGGAAGGAGCTGAATGTTCCATTTGTGTGAATGGATGTTGGCAGAAAATGTGCCTACATGGACTTCTTTTGGGATCAACAATGATGTACGACTTGGCTTGAGAAGTGATCCGAGTGGAAAGCGTATGAAGTACCATTCGTGATAGCTTGAGATAGGTCTTATCAGCTGTTTACTTCTTTGGCATCCATCAGATCTGCAAGATATGTCCTACTTCCTACTTGTCTACAAAAACAGTCACTGCACATTACAGTAATAATGTAATAATCCTTGCATTTGATATAGAACGTTCCATGTCTTCTAGACGCCTCAAAGCACTTCACAGAATATACTGCAAAGTGAATTGACTGTCTATGCTGTGAGTGAAATTTTCATCCACAGCCAATTTTCAATGAAACATTTTTGGTGACATGATAAGATGCTATATCTAATACTGATTTGGGGCACGAATCTGCAATCTCCTTCTGACTTGGAGGTGAACATGCTTCCCACTGAGCCAGGCTGATGCCATTAATATAATAATTTTTATATGTCGGAGAGGAGAGGACAAGCACAGAGCCCTGAGGAATGCTGCACAACGCAGTGCCATTTGTGCAGTCCTGTAGCTCAATGGTTAGAGCACTCACCTTTCAAGCTGGAGACCAGGGTTCAATTCCAGGCAGGACGAAAGCTTGGGCAAATTGCCTTACTCCATTATGCCTGATAATGTTCCTGCACACAAAAAAAGTGTTGTCGCTCAATTCATGACTGTTTGTGGGACACTGCTGTATACAAGGCCACATTTCGCCCACAATATATTACGGTATACTCTGTGAAGTGCTTTGAGACGTCTAGAAGACGTGAAAAGCACGATATCAAATGCAAGGATTATTATTAATATTTGTGTTGGTAAAGCGGAGACAGTGTGAGAGATAAGGTCTGAACCACTCAAGGACATGACCATGAAGGGTGAGTTGTGAGGAGAGGGAGTGTAGGAGGATAGGATGGTCAAAGGCAAGGAAATAGAGGGAGCTCTGATCACAGATGGGCAAAATGTCAATTGTCATTTTGACTAAGGATGTTTCTGTATTGTGGACAGCATGGAAACCTGATTGGAGGGGTTCATACAGTATCGCAAGTATTTTGTAAAACAATTTTTACAATGCCCAAAATGACAAATTACAGAGTGTGGAAAGGAATTATTCATTGTCTGGGAGGGAAGACTCAACTCGTTTGCTTCTAAGTGCCAACCTGATATAAATCTGGTTTAGATTGTGTTTTTATTCAGTGCATGCTGTAATTAGCTATATTTTGGGAGACAGTTACAGGAACTTAGATTTTAAACATAACTTGCATATCTATAGCGGCCTTCACGCAGGATAACAGTAACAAGGTAGTTTGCTTAAAATCTTTCTGGCTCTGTCCTTTGAGTTAAGGAGTGTTGAATTTATCTGTGGCAGTTAAGAGAATTAAAGGCTTCCCAGTGGACGCACTTAATTAGGGAGGGAGGGTGCCATCATCTCTTTGCAGTAAATTATGTAACAAAAGCTCAGTTAATGTAACCAATTGATTCAATCCAAGGCTGTTTCCACGTTTAGCATTATTTCTATTTGCAAGTGACGTTCCCCTGACGTGAAAGGCGCTCTACAAATGTAATTTTGTTGTTGTTGAATACCCGAATTTCCTTATCCCAATGAATAAAGCATGTTATAGCAAAGTACTGTACTATCAAGGCGGAGCTCGCCTGCCTCACAGAGAACCTTCCTCTCTCCTTCCGCTCCATCCACCGGTGACTATATTTCCAGCCATTACATCCTGTACTGTACTCTCAAATTCTCTGCCTCAATCCCTCCTCCTTACTCCTTCCTTGCCCATTTTCCGCTCGCGTCTGAAGACCTTCTGCTAATGACGGTCCCTGCAATCATCCTGCTTGTCTTCCTGGCTTAACATCAATGCCCACCACTGTTGAGCATTCTGAGACATATCTGTGTAAATGCCTTGTTCCTGTACATTGAAGCCCTATGGTCCAGACCTAAAGTTTGGTGCACCCTCAACCTGGCATTATGAGAATGTCTTTTACTTTGCAATAATTGCATTCAATGTTGAAACGGATTGCAAAGACATGACCTACAGTGCGATTGTTGTTGTCGATGTCCCAGCTGGCTTAACGGCAAAAAGGGGATTTAAAAAATCTGATTATGTTTTTTTTGTTCACATGTATTTCTCAGTGGAAAAGAGCGGGTGGACTGCACCAGACTCGATAGTAACACCCTCTGACCTGTTATTCTTTAAAGCCACAGGAAGAAACAATTTGACATACTCGTCAGGTTTGCTGTACAAATCAACCTGTTCATAATGAAGAATAGAAAAATAAACAGTTCACGTTTTTTCAAGCTGCTATTTGCTAAGTTTTCTTTCTGGCTCCCAACGACTGACAGTTTGCATTGCTGATCAGCCATCAGCTGAGAAACACAACTATCCTCTACCCTAGCAGAATGAAGCACCTATTTAGGGAGGTATCAGAGCCATCAGAGATAGCAGGCTCTGTGTTGCCTTGAATGTTGTCAGTGGCAACCTCCCGACGTGAAAGGTGATATACAAATGTAATGTTGTCGTTGTGGTGGTGGCAGTACTGTAAGGCAAAGGCAGCATTTTTTGCTATCAACTTGCTTTTGGGGCTGTTTGGGATTCCATCCCTCTCAGTGCTATCTATAATGTCCTCAATGATGGACATTTTCGCCCTGCTGTTCTGTCTGTCTGCACTGACTAAAAAAAGAGTTACGAGAATAAGAGAAGAGCTTTTCTACTCTTCAAACGTGATCCCATCTGCCTGTTCAGGTGGATGATAAAGGTCCAACGGGACGATTTGATAAAGCGAATGTGCATTCTACGTTGCTTGAGTGACATAATTCCCATTAATTCAATGACAGTTCACAATCACAGATAGATATTTTCAGGTACAGTATTATGTATCACTCGTTTTTACAGTGCAGCTCACTGAGTGATAATCTTTCATTTTAATATAACGCTTTTCACGTTTTCTAGACATCTCAAAGTGCTTTACAGAACATACTGTAAAGCGAATTGACTGTATATTTGAGGGTGAAATGTGGCAGCCAATTGCGCACAGTAGCGTCCCACAAACATTCGTGGATTGAAATGACCAATTTATTATTGTTTGTTTTTTGAGGGATTATTTCTATGAAGCAGTAAACAGTTTCTATGAAAAGGCAACTCCTTGAATAATGTTTGTGTTCTTTGAGGGAAGAATTAATTTAATCACATTCTCAAGCAGACCACATTTGATTTAAAAAAAGCTATTAATTGGAACACTCTGATCTATCCACCATTCCTCACTGTGCTAATGCTAAGGTTGAGACATCTGTGAATCTCAGAACATAATTGAATTGCAACTAAAAGTTTCTAAGTTACTCAGTGTTAACTGAAATGGCCATTGCGTCCCAGTGAATTAGCTGAGAATCCCCCAAATAAAATTGGTCACTCACTTCATGGCTGTTAACATGAACATTGCTGTGCATATGTTGGCTGCTGTGCTCAGCTACAAATACATAGTTACTAGACTTAATTTAAAAATCCTGTCAATAATTTATGAAATATAAGAAGCTATATTAAATGCAATGATTGGTTTTAATAATACTAATAATAATCCTTGTGTTTGATGTTGTGCCTTATCACACCTTTGAGACATCTCAAAGCTCTTCACAGAATATACTGTAAAGCAAATTGACTTTATTTGGTGGATGAAACATGGCAGGCAATTGCGGACAGCATTTGTGGATTGAGTAACCAAATTCTTATTTTTTTAAATGGGTTTATTACTCTTGGGAAAAGTGATCCGCCAATCGACTAACAATTGGATTCCTATTTTTTATTTATTATAGGCAGAGGGCATTGTTTTTCAATTCTAATTCTGCTACATGAAAAGCTGAACTATCCAAATCAGATAATTGCAAGTGCACTCCCACAAGCACTATGTTTTTAAAATTAGTGGTGCCTGATCATAGGTCCTAATGCTTCTCAAGCTGATCATGTTCCATTATCCCTAATTCTATCTCTATTTTCACTCACTCTGACATTTGTATGCAGTAGTATCTTCCACGTCGCTTCTCACAGTGCTTCTATATGTTTTAGCCCCGGAATATGCCTCAACTTTCTCACACTCATCAGCCTTACTATCACAATTAATGTTGTGGTCATTTAAGTCCTGGGACTAATAGGCAGCTAAAGGACTTGTTGTCACTTATGGGTTCCTAAACCATTTCATTTTCAACGACAATACTTTAGTTTGGCTCAGTTTGGACTCGGGTCTGATCCTCTTCTTTCCTTTGATGCTCCACCTTGAGATAAGATGGTGATCCAGGGTAGAAACTTATATAAAGTGCCTTATCATGTTGATGTCACAGTACATCACAGGTAATAGCTATTGTGTGCAGTGCTTATATGTACGCGACATTAGGGGAGTGCTGCCTGTTGGATGTGCCGGCATTCTGGTTAAACATTAAACCAGGGTCCTAACAACCTACTCAGGTGGATTCGAAAGATCCTGTGATAGTATTTAAGGAAATAAAGCAGGTTTTTCTCTGAGCCCTTGACATCAACCTTCATTTGTATGAATTTGCGATGTTTGGTGAAACATTGCAAATAATACAAAATATTCACTATGCTCACGCAACAACTACTTGTTAAGGACTTGAACCATTTTGATGTGATGAAGTAGTATAACATACAAGCTTTTTTCCTTTATGTGCACAACTACTGGAGAAGGAAGGAAGCGCTATGAGACGCCGTCCGGCGTGGAGGGCGCTGAATAAATCGAAGTTCTGGTTGTTGTTGTTGAAGCAAGATATTGGACTTACAGTGCAGGCTTAAGTGTGGAATGGATCTCCGTTTTTTTTGACTTTTTATGGTGTCTTGAGTGAGCTTCACGTTCCTTGCAGCATTAAATTAATAACTGGTGATAAAGATCACCACCGGTTAATTCACTTTCATGTCAGGAGGAAGTTTCAAAGTGCTTCAGAGAATGTAGTCCTGGTTCCTATTTGCAAAATACCCAGAACACGTATATAACAAGAAGTAGCTATTACCATTAAAATTTTTAATTCCTAGTCTCCTTTGCTACAATTATAGTCCCAAGTTCCACCCATTAGAGGACTTCTGATGGTGGCTGAGTACAGGAGAGCGTCATAACCTGACCAACCTTTATCTCAAAGGAACAGACTAATGCAGTGATGCAAACGGTTTGATTTCTAGTTGATTGCCCGAACAACAATACGCTCCTTTGTGTTCATTTGTACCTTGCCACTGAGCGAGTTGGTGAGCTCGAAGCTTTGATACATAAGCCAGTTTCACCCCACACTTTTATTGGAATCTGAATTTCAAAAAGTGTGCTGGTTCCATAAATAGCAGGTACAGTGTTTTACGTTACACTTCCCAATGTTGATCCAGTGTGGACGGCTGCTTGATTCAACCAGTGCCAATAGCCCTCTGGTTCCTCACCCAAGTGACCACTCTATGTGTAGGCTTAGTTTCAGAGTGTTGACAGGATATCCAAGGCTGGAGGAAAGGCTTGTTGTTTTGTAACTTGTCACCCACCAAGCATATCCTTCAACAGGGATACTGGTTGCCAATCATGGCTCAAAGCTCCGCTGCCACGTGTATTTCTCCAGCCCAAGGATTCTGAGGTCATTTCAACATCTCAGCTGAGGTTGCATAACTCAGCTTAATAATATCCATAATAATCCTTGCATTTGATACAGCGCCTTATGTCTTCTAGACGTCTCGAAGCGCTTCACAGAATATACTGTAAAGTGAATTGACTCTATGCTTTGTCGGTGAACCGCATTGTAGGCGAAGCATAGACACGAGTGATTTGAGCTGAGAATCATTCTGCTTTGCTTTTTGGTAACATTTAGCCTCTGAGCAAGTGAAGGAGCTTTATTTATGATTAATGCATTGCTAAGGTATATTGTGGAATAATCAGTCAGTGTTTTAATAGAGAGTCTGATTTCCAAATTGGTACAATTTTGTTTTCACAAATAACTTTGCTTTTTTTTTCTTTGTTGAATTTTCTTTCTCTTTGCCAGCTTTGCCACAGTCCTTCATGTGAAATATCTTACATTTTATAGCATTTCTTCGCATTGTGTATCAGCCAGGCTCAATTGGTAGCATCCTCGCCCGAGTCAGAAGGTTGTGGATTCAAACTCCATGTTGGGAGTTTGAATTCACGTCATCTAGGCTGACACTCCAATGCAAAGCTAGGGTGTGCTATATTGCCTGAAGTGTTGTCCTTTGGATGAGGTGTCAAACTAGCTATGTGTTCAGGTAGACACTAAAGAGAAGTGAATTTCTCCTGATGCCAACAACTGACCAAATAAAACTAGTTATTCATATAAAGGCTGTTTGTGGGACATTGTGTGCAAATTGGCTGCCCTGTTCACTGACAAATACACAGTAACATGACTTTCCACACACACGCCTAATAATAATCCCTCAAAAAAAACCACAACAATAAAATTGGTCATTTCAATCCACGACTGTTTGTGGGTGCTGCACTGCTGTGTGCAATTGGCTGCCACGATTCGTCCACAAATATATAGTCAATTCACTTTACAGTATATTCTGTGAAGCGCTTTGGGACGTCGATAAGATGTGAAAAGCGCTATATCAAATGCAAGGATTGTTATTTACTGTAAGATCTTATGAAGCCCTTTGAGATATTTCATCAGTGTGATGAAGCGCGATATTAAATACAAGGATTAATTTTTCTAATTACTGTCAAGTGCAGTGACAGTTTTTCAGGGACTTGTTTGTCTGAGAGAACAGGCATCTGCAATTTGTTTTGGGAATTCCACCAATGGCGAGACATGAAGGTTAGTTGTTATGCAAGGCCAGTCTAGGTGACGCAGTTTTAAAAAATCTATTATTTTGTCTCACTCATTTGTAATTTTGTAATCCGAATAAACTTAGTCTGCCCTAGTTTTTTTTGCTGGGGTCTTTTTTTTTAACCTCTGACAAAATATTGTGCCTAGTTAGCTGCTTTCTCCAATGTACTTTTAGAATCACATTTGATTTGATGGAAACAAAAACGCTTTCTGCTGTTTGTACGTAATAGTGGAGATCTGCCCTTTAACAACAGGATGTAGAATACGGTTTTTCCATTTTAGTTTGAATTTCTTCTCACGATTCTATACAGTGTGCTCTTTGGCACACTTTCCTAACACTATTTCATTAGAGAAGTTTTGCGACAACAAATACTTGAATTTCTATACTCTGTATGTGTATACGGTAGTGTGTGAGAGCGCTGTATAGCGGTGTTGGTGGGCACTAAGCAAGAAAAGCTGGGGAGGTAGTCAAAAAGATAAGATTTGAGGCAGGATTCAGACCCAGAAAACAAAAAAGGTTCAAGAGGCGGGATTTACTATGTGCTCGGAGATAGGAACTGATTTACTTTTTCCAGCTATTTTATTGTAATGGGAAGAGGTGGGGTCTCATGTTTCCAGCATGTCAAGTGTAGTTCTGGGCACAGTTGGATTAAAAACAAAAGCAGTTTATGTAAACACGAGGAAAAAAAAAAGTCAGTATCACTTGGGCACAATCCAAGCCATGTGCTGTGCTGCAGATTATAGACTGTACTAGAAACAATCTCGATCTCAGTCCCGCTGCATAACGTTAAGCCAGGGGATTTGAATCAAATAAATCTGGTTCAAAGATCGTGCACTCTGAATTACCGCTCAGCCTTCAACTTTGTTGCATAACTTTGTGAAAATAGAAAGGTTTAAAAATCATACTATCCTGTTCAAGTCAATTAATTTAAGGGCATGCGATTTAAAAAAAAATTTAAGCCGGAAAAAACAAGCGCGGAAAATGTTGTCTATGACCCAGAGCTCGGTGTTTAAGAAATTGACACTTATTAACGTCTCCTATGCTTTGTTAAAAGTCCCTTCAACATTTGCTGTTACATTGTTTTTCAAGTACAGCATTTAGCTTGCCTCATAAATCAACCAAGCCCGATGTTGGACTTGTGGGTTTGTAACCATACCAACATTATATATGAGCCAATATGGGTCATTTGAGGAACTGTTGGTTTCCTGAATTGCTGGAGGAGAGGAAGCTTTCCTGTTGGTAAACTTAAAGGAAACGAGATGGCCTGTTCCTCCCAGTTTGAATTATTTTTTCCAGTAAATAAAATTGGGCCTTGGTGTTTAAGGTGTAATGACATAATTAATGCCATTTTGTGAACGATGTAAGAGGGTGGAATGCTACACCCTGTGATCTGATTGAGGATTGTCAGGAGAGTAGATGTTACATTTTGTTGCCTGAGAGAACAGCTGCCGCGGGACAAAGTTTTGAGTTTGACACTTTTAGGGAAAGCACAAGTGTGGAATTCAAGATACCGAGTGACAAAGTCCATATCTCAAGCTAATACTTGGCACGAAAACTGATTTCTGATATGGAACAACATTTAGCTGCTGAGAATTTATAAACTTATATCCCTGCAAATTACACGGGATAAAGTCTTTATCAGTTCATGCAATTTAACAATAAGACAGGAGAGATTTTAAATTCAGTTGACAATGCAGTTGTTAATGCCACATTCAGAAGAAACGAGAATAAGCTTGCACTTTTGTTTCGTGTGTTTGCTCTAACTTTGCACAAGTGAGAGGGTTGGTGCGTTGATAGCGAGATATTTCTTAAGACAGCATGAAGGAAATTTGATTTGTGTGCGTAGCTGCGGATCAACATTTGACATTTTTAATGAGCGCGCTCAACAACAAATGCAAGGCAACCTTAGAAAATTCCCCCATATGTAAAAGGCTGCCTTGGTCATAGAGCTAATGTGCATTGGACGTGTGTTAACACCTGTTTTTTTTTGTATTTACAGTAGGCATGTGGCTTGGATGTTAGGTGCTCCAGAAAATAGCCACTTACATGTTTGGCACTGAATCAAATGCAAGGATTATTATTATATCGTGAGGACATAGGTGTTTCCCAGGTTTACTGTTGAGTGTCGTGATTATATTTTGTAGATAAAATACCTACAAGATTAAAGGGAATGAGCAGCCCTGATTCGTGAGGAGGGAAAACATATTCCTTCCGAGTTTTAGCTTAATTACTGAGCACCTTGAAAAAGCTTTATCTAAATTGGGAACATTTGGATCTACCAAGGTGATTGTGAGTGGGTTTGGGTCTCCAATTCTGTAGAATGCTTGCTGTAATCGCTAAAGCGTTCTGAGACGTTTACCCTGCATGGAGGGTGCTATACAAGTGCAAGCTGTTGCCCTTGCAATCACAATATACGAGACAAGATGATTGTGTGGGCTGGTTGTTTGTTTGAAATGGAAGATAGAATGAAAGGGAAGAGAATTTTTAAAAATAAATTTGTCTTTAGAGAAGCGAACATGCAATCTAAGTTCCTTTATTCAGTGAATAATTGAGGGCATACAGGCTGCAAGTGTGGGTGGGTGTATATAAATATATATATATATGCACACATACAGTAGAACCTCACTAAAGCGTCTGGGCAACAATGGCCTACGTATTGGGATGACCTGATTACTGAAACAGGTCAGGGTGATTCAGGTCACTGATGTAATGTTAAGGGCATTTGTAATGGGCAAGGGTGATAAACATTCAACAACCATACTTCGCAATCGCATTAAAATAAAGGCATTATCACATGTAAAACAAAACCTGTCATGGATTCAACCTACCTTTTGAAAATGCATCCACCCTGTGTTCTGCCAATGCCGTAGATCGCATTAGTAGACTAACTGTCTATGACTTTTGCCTTGACTGTTTCTGATTAAGTCCATTCTCTTGCGTAAGGACAACTCCTTCCATGGTGGTGTGTTTACAGTCACAAAATAGAACCAAACAATATACACACAAACTACGTGCTTTGAATGCCGCATTTACCAAGAATTGGCTGCAGAAGCTCAGGTCAGGCCGCGGGGGCTTTGCGCCACTTCTACGATCTCAACACTCCCCGCGCACACGTGACCGGAGCCTACTATGCCCAAAGTAGCAGCGTCGATGAAACAGCGTGGGAGTCCTGGGGCCTAGCACACTGTCTACTTGGTCACCTTTTTCCCCCTGCCTCTGGCTCGGCCCCGGGATCCATTATTGTGAAGCGCTTTGAGACTCTGCCCGGCGTGGAGGGCGTTATATAAATCAAGGTTGTTGTGGTTGTTGCTGTACAGGTTAGTAGTGGAGAGGGATGTCTGTATTGTGTTTGAAACGGAGGAGGGAGCTGTAGTGGCTGCAATCAATGACTGTCGCCCTGAGTGTTGAGTTGCCTGGTTTACCGAAGCAGACAGCCTACCTTTTAACATCGACAATGAAAGGGAGCGAAAACGTTCCCAAAATTGTGAAGTGGCTAGATTACTGAGGTGGCCGTACACCGAGTTTCTCCTGCGTGTGTAGATTTTTTAATATACTATACGTATAGATTCATGTAAAATGTACATTTTGCACTAGCGGAAGGTTTGGACGCTGCTGAAGTGTGTGGTGATGCTGGTGTGAATGCTGTGGGAACAAGCAAACGTAATCATCTCCACATGTCCCTTGTGGACAGAGCACAGCTGCGCAAGCTTGATTTGCAGTGTGCAGGGAGCTGGAGGAGGAAACTGTGGCTTGTTGTTTCAGGAAGCTATCTGTCAATTTGATGGGAGGGCAGTTAATTACTGAAATTACTACGAGCAAACATTTATTGTTTTTCTTTCATTTGGTAATGACGTTTTTTTTTGTGTGTGAGGCTTGTACACGCGGCAGTCTTAATGATCCAGTCTTGGGAGTGAGGTGCCCGTTTTCACTATGAGCCAGTCCCAAGAACAATAGTGCCACAGTCCTGTTGCGCAGTTAGGCTTGTGGAGCAGTGATTTATACCCCACTTCCCTGTTGTAGCTGCATTGTTAGGGAGTCAGTCAGTCAAGATGTTGCAGAGAAATGATATTCTTTAGCTAGCAGGTTACAATGGAGTGACGGATAGAATTTGATACAGAACCTGACTCCTTTCTGATTTCGTGCAAGGTATTGAACATGAATTGAGCCATTGGCGGAGACCAAACAAATTATATTTGTGAACAAAATTTGAATATCTTGCTCTGAATCAGTAACAGTCCCAATGACGTTCTGCACCTCATGTCTGTGATTTCTTTAGGAGCTTTCCAGTTCTGAATCACATTCTTGTTAATACGTATGATTGCATCTCCATTATGAACTTTAAAAACCTGGATGAATTCTGTTTAGGCTGAAAACCTCTATTTCCCTCCCCACCCCTGACTGATATTCTCCATTGCTGATATACTTTATCATCTCTGAAGCAAAGTTTGTGGATTGAGTTCTTTCTCTGCCAGGCAAAGTGTGCATTTGGTGGGGGGTGAGGGGAGGAGAGAAAGGGGAAATACACTGTGCCAAATTCTAAGTTCTGTCTTTTCGTTTGTGGTTTCCTCAAATTAGACTGCTTGCTCTTGTGAATACTGATAGATCATTGGTTGCCAGGAAGTATTCTACGAGGCTATTATTGTACATTCCTTGAGCAAAGGTTACACAATCAAATTAGAAGCATTTCTGTTATCTGATGGAAATATGCCTCCGAGGATACAGTCCAATTTTGCTTTGGAAGACTGGCAGAATCTCATTGCTTCTTTTTGATGATTGTGAAAGTTTACCATTCTTAGTCTTAAAAAAAACTTGGCTTCTCAGTTCCCACAATTGAAATGAATGGCTACAGTTCAGTTACATCATGTAAGAAATATTGTCAAGCAGTATTGCTTTAGGGAGTATTGGGGGATGGTGGCAACATGATTTCAAATGAGGGCTGAATTTGAGAATGCAATCTTGGGTTCTTATAGTGACTGACCTCAGTGCAGAATGTGTAGAGTAAACATTCACCCAGAGTAGTTAATGCTCTTGTGACAAAAGATTGCTGATAAGTCTTTCTGTTTGCCCAAAGTAGTAAAAAAAATTGCAAATATATACAGTACTTTGAAGCTTTTTTACTGTCCCCTTATGGATTGAAATATATAAATGATGCCAGTTGCTAAATACAGTATTGTGGGATTGTCGTGTGTATTAAATAGAACCAGTTTGAAGCTCACAATTCCCTGTAATCCTTCACGTAGTGCCTTAGACAGAGATACATCAAGGAACATGAAGCTGCTGTATAGAAAGGAGGAATCCTGCAGATCAGGTTTGGGTTCTCGGAGGCTTTTATTTGTTTGTGAAAAAAACTTGTGCATATGTATGATTGTGTATGTGCGTGCGTGGAGGTGCATTGCAAAAGGGGAGGTTTTTTTAGTGCGGTTTGACATTTGTTGCACATTTGACGTGATGCAGAAAATGTTCTCCAGTTATAAGAAAGCTACATTATAAGCGCGTAACTATGTTCACAAATGTTTCAAAACATTGCAAGTAATCCAAAGCTACTGTCCCCAAATCTCTTCAGAAAACTGCAGAGCACCTGTATGTTAGATGTGGTGAGTAGCTGCTGTGATTTCCAATTAGTCTCTTGTGGAATGTTTGTTGGGTACTGCAGTACAGGAGTATGAGTGTTGGCCAGATAAGGTGAGAAACAGGTGCAGTTCTCTTCCAACCAGTCACTCCGGAAGAATGCAAAGAATGCAGCCTGGATACTTTCCAGTTTCAAACCCAACTTTCTGATTCTGACAGTACCTTAAGGCATATGTAGATGTTATTAGAGTTTGACCAGCTTTCTCTCTACTCCACATTGTTCCTGCAACAACACAATCAGTGTCTAGTGCTATATAAACCACAACAAATCGACTATGAAGTTATTTATGCTGCTGGTTCCCTAGGTGATTTTATTTTACGAAAGGAATTCTTTGCTGCTACACATTCAGTGTGGATATTCAAATTGATCTCAATGTTACTGGGCTCTTCAACCCATCATGGGTTCATAAGCTCGGTTTGGATGAAGAAGAGCCTTTGGCCTTGGAGTATCTGTTGATATTCACCAAAGGCTGAGACAGGAAGCATGGCAATTTGGTTGAGGACTTGAGGGCTTTCATATACTGGGGGTGGGAGAGGGAGGGGGAGGAGGAAGGAATGAAGGGTTGACCCAGTAACAATTTCTACTGTTGTTGTGATAGTTTTGAATTTTGTTTCCCTGCACAAAGCTTGTTTGATTTCTTGCAGCTCTCCTTGCACTCCCTCTCCTTGCCAGCTGCATTTCTCTTTGTGCTATGTTATTCAAAGACACAAAATGCCTTGCATCAACTACACAAGGTCCCACAAGGACATAATATCCCAGGAAACTCTGCCATCTGCATCAAGTAGTTCCACAGACTTTCATCTGGCAATAAATTTGGGGAGAGAAATGCAAGTGAGGCGTTTTAATTGACTTTTGATGTCCCTGACTTGATATTTCCAGTTGTGCAAGCAGAATACTGCGCTTGACACATATTGTTAGCTGGGCATAGACCAAGGCAGATTTTGTAAACCATCAATGATTGTAAGTCAATCGTGCCTCTGGGAAATCCCCTGCTGTAAATATATAAACTATTGTGCCCATGGGAAGATATCCTGGCAGGAGTCAATGCCTTTCCCCTCCCCCACCATGTTCATGGAGAAGCACTTATCATTCATCAAAAGAACGTAAATTGGATGTCAAAGGCACGATGTGCAGTAAACCCAGAGTAGCTGAGTGATCCATGCTCAGAATTAATTGTTATACTGGGCTATGGTAGCTCAACAAGAGTGAAACACTACAATTAACTTCAGGGAGATTAGGGAAGGGGACAATCCTACGAGATGTTCATGTGTGAACATTG
The DNA here is from genome assembly GCA_035084275.1 of Hydrolagus colliei. Taxonomy (NCBI): domain Eukaryota; kingdom Metazoa; phylum Chordata; class Chondrichthyes; order Chimaeriformes; family Chimaeridae; genus Hydrolagus; species Hydrolagus colliei. Next base: position 5,354,487 of record CM068747.1, on the reverse strand, counting down.
GGTGAGGCCCAGATAGGTTTGGACTTGGTTTAGAAGCCCCACAACCTTATTTTTTTCAGGAATTTAGAACACAAGAAATAGGAGCAGGAGTCGGCCATTTGGCCCCTCGAGCCTACTCCAACATTTAATAGGATCGTGGCTGATCTTCTAACCCAATTCCATTTACCTGCCCTATCCCCATATCCTGTAATCCCTCTATCCATTAGGAATCTATAAATCTCAGTCTTGAATATGTTCAAGGACTGAGCATCCACAGCCTTCTGGGGTAGAGAATTCCATAAATTCACTATCCTCTGAGTGAAGAAATGTTTCCTCAACTCTGTTCAAAAAAGTTGACCCTTAATCTTGAGACTATGTCACCCAGTTTTAGATTCTCCAACCAGGGGAAACAGTCTCACACTGTCAACTCTGTCAATCCCCTTAAGAATCTTATAGGTTTCTATAAGATCACCTTTAATTCTTCTATATTCTAGAGAATATAGGCCCAGTTTGCTCAATTGATTTATTATCCTTCCCAGTTGTAATATGTTAAGTGCAAATAACACTCAATGAGGTGATAACTTTCGGTAAAGTCTAGTTTAATAAAAAGTTCATCAAATGAAACCCATCAAGGAGATAGTTTCTATGTGATGGAGCACAAACTGAAGAAGGAAGGGCTCAGTTAGTAGCAGCATCTTCCATTTATATTGTGCCATTCACGATGATGGGACAACTTGTTCCACACATCTGAGAGCCTGGGGGTGGTGAGGAGTTGAGGAAGGTCAAACAAAGGGGGGAAAGGTGACTGAACGAATGATCAAAGAGAAGGGTTTTATGATGTGTTCTGAAAGTGAAATAGGTCCCATGCTATGATTGGAGCTCCTAGTCTAGGCTGTCACTTTGTGCAGTACTGGGAGAGAAGTGCTGCATTGATCAGAGGCGCTTCTTTCAAATGAGATGTTTAAATTGAGATACTGTCTACGTGATCTTTGGGTGAACTTTAAAGATCCCATCATTTAATTTGAAAAGAGAAGTTTCTTTCTTGACCAACAATTCTCCATATTAGCTCAGTTCCCACTCTATCTTTGTAAAAGAGCCATGAGGCATTCTTTTTACGTGAAAAGCAATTATTGTTAGGCTTAACTTTGTGATAAATGGCTGTCATATTTGTCAATTTTTAAAAAGATGCTACACATGCCCATAATTACTGTGTAACACTGTAAGATGTCAACGTTACAAGCAATGTAAAATAATAATAACTAGCTATACACCTGCGTAACATACGCAGCCTGGTGTTTTTGAACACCTTTATTCATATATCTTGAAACTTTTTAAAAATAGTGTATTTGTTGTTTACAAAAACAAAGGTGAGCTTTAATCACTGGGTTGTTTTTCTTTGTTGTTTTTTGTTGTTTTTAAGCTGTATTGGTTTTTGTTTTCCTTTTGGAAGTTCATTGTTACAATTGCGGAAACATCCCTACGGCTTTTATATCCAGTAAAAGGCCGTTTATCCGTGACCCGATCAACCGGATTGCTCGACCCCCCCCCACTCCCGGGGCAATTCCCCATTCCAGCAATCGCGAGTATGCTCACTTTGCGCATGTGCATTTATTAAACTTACAAACTTGGAGGTTTTTACCGAGTGTGCTGGAATCTTTATTGGTAAGTAGCTATACAATATTCTGTTGCTGTGTAGTATATTATTAATATATGTTTTAAAATAAGTTATTTTTTGTGTTGGGTTTTCGGCAACTTGCCGCCCGATTACCCGGCACAGTCAATTAGTTGACCACCCCCCCCCCACTCCTCCCCCCCCCCCCCCCCCCTCACACACAGAGCATGCCGAACACACGGGCTTTTACTGTATATAGAAGATAGATTTGAAACAGTGCCATCCGCGTCAGGAGGACACAATTGCGGAATTGCGGAAACATACCTAAGGCTTTTTATATATATATATATAGATAGCAACAGAATATTGTATAGCTACTTACCAATAAAGATTCCAGCACACCTGGTAAAAAGATCAGTAAAAAAGCGTTTTTTACCAATCGGTAAAAACCTCCAAGTTCGTAAGTTTAACAAGTGCGCATTCACACGCATTGCGCGCATGCGCACAGTGAGCATACTCGTGATTGCTGGAATGGGGAATTGCAACGGGAGGGGGTCGCACAATAATGAACTATAATAGATAGATTTGACACAGTGCCACCTGTGTCAAAGGACACAATTGCAGAGGAAACATATCTAAGGCTTTTATATATACAGTATATAGATAATCCTTGTATTTGATAAAACGCTATTGACTTCTTCTGTAAAGTGCTTTACAGGACATACAGTAAAGTGAATTGACCGTATATTTGTGGGCAAAACGCAGCAGCCAATTCCACACAGCAGTGTCCCTCAAACAGTCGTGGATTGAGTGACCAAATTCTTTTTTTAGAGGGATTATCATTAGGTATGTGCAAGAAGAAAACTTGCGCAACATTGCCAGGCTCCGTAATTATCTTAACCCCCGCGCTGCCGAAACACTTGTGCATGCATACATCACCTCACGGCTGGACTACGGAAATTCTCTCCTAGTCGGCCTCCCCAGTTCCTCCATTCATAGGCTGCAGGCCATCCAAAACTCTGCAGCCCGTGTACTATCCCGCACCCCCACCCTCGCCCGTCTCCACTGGCTCCCCATCCTCCAGAGGATCGAGTTTAAGATCCTCGTCCTCACCTACAAGGCCTTACACGGCCTTACCCCATCCTACTTAACCAATCTACTCTCCCCCTACATGCCCACCCGGACCCTCCGTTCAACAGGACGTGGCCTGCTCCAAGCCCCCCGCCCGAACCGCCCCACCATCGGAGGCCGGTCCTTCAGTTTCTCCGCTCCCACCCTATGGAATGCCATCCCTCAATCCCTCCGTTTCGTCTCTTCCCTTTCCTCTTTCAAGGCCGGTTTGAAGACTTTCCTCTTCGACCGTGCCTTTTGTTCCACCCCGAACTCTTTTACCTCCCCTTCGTGTTTCACCCCTTCCCAAACACTCCCCTCCCAGCTCGGGTCAAACGCCTCCTGTTCAGCGCCTTGGGACGTCCTCCCGACGTGAAAGGCGCTCTATAAATGTAAATTGTTGTTGTTGTTGTTGCCCAAGGTTTTGCCCTGGCTGGGAATCGAACCCATAAACGTAAAGGTTCACATACATAAATGATGATGCATAAAATTGCAATCCCTGTCTTTCCCTATCACTGTCAGAGCGACGTTCTACACAAATAAAGAATGTGGTCAATTTACTAATGGAACACTTGAACTTTGATGTTGGTCATGGGTTCAACTGTTGACATCATTACGTCATCTCAAACATTACATGTGATGGTTTTGTTGTATGTTGTATCCAACCAGGGGAAACCTTGGGCAAGTTTCCTTACTCTGTACACCTGATAATAATCTCTCGGGAACAAAAATAATAAATTGGTCACTTTATTCCGCAACTGTTTGAGCCCTGTGGCATGGACTTTAAACAGAGTCTGTTGCAATTTAATTTGACCATATTTGGTCAAATTGAGGGTGTCCCAAGGTTGACTCTTGTCAAATTTCAGATGGTTCCGAGTAGCTGCTAAAAGTTTGCTCTTCTCAAAAATGTTGCCAAACCCATTTGGCACATGACCTTTGTATCTCCTTCCTAGGTATCCATTGTTCACGCGTCTGTATGTGTGGGTATCCAGTTCACTGTTTGCAAGAATTTCACAAGATTAACTGCTCTGTGCCCTTCAAAGTAATCAGACAGTATAACATTGTTTGCACTAGAAACTAACTCTCTTTATTATGTTCTTATCTAATCGTGGCCTCTGATTTTAATACTACTGACCATGATTCTACAACATAGAGAATATGTAACAACCGTTCTGTAACATTTACATCCCTTTCCTCCTCTAGTCCTCCTCCGCACGCCAATTCCAAAGCAAACTGAGCAGGGTGTGGATAGGATAGGATCACAGTATCTTTGTATTGATGAAAATGAATTGTGCCAGCGGATTGGGTCAGGGTACTACAGTATAGTATTTTGCACCAAAGAATTATCTCACAGTTTGCTTAGGTCGGAGACACAGTCATTGTTGATTGATGGAATCTTTCTCCTCTATGTATGTCAAATGCAACATACAGTATTAGGTTAATCATGGCATGACTCAAAGAGAAGGGAGTTTCTCCCAGTGCTCTGGCCAACAATCCCTGAAATAAAATGGGTCATTCCTTGGGACATCCTCTCGACGTGAAAGGCGCTCTATAAATGTAATTTTGTTGTTGTTATTATCGTTATAGCTGTTGGTAGAATATTGTTGTGTGCCAATTGACTGCCGCGGTTTCCTTCAAAACACAGTCACTGCACTTCACGTTAAAATCATGTAAAGTACTTTTAAGATGTCTCAGTGAGGTGAAAACCACTTTATCAAATGCAAGGATTATTATTAATAATCATTATTAATCCAAAGCACGCATCTATCTACTTTGTTGTGTGAAACAAAGGCAGGAATAAAAATCTGAGTGAAAGTAAAGTGAAAACCACAGGAATTATTTTTATAATCTGAAGAGCTTTACATAAACATTGACTCAGATTAGAGCCAACCTGGCCAATTTCTTTAACAGCGCAAATTACTCTTTTTAAAGATATTGTGCAGTTAACATAAAGACTGATTTTGCAGAGATGCAACAAAGGGATGCTAATTTGTTTCCACTGATGCTGACAGTCTGTTGTCGATCGGTGTGTACAAAGATTTTCTCCCATGGAAATTTCGAGAAAATATTCAACAGTACACAACAGAGGGTTTTGTTCCCAATCCTGTGTCTAGTGGAGTTGTTCAGTAGGTGTGGTGATTTTGTTTAGTTTGGCTATGTTATTAAAAAAAAAGGTTCTGTTTTGAATGCTATTACAGACATTAATGGGGAGGAGTATTACTTACTGAGCACAAGACAAAACGTGGCAGCCAATTGCAGACAGCAGTGTAGCAAAAACTGTCACGATAATAATCATAATCTTTGTATTTGATATAACGCTTTTTACATCTTCTGGAGGTCTCAAGGCGCTTCACAGAATATACTGTAACGCGAATTGACTGTATATTTGTGGGCGAAATGTGGCAGCCAATTATGCACAGCAGTGTCCCACAAACAGTCGTGGATTGAAATGACCAATTTATGGATTGTTTTTTCGAGGGATTATTATCAGGCATGCGGAGTAAGGAAACTTGCCCGTGGTTTCGCCCTGCCTGGAATATGGAATGGTATGCATGTGAGAGTTGGGAGTAGGGAGAGCGAGACAACAGGCCCTCATCCAAAGCGACCATTTCCAAAGGGTTCCTGATGTTTAGCTTTGCCTCATTAAAGTGAAGGATAACGGTGAGAATTGTTGCCTTTCTAGATGCAGTTGCTGTACCGGCGTTCAGATGCTGAAGTGTGTTTGCATTTCCATTTACCCCTCCGTACACTGCTGTTGAAGCAGACAATGTTTTTGTTTCGAGAGAGAGATGTCCCCCACGAGGAATTCCTGGCGGAGGAGTGCTTCACAGGAGACTGGGGGCGCTGAGAGAAAGACAACAATTCAATTAAACTAAACAGCGCTGTCGCCATGCCAACGTGTTGCTCTGCACATTAAATTACACTGCCTTGCAAAATAGCCAATACCTTTACTGTCCTCAATCTGGCCTCTGTTTGGTTACCAAAGGAGTGTTCCTCCAGCTGCAGTAGATTTCTTGCTGAATCTCCTGATGTTTCACATATGATCAGAACACAGTTTGACAGAAATAATTAATGTTGCGGTTATTACCTTAAGGAAGGCTATATATTTTTAAAAGTTTCCTCCCAAACAATAGGATAATAATAATAATCATGTACAGGCATCCCCTGATTTACGACAGGGTTTTGTGTTCCTGAAAAATCTCACCCAAATCGAAACATCGTAAGTCGAAACGCGGTTTCCCAAGTGGTGCCATGCAATACGCTGTGCAAGTGCAAAAAAAAGTGCCAAATATTTTTGTCGTTAAAACGAAACCAAATGTGGAGTATCGATAAAAAGGTGTTTAAAAAATGATGTTCGTTAAATCGAAATAGAAAGTAAATAGAAACATCGTAAATCGGGGGATACCTGTATTTGATATAGTGACTGATTATGTCATTGAGACCACATCATTGAGGGCGCACAAACCAATTTGGGGTTCAGTGAAAGAAACGCGATAGGGGGCTACTATAATGTGGTACATGCGTTCGTGGTTGAACACTCCAAAACAATAGTGCTGGACATTAAATAAGCTAGACTTTTTCCTGCCAAGCATAGTTTCAAAGAATTGAGTTATTTCTAGATGACGAGAATTGTGTGTCAGCGTGGCTCAGTCGGTAGCACTCTTGCCTCTAAATCAGGTATTGTAGATTCAAGCCCATGTCAAGACCCCAGGCTGACACTTCAATGCAGTTCTGTGGGTGTGTTGCATTGTTGGTGGTGCTGCCTTTGTATGAGATGTTTCACTGAACTCCTGCCTCCCTGTTTAGCAAGTTAAAGATCCCATAACAGTATTCAAAATAAAAGAGTTTCTCCCAGTGTCCAGCCAAAATTCCCACAAATAAATTGGTCCACTGTTTATGGGATATTACTGTGCGCAAATTATCTATGGCATTTGCCTAAAACATACAGTCACTACTTGTTTCAAGCCCTGTGAAATGATTTGGGGGCATCCTGCCAACACGATAAGCATATATCAAATTATTTATCAAATCATCATCAACATTAATAACTTGCACTAAAACAGTGCCATCCATGCCAGTTAGCATCTCAGAGCACTTAACAGTGGCAGAACCACTGACAATTAATTGAGTAGTTTGGGGAAGCAATGATGGGCGAACTTTCAACCATTCTGTCCTTGCTCGCTGGAACTCCATCCTAGAATTTGTCTAATTGGCCCCCTTCTTTGCCACGTTTGAAGCCTATCTCTGACCATACTTTCCACCATCTTTTCCCCTCACCCACCTGAGCTCTCCTCACTTGCTCGGAAGTTTAGACAGTTGTATGAAGTGTTTTACAATGTCCTTCCAGTGTGGAAGACACTATATGCTTGTAAATTATTTGCTGTGTGTTTTTGTTTCTCTATTCTCCTTTCTACATTGAAGGTACAAGCTCAACAGTTTTGTAAGGCTACTAATAATATTCCTTAATGAATGCACAGTACCTTTGAGCAGTCTTCCATGCCTTGGAACTAATAGCCATCGAGTGCCTTGGTTAATGTTGTTCCACATGTGACCCTGAATAGTGAGTGATAATTGAGATTTTGACCGTGGAGAAATATCGCATTTGTGCCCAATTATATTCTTCATCCTTTTAAACAAATGCAGAAAACTGGCTTCAAAATTGATGTTGAATTCAACAGTTTCACAAATTCTGCAAGCTACGAAATGCTATGTAAATCTAGTCCCAAGTGGAAATGGCAACTTCCATAGTATCGGGAAGGGACAGGTCTCCAGCAATACAGATACTGTACTATCAGGACTTTTCAAATGTTTCGACTAATTTAACCAATCGTTAGAACTGAATTCCTTTGTTGCAGATGCAAGTGTACAGTATTTGGCAATGAATGTATTTGTACTCAAATTGTACTCTTGTTTGTGCAGGACGTGGGGTATCTGGTGAGGATTCACCACTTGGAGTATACAGATGGAGGTATACTGGATCCAGATGACGTACTCGTGGATGTGGTGGAAGACAAAGATAAGGTACAAGAGTGTGCAAGTTTGTATTGTGGTTGTCATGGTGATGTGATAACACTGCAAGATTGCACCTGCGACCATTATATTTCTTGCCACCCCTTTCATTGTGTTTCTAAATTGGCTTTGCAGGCTATTTTAACTGTTTATGTGTCTGTCCGAGCAGCAGTAGACGAGTACTTGGCTAATGATAGGAACAATATCAGCCAGGATTCCTGTTCCTCGTGGCTATCAAATGGCCCTTTTAATAAGGAAAGCACTTGCATTTTTATAGCCCCTGATCATGTTGAAATGAAGACCTTACTTTGCAACCCTGCCTACAGTCATCTCCCCTTTCTGTCTAGCTTGGCATCAAACTTTTGCCAGTATTCAGCACGCCGAATCCCTACCCTGCGTGAAGGATGTTATATAAATAAACATTGTTGTGGACTGAAATGTCTAAATGTCTAATGTGCAGTATTTGCTGTGGCAGACCAGTTGGTCTTTGTTGGCTTGCAAGTTGTGATTGGAGCTGCCTGAACTCCAGCAGTACCCCCAATGTATACCCTGTACTGTAGTTCTCAAACCTTGGCTCTTGCTGACCTGTATTTAACACTTTCTGGAATTAGGTAAGAATGATGTGTCCCTCCTGGGAGAGAGCTATTCCCTACAAACAAAAAATAAATTCCAATGGTAGGTTCCATACCAATGTGGAACTATCGGTTTGGTCTGGATAGGCAATAGTGATGTGTTTCAACATGTATGAGAAACCTGGTTGACCGGGGAACAAATGCACCACCAAGGTCAGCTTGTTTCTAAAATGGTATCTTGGCCAGCAAACCTCCATCTTAATTGTTGATTCTCTACTTGACTGTTCACGAGACCTTTTTGACCCAAATGGCTGCTGTGTTTACGTGCAAGAGCAGTCATTACACTTGACAATAATTAACATGTAAAGCGTTTTTTGAGGTTTTTGATATGACAAGGCGCTGTATATACAAGTTCTTTATTTCTGACTCATCGGGAAACTTCAATTTGGAATATATTGTATTATCTTCTGGATATTTTGCTTTGAAAAGGCACGTTGATGAAATGGATGCTGGTGCAATGAAAAGTGATGAGGATTATTCTGGAGCTTGAAATGTTGTAAGGTTAAGCTGATTAAAATGTGCATGTGCTCAACTGGAGAAAAAGAACAGAGAATGTAGCACGATGAAGCCTGAAAGGTAAGGAAGGATAGGATGGGTATAAATTGTCATTATAGGATACAGATGACATGAATACCAAATCAGCAACTATCGAATGAAACCAGAGAACAGATTTGCACCAGAAGTAGTAGTCTGTGGATTAATTATTCACGAGCGAGCTGGATGAATGACTGCTTAGAAAAGGGACTGAAGTTTTTGGAACCTTAAATTTAAAAGGGCCAGCTCATGTATGTTATACAATAACACTAATCCTTGAATTTGATATTGCGCCTTATCATGTTGTTGTAACATCTCAAAGGGCTTCGCAGCAGCAAGTGTAGGTGAACATGGCAGCCAATTTGCACACAGTAATGAGTATTCCACAAATAGCCATGATTTGAATTATCAATTTTATCTGGTATACTGTTGACAAAGATACCGAGCGTAGCTCCCTTCTCTTTTTGAGTTGGGCTAATGGCATGTTTTTAACATCCACTTGAAACAGTGATGGGGCTTTGGTTTGACGTTATCCAAAGGACATCTTCAGTGCACCTTCAGCACCTCACTGGAGTGACAGTTTAGACTGAGTTCAAAGTCCTAATGTGAGACTTGAACCCACAACCTTCTGACTCAGAGGTGTTACATTGCATGGGCATAGTGGATTCACCAAGTGGGCTGGTAGACTGGTTAGGGGACCAACGTGGAAAAAGGCGGAGAAATGAATTAAGGCAAGAGTATTCGTGAAGTGGTTGTGGGGTGTATTTGCAGATAAGATTTATTAACAAGGCTGACTAAGTGGCAGCAGAGGATAGAAGGAACAAAGTACTCCAACAAAGTATTTTTTTGGATATATTTGTGACAAGAGGCTTCAGTTGGTGAATGAGCAAAGACAAATGTTACAGATGATGTTCCTGGTACAGAATCTGCTTCTTAACTCTTTATTTACTCAAAGTGCCCAAGGCAGAACAACTAGTATTTTGGTTCATTGCCTCGCTTCCTCTTTGTGAACATTGTATAAATGAAACTTGGTGTAGCTATGACTTCTCACATCCCCTGTGAACTTTCACAAATGCGTCAATGGAGAGGAATCAGATTGCATTAAATTACTCTGTGCAAACTTAGAACTGAAAAGGGAATTGCAATTCGAATTGACACGAAAAAGTTGCTTAGAAGTTGCTCCCCTTTGGTTAAATACTGCATGGCAAATAATGTCGCTGCAAAATATGAACTAGTGTGTAAAGTTTGATGTTGTGCTCAATAGTAAAATCACACTAATCACTTTCTCATCTGATAAATTGTTCATCTGAGATTATAGTAAGGGAATCTGTCATTCTTTGTGTGTGCTACCCTCTACTGGCTTAGAGGGACACTGCACAGTTCAGTATCCCAGTTGATTATTCATGTTTTATGTATTAACTCTGCTGTGGTGTCAACACAGCCTAGCTTGGCACTGTGCCATCTTGAAAGTTCAGATCAAATTAGCAGGAAGGGATACTTTCTAAGGAAGTGGTTTCAATGCAAGGTGTTGTGTCACTTGTACAACTTGTCGACATTTCTCTGTACCTTTAAGGCAGACCCATTGAGTGCACAGAAGCGCAACTCTGAGGGGGGCCAGCATTAATGCAAGTCAAATGCTGATAGTAATGAAAGCTCATAGTCATAAATTAACTCACCAAGGATAGTCTGAAGGGATCAGACATCAAATAACCTGGTGCGGATTAGGTGTGTTTAATGTAGGTCTCCTCTTCCTACCCAGCCTTGAATGTTGAGTCTGATTGAACAGGTACAAGGTTTCTGATTAAATGTATATGGCTGAGCTAGAATGGGGAGAAATACTTTGCTTTCTGTCACCTCAAGGAACAGCTTTCGTTTTCAAAGTGAATTAATAAGGACATTTATACTGGTTAGTTAAACAGCTTAATGCTTACAGTGCTCAGGTTGGGTGGATGAAGTAGGCTGGAAGTGGAATCCAGTATTTCCATCTTCTATTCATTCAACAGTGATGGTTATCTCCTAGCAAATACAGTAGGAGAAAGTTCATTTTCCTGGATACCTGATACTCTAGTGCCTGACTGATGCGGGTGGAGAATTCTCAAGGCTCTGCATTAATTTAATGTGATTCACATGTTCCTTCCTTGTTCTATGGTGTTAAGGAACCAGCCATTAAAACCCTCAGGATTAGTTAAGTTGAAAGTAAACTTATTAAACAAATACCGATGCCTTAATTGGCAAGTACACGTTTGAAAGGGTTACAGAGCCTGACAGGTTGAATTTGCAGAATTAACATACACAGTTGATGCTGATGCAACACTGAATTATTAACTCTCTCTCCTAATGTTAATACAGCTCGCTCTCACTGCTGGGCTCAGTTACTCCTTAAAGCTGTTCCCTTGATGAAATCATCAGCACTCAGTCGTTAAAACCAAAAATATGTTCCACCGAAGGCCGAATGGCTAAAAAGCTACCATCTAGTGCAGCACCAAGCCTCACACCCCGAAACGCTAGCAGGATCGATTCCAGGTCACTGTTGAGTTAACTGTTCTCAGCTGTAGTAGTATTCAGGGCCTTACAATTAGCCTGAACACTGCAAACATGGTCAGCCAGGTTTACATTCCTAATTGGTATCTAGAGATTTCTGCAAAGCCCATGAGTGTGTATCTGAGGAGAACATTAAAGTTGACTCTCATGCCCTATTGGTCAAAGCCTGCCAACACTCACTTCCTATACTCGTCCTTGGATATGATGCTGGAAAGGCACTAGAAAGTGTTATGGAATCGAACAAAGACCTTCACATTTTCAGAGGTAGGAGAAAATTGACAAAACAAGATGACAAAACCCCCCCCACAAACAAAGTAAACCAAAGCATATTTGAAACCACTTATGGACTCTGTGATTGTGAGGTTGAGTTACCTAAATCATGGCAATGCAGGTTTGAGATCTTTCGCATTAGAAAAGTGGCCGTTCTCTTCATTTTTTGGGGTGGGTGGAATATTTTTTGATTTATGGCATGAATCAAGAAATATTGATCCATTTCAGAATCAAGAAAATGTATTTTGTTGACCAACCATGAAGGTTGAAGGTTGGCCACCACTGCAACACCGACCTAATTTATAATAATAATAATCCTTGCATTTGATATAGCGCTTTTCACATCTTATTGACGTCTCAAAGTGCTTCACAGAATTTACTGTAAAGTGAATTGGCTGTATATTTGTGGGCAAAATGTAGCAGCCAATTGTGCATAGCAGTGTCCCACAAACAGTCATGGATTGTAATGATCAATTTTATCACTGTGTTTTTGGGAGGGATAATTTGTTTGCCTGCCGTTCTTCTGAACAACAAACTTCCAAACTTTTTCTTCTTGCAAAATTGCTCCAGCTAGTGCATAAAATCTGGAAAGATTCTAGAGAAATCTTGTGTCCTCTCTAGCACAGTCTTCACACATGCAAAATTCTTATTTCTGAATACACTTTGTCTTCATGTGAGCATGTAAAACATCCATCATCCATAGTGTACCACAAGCTGGCGGAGATAGAACTTTGATTTCTTGCCATGCCACTGGTTAAAATTGTCTCTTCAATCTCAGCTTCATCTTCAATAAATAGAAATGTAAAACATCCCTAATTCAGTAAGGAAGTTGAAAAGCTTTTATTTACAAGAGATGGAGAACTTCCTCTCTGCTATACTAAATCTCCAGAGGTTAAGATGACATTGGGATGGGATGGGTGTGGGGGTGGGGGTGGGGGTGGGGGGGGGGGAGAGATGGCAGAAGCAATTTTTAGGAGAAATTATTTTTTATGCATTAAGGAAAGAAAAGAGAATACAGTAATGCAAACTTGTCAAAGAAAATCCTGTTGCTGAAACCGTCTCATAATGCAAACGGATTGCCCATAATCTACACTGAGCTGGTCCAAACGTGGGCTGTCTTAACATCTCTTACAGCAAGATTGAGTTATCTTTCCAGTATCATGGCACATTTTCCCAAAGCGTATTAGATTATTGTTTCACAATTGGTGTGTTCCATCTCGAGTTATTTCGGCAGTTTGAAGCAGCATTGAATAAACAGGAGAAATGGTACCTAGAAACTCTGCAATGATGAAATGGTTCTCCTCAGGCCGGCTGAGACCTGTTTCATTTAAGGATTGGAACAGGAGAGATAGGAAGCAATAGACAATTTTGCTTCTTCAAGACCTTTTAAAGATGAATTCAGAATTTTAGCCATACTGTCATGCGGAGAACTGTTGGAGAAGGTAAAAATCTAATTTATAAAATGATACAATACAAAGTTATATTTGTAAAGCATCCTTCACATCAAGAGGAAGTCCCAAGGTGCTGAACGGTCACTAAGAGAATTGGAGCAGAGAGGCTAGCTCTGTGCCCAAAGGCTCAGTCGAAGAGGCGAGTCTTAAGGCATGCCTTAAGGAGGTAAGGGGGGGAGCATGACAAAGGGAGTGTGGTTTGGAATTCCAGAGGGTGGGCCAGAGAGGCTGAAAGCCCGTCCACTGATGGTGGGGCAGGCTGGGTGGGCTACATGGAGCAGGCAGTGGAGAAGGAGTGGAACATTACTAAGTGGAACATATATGCTCATAGCTACACAAGCACCTTGCATGTAGGACGCAAAATAAAAAAATGATGCTTATGGATAGGGACAAATGTTGGGCTAAAAAGTTGAAAGCAGAATTCTCATGTTAAGAGTATTCTGCTCAGTTATTTTAGAAGGAATCCGCGAAGACGCTGAAAGAATTGCCCGTACTCACTGAGTGTCTGCGTGATTGCAGCTGTCAAGGGTTAAAAGAACCCTGTTGTGCCTGTGAGTGTGTAAGATGCCAGAAGCTTCTGGCTAACCCCGTCTGTACTGTCACTTGTAGCATCTGCCTACATTCTCTATATTAACAAAAATCTTAATTTGATTCTTTTCATGGGAAGTGTGTGAGTGTGTTGTGGGGGAGGGGGTGTCGGAGGGAATGATGAAAGTTAACGATGATTTGTTTAGCAGGTCTGAGAACAGATTTGGAGGAAAGGTAATGAACTGCATGTTGAACGTGCACCTTGACTTATCAATATGCATTGCGCCACCATCAGCCTTGATGCTTGTAGAGTACCATATATAGTTCTACAAGCAACGATCTGCAAATTAAATGTAAGATGACACAAAGTCAAGTATGTGTTATAAGACAGGATCACATTGTTCTGATGATTTATGACTTCCTCTCAGCCCTTGAGACCTGAGAGGTTTATTAAAGTCTTCTCAGCTCTGGCACAAGCTGCAGAGTGTGATGTTCCAAATTGAAATTTTCTTTTACTATCTCTCTATTTTCTTTCTTGCTCCTCCGGCAAGCTATGATAACCGACCCGACTCCTGACTGTTCAGTGCCTTGGGGCGTCCTTCTGTCGTGAAATGTAATTTTGTTGTTGTTGTCATTGATAACTGTTGGCAGTCGACTTGCAAAATGAAACTATTGCCAACCTATATCAGTGGAGTCCTGCTGCTTAGTAGTTAGAGCAAGCAAGTTTGATTTTCGGGCAGGATGAAACATTAGGCAAGTTTCCTTACTCTTCACCCCTCTGTATATTCTATGAAGCGTCTTGAGACATCTCTAAGGCAAGATATGGTCGTATATCAAATGCATGGATTATTATTACATTGACAGTGATATCAATATGATAAATCTTGTTTCTTATAGTAACATTTCTCTTTTTCTTGTTTTCAAAAGTGAAAATTTCAAGCTCACATTGGTGCCATCAATAAATCCAAATTACCTCAGCTACATCCAGTTATTGTACAATGTTTCTTTGTTAACCAATGGGGTTTGAGATGGTCTTAATGGGCTTTTCCCAAGGACATGCTTTCCCAAAGTAATTTTTCATAATGAAATCCGGGATAACTTTGCAAGCTCCTTTATCAAACTAGGAGTACTTTTTGCATAAAAATGCAACCTTAAAGTTTAACAGAATTTGTCCTGAGAATTTGGCTTTGGATGTCATCTTCCATAAGTTTTTGAAGTCTTTGATAACTTACATTTAAACAACACCCATCAAGCAGGTTAGTACCACGGAATGCTGAAAACTCAGCTATTGAGGCAGAACCGTTGATTTCCACATGTTATTTCAACAGCATTTGTTTTGCCTAGTTCAGCAAAAAGGTCTCTGTGATGGGCAATATGGTTTTCATGGTGTTGTTACAAGCATCAGAAACTAAATTGACATTGAGCAATCAGGAGGACTGTGATTCTCTATCTCTCACTAGATTTACAGTGGCAAGTACGAGTTTGGCCTCTGAGTGCAATCAACAAGTTGAGATGGGTTGTTTGCTGCCAAGAGTGTCTGTCAACACAGAATAATACAATAATTTTAGTAACATTTGAATCTGACTTGGGGGCAGTGGGGTTACTTTTCAACTAAGTAAGCAATATTTCTGGGTGGCCCTCTTCTCTTTTGTGTTTGTTGCTTCTTTTTCATTAAAAAAAATCTTGAAAGCAAATGTCTGTATTTCAGAAATGGATATGGCACAATCCTCTCCGTTTCACTCTCAATGAATTTCTGCTGTGAACTTTTTGTTAAGGTTATTGCGTCAGTATAAGTCCACATCCCTCAAGACAGTGTCACAGGGCATGCAAACTAGTGGTTAAATATTTCTTCCCATCCCACCATCCTCACAAAGTGAGCTTGGTATAGCCATTGGATGGAGGTTGGAGGCTGGGTATTTTACTACCAGATGCGATGGCTACCAAGAGGCTGTACAGGACCCCACTCATATATTCCCCAGTGGTGGTGTGCAATGCAGCATTGATAGAGCATTCCTAGCTATTTGTTGTGTAATGAGGTATGAATGGAGTCTGCTTTACCATGAACTCCGATTGTTTGAGTGATCATGCAATTTCAGCCACCTTTCGTTGTCAGGCTCAGGAATTCCTGCAACACTTAATATTTAAGTGTAATTTCTTTTAATGGAATTGGTGTGAAGAGGGAATCATATTCTTTGTGAAGGTTGGATTTTTAATCATCAGACAAATGGTGAAAATCACTTTCTCCTGACTTTTTAATTTTAGTGCAGGAAAAACTTCAACTCCGTCACTTTGCGTATATAGATGGAGTGGGTTTGAATAGAATTTTGTGCTGCCGTTCTTGGTTAACAATCATAATAATCCTTCCATTTGATATAACGTAGAGTCCTGTAGCTCAGTGGTTTGTTTGAGCACTCTCCTTGCAAGTGTTTCCTTACTCCACACGCCAGATAATAATTCCTCAAGAAAAAAAAGCAATAATAATAGTGCCGTGGGACCTGCAACATCCATTTAAACAGGCAAGGCAGGACCTCAAATGCATGTCTCAAGGCCAGAAACTCAAACAATGCAGTACTCCCCAGCACTTCACTGGAATGTCAACCTAGACTGAGCTCAAATTTATGACATCCTGTAACCCACAATGTTTTGACCCAGAGGCAGTGAAACCAACTGAAGCAGACTGGCAGACAGACACCCTCTGAAGAGATTGCTTACAGTTGGGAACAAAGTGAAACCAAAATTGAAATGTAAACAAATATATTGAACACATTTCTAAGCTAGAATTGGGATCCCAGCAGGGATTTCACTTAATTATAGAGAGTATATAATTTTCCTGTTAAGAAAAAAGAATAATGGATATCTAAGACTTGGTTGCAGGCTGGTATCTAATTGAGAGATTCAGATGGTTTTGCGAAGAATAATGGATAGTGGGAGTGAGTTACAAATTGTAAACTAATTGTGGGGTATGTGGGTTCAGTTCGCAACTCAACCATCTGAATTATGAGAGCCCCATCATCATTTGTTTTACAACAAAACCAAATTGATTCATAAAACACCAGTCACATCAGGTAATGACTTGGAGTGCTTAAACAATATGTTGAAAATCTAACCAGTTTATTTCTGTGTTTCTCATCTGCTGGTTGAGATTGATGGGTTAGGGGATTCTGAATTAGAAGTTTCCTTTTGGGTGTGATGCTAAACTGGTTCTGATCCAGGAAACTGCAGCAGGAAAAAAACAATCCTTCAAGAAAAGGTTAAAGGATAAGCGATGCAATGGCATAACTGATTTTCATTCTGTTTTTAAATCTGACCGAATGGTATTCTAAAAAGTATATATATATATATATATTCTTCGGGTGAAGCAAATTGTCATAAAGCTTTGAAGGTGATGGATTGCAGCCACAATGCAATCAAATTGAGAGCTTGAGTGTGCCACCTAGATTCAGAAATATGATTGCCTTTTATGACTTCGTTGATTTGCACCGTTGCTATATTCAAGGGGAGCCACCTAGGAAGCTCGAGGCCCCACATTAATAGCCCCACACCCTGAACGAAACAACAACAACTTGCACTTACATAGCACCCTCTGTGCCAGGTAGCATCTCAAGGCACTTAACAGTGGCAGAGCATTGACTCTTGAGTTCACGGGTGGGGGTGGGGGGAGAGGGAGGAGGCGGCTGTAAGCACAGTCAAAAAGGAAGGTTTTCAGGTGGGACTTGAAGAGGGGGAGAGGGCAGAATTAATTTTTAACAAAGAATTTTACCTCTGGATCCTGTGTTTGAACCAGCCCGGACTGATTTTCACATTGTATTTTTGTCCCCTGACTCGCAATTAGTACAGTCAATATACAGTTTTTAGTTTGATCTTGACTCAGCATATGGAGCATCTCACCCCAAAAGCCCAGTGTATGAAGCAGGAAAAATCTCACTGATGTAAAGTAGTTGATGACTCTCTGAGGTGCTTGATAGAATAGGATTTATTGAGGGAACCTTAACATTAAACAATACTGTGCTTGAATATACAGTAATATACAATCTTGTGTTAGGACATCTCAAAGTGCATCACATATTTAGTTTCTTTTGAAATGTTCATGGCAGAAAGAGCAATGAGATAAATAACAAAATTTCTTTGTTGAATTTTGGGCAAAGAAGGAACAACTTCCAGGAAGCCAGTCATCTTTGAAACAGTGCCATGGAATGTTTAAGGAGGTCTGTGTGAACAACGAGAAATAACAGGCAGAACCCAAGTTTAATAACTTAGCAGAGGTCAATGGCACCTCTAACAATGCTGGACTTCCTTGGTACAGCACTGTGGAGTGTTCACCTAGATTACAGTAACACATTAAACTGTTCTGTACCTAATCAAACACTGACTAGTTCACACTTGTTGCAAAAAAAATATTCTGTTCACAATTCGTGAAACGGTCTTCCCCGATGAGTACAAATATAATCTGCTTCAAAATAAAAGTTCAATGGGAAACTGGAAAGAACCTGCAGTTATGTGGGATCTTGATGGATCCAGTTCAAACTTATGGTAACACACAAAGCTAGCACTTCCAAATAACTCCCGGGAAGCCTTTTTACCTTATAAGGGCTGGTATTCTAAATGGTTCCCTGGAGTTCTCTTTATTAAATGAGCCATTCTGCTGTAATGGACTGACACAGTAAAATGTATTGAATTACTCTGCAGCTTTTTGTTTTACAGATTGTTCATGGTCTTTAGACTTTAAATTTATTTCTATGAGCTCTCAATACAACCTGGCACGCAATCTTGTTTCCCCCCGCCTCATTCCCAAATGTATGCCTCAGATGTGTGTGACCTCTGTGCCAACATGTACTGGATATTCTGAAGGCTGCAGAATGCTTTGTTTTTTTCACCCCTTTCGTGCTGGGCTGTGGCTTTGTATGATCAGTCCATGCTGATGTCTCCTGAATGGAACCGTTGGAGGTGGCATTGGAGACTTTAAGGCGCGAAGCTGTACTCAGCAAGACGTACAACAGCGTGGCTTCAAATTGACCATTTTACAGATGGTTGCTGTACGGGGCACATTGCAAAGTAAAAATCGATGAAGGGAAGAGAAAAAGGAAAGCTGCTTGTTATTGATCAAAGCAGATAAAACAGGTTTCTAAGTCTGGCGTTACACAAGTAAACATTTGTCACGCATAATAAAGCAACGATTTTCTTTGTGAACCATAAGATTTATTAAACACCTTACTTCTGATTGAAACTAAGCTTGTTTTGAAATCTGGGAGTCGAATGAAGGGTACTGGCTTCAGGGAAGGTTGTGGCAATGGATTACTTCATTACTTGGTGTAGCTCCATGGCCAGTGGCAGCCCCACCAATCTGCACGCACAAATGTGGATGGTGGCATTGGCACTGCTTTGACTGATTGGGGCATCACCACCAAGCCTGATTCTCAACTCTTTCAATATCCACAACTGCCTACTTTGCAACAGTATCAAAGGATAGGGAATTGGAGCAGAAAGACCAGAAGCTTTTGTTCAGTCTACTGACCCAACGTCCATGGGTCTGCCCATTGAGTATGCCTCAGTGCCACACCATTTGTTGGTGATCTTTTTAAGAACAAATAAATAAAATCTGAAAGCTTTCGAAACTTCAGCCTGGTCCTTACAGGCAAAATGATTGCCTTGTCATGGGGAGTTTAGTTTCACTGTTAGCACAATCTCAAAAGTGGAGGAAATTAAGTGACTTTCTGAAGCAGTGGAAAACTTTGTGCTTTCATCTGGTATTGGAATTTCTTGCTCTCCATTAAATACGTTTTTTATAATAAAACATAAAAACGATACAGTTACAGTAGTAGCTTCTCATAGTAACAAAAAATCATGAAGTCTTTAAATATCCAATTTATTAATGGTAGTTTCAACTTCAAAGCACAGTGTTCCACCTGGGTTAACCCAAGGCGTTCTGAAGTACTGTATCCAAGTTTGCAGATGACACTAAGTTAGGGAGAATAGTAAATAGTGAGGAGGATAGTAGCCATCTGCAAGAGGATATAGACAAATTGGTAAAGTGGGCAGACACATGGCAGATGAAGTTTAATGCAGAGAAGTGTGAGGTGATGCATTTTGGGAGAAGAAATGAAGGGAGGCAATATAGGCTAGATAGTACAATTTTAAATGGTGTAAAGGAACAGAGAGACCTGGGGATTTGTGTTAGTGACTCGTTGAAGGTGGCAGGACAGGTAGACAAGGCTGTTAAGAAGGCATATGGGATACTAGGCTTTATAAATAGGGGTATAGAGTACAAAAGTCAGGAAGTGCTGACTAACCTCTATAGGACTTTGGTGAGGCCTCAGCTGGAATACTGTGTTCAATTCTGGTCACCACACTACAGAAAGGATGTGAAGGCATTGGAAAGGGTACAAAGAAGATTTACTAGGATGGTGCCAGGATTGAGGGACTTCAGCTATGAGGAGAGGCTAGATAGGCTAGGGTTATTCTCTCTGGAGCAGAGAAGATTGAGGGGAGACCTAATAGAGGTTTATAAGATCATGAGGGGTTTCGACAGGGAAAATAGAGAAAAACTATTTCCACTCGTGGGTGAATCTGTGACTCGTGGTCACAGATTTAAAATAGTTTCAAGGCGCAGTAGAGGGGAGCTGAGGAGAATTTTTTTCACTCAGCGAGTTGTTCGAATCTGGAATGCATTGCCTGAAAAGGTGGTGGAGGCTGATTCGATAACAACTTTTAAAAGGGAATTAGATCTTTATTTAGGGAGAACGGGTCTATTAGGCTATGGGGAGCGGGCAGGGCAGTGGGATTGAATCGCTCTTTTCAAAGAGCCGGCACAGACTAGATGGGCCAAATGGCCTCCTTTTGTGCCGTAAAATTCTATGAATCTATGAATCTATTTGGCAGAGGCTTTAAAACATGTTTCTTATCATACACAGGATTTGAAAGGAACAATTAAAGGGGACAGAATCTTCATGAAAAAGTGTTTGTAAACTTTTTTTTCCATCCCTTTTTGTTTACCAGCAACACCAGTGGTAACAAATTAGATCAAAAGAGCTTTGGCAAGTTGCCGGAGTGTGGTGGCTATGTGCCAAAAGGGACACATGTCCTCTTTCTCTCTCACCATTCAAAAACAAGTGTCACATTCATCATCCTGAAGAAGATGCCCCCATGCTGCTCACTTTGTTCGGAGAATGAGGTAAATTAATACCGTGAATATTTAGTTTGGTTGTTCTCAAATTCCAACAGGAGAACTGCCAAGTGGTGAATGGGCCTTGGAAGCAATATCTGGGCAACGCACGTGCGTTTGTGTAGTAGTGAGCATGTTGGTGCTCCCAACAAGGTTTGGCAGAGATGGGGAGGATGATCTTTCTAATCAAAAACACTAAATCTAGTTTGACAAGTTAGGATACCAAATTTTTCAGTTTGTTTCCTATTAAGTTGATGCTCAACTATTTGACTAACACCCCAACTAATGTCAGTAATCCAATAATTCTTCAGTGGACAGATGTCCCTTATCAATCAAGCAGAGGCGCTGACTCTCAATGTCCTAATTGTCTCTAAATGTTTAAACCCTGTATTTTTTTGTTCCAAATTAAATCCTGCAGTGATAATGCTGCATTGCCAGAAAACATACCAGACAGTATGAGATTTGAAGGCATGCTTTATTTGGCATGAATTCATTAAACAAAATGTCTCGGCATTTAGATTTCTTGCACAGTATGAAACGTTGAAATAAGTGTCTCCATGTAGTGTATGACACATTGGCACTGCAGCCTGTTTAACCCTTCGGGAACACTGAAATTGCTGGAAACTGCTTGTCTTTAAATAGCGGTTCCCGAAGACACTTGTAAGTTTTATAAACAGCGAGGCAGTTGTATTACACCACATTTTGTGCTCTGGAAACCGTCAAGATTTTTCTCATAATCACAGGCTTGTGATGTCAAGAAAACATACCACAAATGTTCCAAACATGTCCTGGATTTTGTCCCACATTTTCTTCTCTTCCGAAATTATTAGTTTGTGTTGAACTGGACAGTGCAAGCTGGAAGCCTTCTAATACCTCACTGCAGGGCCCATTTTTCACTAGAATAGTGAGTCTTGGCCTACTGTTTGAGTGTGGAGTGAGGAGACACGTGGTCCTCGTAGGTGAATAAAAGCCCAATCCTTACATGTAATTCCCAGATGTTGACAATGTGCATAGCTTTCAGTAGCACTCGGTGGATAACAATTGAAACAGGGGAACCTTATTTCTTTCTGTCTCTTCCTTCAACCCCAGGAAAATTGAATCCAGTTGCACCAAAGTTAAACTGCTGCCCCATATGGGAATGACTAACTCAGCACAGACCAGGAATTCAACCAGGAACCTTCCTGGCTCAGTTGCCACGTTGTTGTTGTGTACTATGACCCACCAGCTTGTTTTGTTTCTTCAAAGGTTACTTTTTTGGGGGAAGAAAATACATTTTTGACAGAGGTAAACAACGCAATAAAATAGAATGTTTTTTAACCGAGCAAGTGCAAGCGTGTTAAAGGTTTGGTTAATTCTCCTAACTATTACTCTTATTACTTGTTGTTCAACGTATTTTCCATTGCATTTCCAATAGGAGCACACAACTTTGAGGGGGGAAATACAGCTTAATCGCAAATCCAGGCTGGAGTGCACACCACTTATTTATCCTCTGACAAGCTAACCTCTGACAAGGTTGACTTGTCAAGCAAGTATTGTCTTTTTGACTTCCATTACAACATTTCTTTGGCAAAAATGAATTTTTTAAAAAGTTCAAAATCATCTAATGAATAAAATGTGTGTATGCATATAAAATAAACTCAGACATTACTAAGCAGTAATATTTACAAGGTATTAATTCCTTGGGAGTCCAAATAAAATTCACCATTTGGATCCATGGAATGATGGCTCCAAATTCCACGGCTCCAAATGTTGGTGCTGCTGAACATCGCTCCCACAAGGAGGGCTGGTTGCTGCCAGACCCAGCATTTATCTCCGACTTTTCCAAGTCTCCGCCAGTTTACCGCTAAATATTATTTGTTGTGCTGAAAAGTCTAATTAAAAATGTTTTTTTGCACTTCAAATTGTTTTCTTCCAAAAGTCCAGCATCGCTCCATTTCAAGAGGGGTGGAAATTACCTAGAGGAACAATTGGTTTACATTCCCTTTAGCAGAAGATGCAGTTGATAGCGGATTCTGCAGAAAAATTGCAGGCTGCACTTTTCTTTTCTATCATTAAATACCATCCAACAAATGCAGATTTCAGCCCTGACTGGGTGGATAGCAGGTACAAGAAACTAGATACTGTAGATTGATGCAACAACAACAACAACAACAACTTAAACTTGTAACGCGCCTTTCACGTCCGGAGGACGTCCCAAGGCGCTGCACAGGAGGCGTGTGACCCGAGCTGGGAGGGGGGTGTTCGGGAAGGGGTGAAACACGTAGGGGAGGTTGAAGATTTCGGGGGGGAACAAAAGACACGGTTGAAGAGGAAAGTCTTCAAACCGGCCTTGAAAGAGGAAAGGGAAGAAACAAGACGGAGGGATTGGGGGATGGAATTCCACAGGGTGGGAGCGGAAAAACTGAAGGCCTAGCCTCCAATGGTGGGGCGGTTCGGGCGGGGGGCTTGGAGCAGGCCAAGTCCTGCTGAACGGAGGGTCCGGGTGGGCTTATAGGGGGAAAGTAAGTCGGTTAGGTAGGGCGGGGCAAGGCCGTGTAAGGCCTTGAAGGTGAGGACGAGGATCTTGAACTCGATCCTCTGGAGGATGGGGAGCCAGTGGAGACGGGCGAGGGTGGGGGTTATGTGTTCGCGAAGGCGGGTGCGGGATAGTACATGGGCTGCAGAGTTTTGGATGACCTGCAGCCTGTGAATAGAGGAACTGGGGAGGCCGACGAGGAGAGAGTTTCCGTAGTCCAGCCGTGAGGTGATGTATGCATGCACAAGTGTTTCGGCAGCGCGGGGGGATGAGGTAGTTGCGGAGCCTGGCAATGTTGCGCAGGTGGAAATAAGCGGTGCCGGTCAAGGCACGGATGTGGGGGAGGAAGGAGAGTTTATGGTTGAACATGATGCCGAGGTTCCTGACTGCCTTTGTGAGGTGGAGAGTACAGCCTTGGATGTTGAGGCTGGCAGCGCCCGATGTGCGGAGGCGCTGGCTTGAGCCGATCAGGAGGGCCTCGGTCTTGCTCACATTCAATTGGAGGAAGTTGTCCCCAGATGCACTGGGTGGACAGCAGGTATAGGAACTAGAAAGCCTCTTGATGAGCAGTGCAACTTTGTGGGCTCCTGTAGCGCAGTGATTAGAGTATTTTCCTGACAAGTGAGAGACCTGGGTTCAATTCCAGGCAATGTGAAACTTTGGGCAAGTTTCTTTACTCAACATGCTTGATAATAATCCCTCCATTTTTTAAAAAAAATTGGTAAATTCAATCCACGGCTGTTTGTGGAACACTGCTGTGTGTAATTGGCTGCCGCGTTTCGTCCACATATATACAGTCAATTCACTTTACAGTATATTCTGTGAGGGCCTTGAGATGTCTAGAGGATGTGAAAAGCACTATATTAAATGCAAGGATTATTAATATTGCAACTCATTTTTAAATATATGAACATTACCACTATTCTCCTACCCACTGCTCAGACACACATCCTACCCATTGAGCAATGGCTCCATCAGTTTTAAAGTGCAGTTTCTGAACTTCACCATTTCATTGGTATATCAGAACTCCCTTTAGGAATTCAGATGATACAACCGTAAAAAAAATACTATTTATTTTGGCATATCTTGGCTCTTTTAAGAGAAATATTTGTCAGTGCCATTTTCTTGCTGTTTTTTCATACCACTGTAGCTTACTTTGTTTTAGCTATTCATCTATCTAGTTCCCTTTTGAAAGCTAATATGGATTTTCATCCACTGTTCCCGGCAGGCAGGGCATTCTATATCCTAACCAGTGCAAGATTTGACTCCAAAATGATGGAATGTTTTACATGGTGATTAATGCAAGTTCAATTTATTGGGTGACTTTGTTTGTACGCATATCCTGTATTGGCATAACAGTTGTGTTTTTTGAAAAAAAAATCCCTCATTATAAGCTCTGCCTCAGAGCAGTTCATATCGTTTGGAAAAATAAATACGCAAGTTTGGAAGTTAAAGTGACTGGCAATGTTCCATATACAAGGTACTTTAATTCAATTCATGTTTGTACTTGGGAGTAATGAAATAAACTAGTAAAGGACTGTTTATTTTAAGTGAGCAATTGAATAAAAAATGAATCGGCTCCCATAGAAACAGTTTAGAAGATAGGACGATGGTTTCTTTATTTCTCCTGATGCAAAGGTGGCATTTGCTTTCAAATGGAAACAAGTTCAAACAATAAATTAGAATTGCGGTGAAGTAGAACAAACGAGGGGAGAAATTAATGCACAGTTCTTTTGGAAATGATTCTCGATTTCATTACAGCACAAACGCTCGAGGCCACGACATAAGTAATACAGCAGTGTTCTTGTGCTCTTAGTTTTGTACACAAAAAGGAATCTTATTTTCTCCCTCTCCTCAATTGCTTTTACTTTCCGTTGTGGGGGTGGGTGGTATGTTCGTACGTATGGCTCGTCACTTTCTGGTAGTTCACCTTGGGGGTCTTCGTTGAGTCTTCAAAATGCACAGCTGCTACACTTTGCATGTATCCTGTGAAGCATTTTCAGGCAGACTATTGACATGAAAGGTGCTATATCAAATGTAAGGATTATTTTATTATTATTGATGGTGATTGTTGGCAGGTTCGTCTGACTGCAGGACGCAGCACAGCTTAGTCCAATCGTATCCTCAATCATTCTCTACATGCATTACATGCAGGGATTGTTGATAGTGCTCAGAAGTAGAAATCCTGTATGTTTCCTTCGCCCCCCCCACCACCAGCTTCACTATTTCCCCCACATTATTAGTAGCTCCACCCACTGGGGTTATTTGACGCTCCCACTGTGGCTGCCGCGGTTGAAATCAGCATTTCACCTGGTGAAATTTGCGGATTAATCTTGTTAACTAGCAAAATTCGAACAATCCACACAATAATTTTTTACATAATATCGTTCCTCTTTCTGCTCACCCCTTATGTCTGCCTGATACGTTTCATCGTTGTAATAATTTTTAAAAAAGTGATTTTAAAAAACATTGTGGTCACTCAATTCACAACTGTTTGTGGGACACTGATGTGGGAAATTGGCTGCCGCATTTTGTCCACAAAATATACAATCTATTTACTTTACAGTTTGTGAAGCATTTTGTGAAGTGCTTTGAAATGTTTTGAAGACGTGAAGAAGCGCTATATCAAACGCAAGGATTATTATTATTATTATAATAATTATAATTAGGGTTGTGGAGCTCCAATCTTGTGAATTGGTTGACAGGAGCCCACTGTGTGTGGCTGTCAAAGCCAAATAGCACAGGGAGGAGTTGGCTTCAAGAAGGTAACATCTCTGCATTGATGACATACTTCTCTCAGTTTTGTGGCATCATCTCAAACCCTCTTGGCACTCGACTCTCACGGACCCACTCTCGCACATATTTTATCCTAAGAAGAATAATGCCACACACCTGTGGCATGTTAAACTATCAGAAAGTCTGAATCGGAGAGAGGACTGTAATGTAGACTAATTTCCGGGATGGTGGGGGATGAATCCTGTATTCCAGATGAATTTTCCTTGTTTAGGGCACCGATTTTTGTTTAGTGCACCAAATGCAATCAGACCCACCAGCTTTCACGCTCAAACAAACTTGTGGGAGGGGGAAAATCAAATATATTATAAACAACTCCACATAATTCAATTCAGATGGTTTATAGAATCCATGTAATGTAATTCAGATGGTTTATGGAATAACGATCCAAGTGCAGTATTTCTTGGCGCGAGAGTTGCATGTTTATTAGAATTCACATTCACTGTTTTTAAAAGAGGCTCCAGGCAGTTGAGGAACGGTGACTTAATCCAACTGTGCTCCCCCGCACAAGGCAAGAACCCACCTCCCCACTCCTCCTCCAAATAGCCTTGCTTGGCAATCTCCTCCAGCCATCATCCCCACTCTGATCCCAAAGCCTGCAACAGGACAGTACTAGTATGTACTGTACTATAATCCCAAAATATGACAGTGACTTACTCCTGCAATGCTGTGGATTAACTCTCATCATTGCCCCGATACGTAAACCATTGTGAAATTCTGAAATCAATGTTCAAGTGGGACCATAGCGGCTTCACTGGAGAGGTAGTGGAACAGTCTGTCCTGAAAAGAGGCAACTCACATGTTTCCTTCTTTGGCTTGAGGGAAGGGTTCAAGGCAACCATTTCAGTCTGATTTGGGATGAGTGTTTTGTTCTTTCTTCCTGTCCTTTTGGTGGAAAGCCTCAGACCGTGTTGGAGGCGGCAGTTCAGCTCATTGAGCCTCACATAGTTCTAGCTGAGTCACTGCAGCTAACTTTTAATCCCAATTGTGGGTTTAACCAATTTCCTTCTAAACGTTATCGCATCTGCCTCAATCGCCATTTGTAACAAAGCAATTTACACACTAATAACTTTCTGAATGAAAACATTTAATTCAACCTCTTTATTTAACTCTTAGCCCTGATCTAATGTTTCCATGTAACCATTTTACTGACCATTAGGAATAATCTTTCACCATCTGAACTCTCAAACACACAGCATTTTAAAGCTATCTGTTAGATCCACTTTATTTATTTTTAACATTCTAATGTTTAACAGTCTAATGGAAAGCAGTCCCAATTATTACAAGTTATCCCAGCTACATAACTATCTCTCCCTCAATTTCCAGTATAATCGCATGATTAAGGAATCTAATCTGCATCCTTTCCTTGACTTTGAAATGCTTTTTGTGACAAGTTTCATGAAGTATTCCAACTGCAGTCTTACCAATGCCCTGTAGAAAAGTGAACTGTTTACGTGCTCTTACCTTCAAAGCAACAGGACTGTGTATATATAAAACACAGAATCTGTTAGCTTTTTTTAAAACTTGATCCCTCTTATACCCGTCCTCTCCCTTTTAAAAAAAATCAGTTTATTGGCATATGATTGATTAATGATGCACCGACAATCCTGATCAGCACATTACATTGCTCCTGTATTTTACAAATATAGCAAATTTAGCTGTAAGGCATTTTGGCTGATGCCAATGCCTATTCTGAAAAGTCAGTTCATTGTTTCCAGGCTGAAATTTTGGTTTGGTCCAGTGCCAGGGGGCTTTGGCAACAGTTGAAGTCTGCAAGTCTGATTTTTTTGCTTGGTAATGAAATATTCTCAATTGGTTGGGGGTGGGGTGGTGGGGGGGGGAAAGAACATGTTTGATAAATAAGACTCTTTGTCTTGCCCAAACATATTGTGCAATGGCCCACTGTGCACCCAAAATTAAAGCATTCGCACATCCCAATCAAAATAGGTTTTTGAACCCAGCTGTCTATAAATATAAATGCCTGACTTTCTTAAAGAAAATTGCTGGAATGTTGAGCTACAACCTGAGCAGCCAGACCCCGGCCATAGGCATCTGTCAGAGACAAAAAGCTTGAAGCCAATGTTTAGGCAAAACATATAAAGGTGGTAGATCCGACATACTGTTTTTCTCCTTCATTTTTCTCTTCTCATTCCCCCCACGCCACGTTGGACTCTACTCCATCCTCCCGTTACAAAACTGGTTAGGCAGCCTCGAGAGAAAGGAAAAGTGAGTCAACATTTTGAGTCCACTGAATGCAGTGATAGAAAACTCTAGGACGAGTAACTTGGGAGGATCTGATTAAATTGGCCAAAGAACATTCATTGCCCAAACTCCTCTTGAGTTATTTTAATAATTCTGCTTCATTGCTTGAGAGAGAGTGTGTTTGTGTGTGTGTGTTGTGATATGTGGTGTCTGTATGCATGCCGCATTTAAGTACAGGCAATGCCGGTGAAGCCGTTCAGTAATGATTAAGATAATATACATTTTGTGATGTAGACCCATACCCAGTGTTTCTCTCCACATTCCTACCTTGAGGCAAAGCAATTGCACAGCTGGTTATATACCCATTATACACATTGCTCTGAATTTATTATGTTGATTAGTTTCTTGTCCTTCTGTACTGTAGAGTGCCAACAGAGCAAATCATCTGCTTTCTGTTCTAGCAATAGAGTAATGCTGGGGACTAGCTGGGTAAGATTGAGTTGGTGGTGGGAGGGATATAAAGATATGGGAGAACTATGTGTGGCATCTAGTTGTACAATTTCATGATGGGTATGTCGACCTGGATTTTTGTGTGAATGTAATTGCATTGATGTACCTAATGTGTAAGTGTTCTGTCAGGAAACAGAGGGGAGTAGTTTTGACTGCCTGCCAATTGGTAATAACAAATCGTGTTTTTATTTGATTTAACTCCCTCGCGCAAACAACAGAAATAAAAATATTCTCCCACAGCCCTTTTATTTAATTTAATGTGATGGCTGTCAAACTTGATTATGGTTTAATAAACGTTGTGATTCATTTAGGGGTCATTTGTTTTCTGTCTAGTATCACCTAGACTGCTGCCCAGGTCTGTATGAATGTGTGTGAATATAAAAGTGTTGACTACAAAAACACAATCATCCAATTTACATCATATCCATATGATGGAGCACCTGTGGCTAAGTGGTTAGAGCACTTGTCTTGCAAGCTGGGGAGACCAAGCTGGGGAGACCTGTGTTCGGGTCAGGGCGAAACCTTGGGCAAGTTTCTTTACTCCACACGCCTAAATCCGTCCAAAACAACCCACAATAATAACATTTCAATCCATGACTGTTTGTGGGACACTGCTGTTCGTAATTGGCTGCCGCGATTCGCCCATAAATATACAGTCAATTCACTTTACAGTATATTCTGTGAAGCGCTTTGGGACGTCGATAAGATGTGAAAAGCGCTATATCAAATGGAAGGATTATTATTATTATTATCCAGTGAATTGTTTTGAAATTTAATTGATGTGACAAAATGCAATATATAGAGTATCTTGTGTATATATAACACATGATGGAAATATATATATATAAATGTATATATATATATATATATATATATTTATAGACCAAAATATCCACCCTCTAGTGGACAGTGAATACACTGTTAATCCCAGCACTATGTTCCTTGGTTTGGGATTCAGGGTAACCTATAATTGTTCTTCTTGTCCTCACACTGTCAATGGATCCCATTGTATATATAAATTGATAGTTTGCTGCAGAGCGCTCTGAATCAACACTGCTTTCAGGAAGGGAATGCAAAGGCTCCCACAGATGGATGAAATGGTTCTAAAGGGGTAGTGTACTGCAGGCACAGCTTGGAGCCTGTTTTGGTGCTAATGGATTGATGAGATCCAGGCCAGCGGTGGGGGGTGAAAACCAGAGTGGAATTTGGAGCAGGAAGCCAGAGGTCACTGCAACTTTGCCAATGCAGAGGGACATCGTTCTTTGTCTCCACAGATGTCTTAACGCCCGGCTAAAGCAATTAGGCACGGAGCACTTGCCATGTAGAGCATTGAGTTATAAGGAGCCACTCTTGTTCTTTTGGTGATTGGGTGGTAATATTTTAAGCGTTTGCGCTCGGGAAATTGAGATTATTGCAGCCAGAAAGATGGCTCGCAAAATCCTAGTCTGTGAAGCAAGCTCCTGCTTTGTCTTATCTCACAGCTGCGAGCAAAAAAGAAATAAACTTTTGAAGCAAGCAGCTTGATTGATGGTATGCATTGGATAAATGAATGTAGGAATTAGGTGAAAGCTGCACGATAATAGTAATCCTTCCAGTTGAGCACGTTATCACATCGTTGAGAAGTCTCCCAGAATATACTGTAAAGGGAATTGACTGTTTGTGTCCCACAAACAATCCATCAATTTAGGTGAACAAGTTATTATTATTGTATTTATTACCCCTGGACTGCGATCCGCCAATTGAATACCAACTGGATTTGTACCCATTGCTAGGTAAACAGAGGCGCGAGGAACAAGGAAACATGCTTAAGGATTCCTTAAGGTTTTGCCTTGTCCAGAAATCAATTTATCTCGCTTCTGCAGGCTGGGTCGGTGTCTCCACCATGGTGGCTTTGTAACTTGTACCTTTGCCACAAAGTGTTTATCGCTATGTTGCCTGAATCATTGAGAAATAAGATTGGAAATAATGATTAATTTTTAAACTATGTTGATGAATTGGTGGGAATGGACATGTCACAGTAAACCATTAATTTTCTCTCCTTATATGTATCTCTCTCTCTATCTCAATTGGTGTCTCTCTCACACAAACACTATACACAACTTGTACTGCCTGCTGCTCCGAAGTCATTTTTATGGAACCGAATCTGTGATGAGGGATGTGATGTGTGGTTCGGAAATAATTATAAAAAGAAGAAACAACCAGCAGCAGTTAAGATGGAGTACAGTTCCAGGCAATAAGCTTGCAAAGGACTTAGATTGTCACATTGTCTCAGACAAGTATTCGTTGATTGATGTTCAGTTCTCCCTGTGATTTTTCCATCACTGACTTTTTCTCACCAACCAAGTTGCGGTTGGTGTTGAAGAGGTGGCGGGCTGGCAAGTTCTGCGTGTGTTGTTAACACAACTTGTGCACAGATACTATGAACTTTGGCTCGTGTTTCATGTTACTAAGCAACACAACAACAAAATTACATTTGTAGAGCGTCTTTCATATCGAGAGGATGTCGCAATGCGCAACAAACATGGAAAGCACATTTTTTACGGTAATACTATAGAGCTTGCACCATGATTGGCTTTTGCATGTGGTATAAATTCTAAAGGCTCCCTGCATCAAAGTGGCAAGCCTTTATACATCAAGATTTATATGGAAGAAATGGCATTGATCTGACTTAAATTAGCGACCCTAACAACTCGGGTGGTTTTAAGAGTGGGGTTCAGGATTGAATCGATGGCTCTCATAGCTGATTAATGCTCCACTTGTATTGATTTGATGGTAGTACCTCGGTATAAATTTCTGAACTGCAGCAAACTAGTAGGAAGAATAGCCATTGGTGAGAGCATATGTCCCACCGTCAGCATTGCCACTTGAACAGACAAGTTATAAAATCACAATTACGCTTGACCCAGGTTACAGAGCAATCAGTACAGCTTTTATTGAAAAGAATTACAGTCATTTTAACTTCTACTTTACCCTCCTACAATCTCTGCTCACTTGCAATGTCCTTGGCTGAGGAAACCGTTTGGAGATCTGACCCGTTGGGAGAAGCAGAGATTTCAATTCCTGAGTTAATATTCCAGTTTGCTCTGTAATTTGTTTAAATTGCATTGACGTATGAGAGAATTGTTAGTTAAACAACTTAATTCCTTGTGTTTTAGCCTTCCTCGATTAATAACATATACTCTGAGTCAGAAGGTTGTGGGTTCAAGCCCTTTACAGGGATTTTGAACTCAGCCTAGGCTGATATTCCAATGTAATGCTTGTCGAGTACTACATTATCTGTGTTGCTATAATTCAGATTATGTTCTACCAAGTTCCTGTCTGCGTGTTGAAGGGAATGTTTAAGATCCCATTCAAAAAGCAAAGGGAACTGGTATCCTGACAAACAATTTCCCAGACGAAATTGACCATTCACTTCATGGAATTGTTCCGAGTTGCTATCCTGCGTGAAGGCTGCTATATAAATGCAAGTTGTTGTTTGTGGGAGATGGCTGCAGGCAAATTCTCTAGCTTTGATCGTCTATAGAAATAAACAGTCTCTATATATTAATGTGGAAACACTTGAGGATGCCTTCCCAACATCAAGGGCACTATATTAAATGTAAGGATTATTATTATTACAACAATAGTGTACAGTTGATATGATTTAAAAAGTCCTTTCCTGTTCGCAGTGGATCTTGCAGGAAGCTCCTGTATTTGGCGACAACAACAACAATTACACTTGTATAGTGCCTTTCACGTCAGGAGGATGTCCCAAGGCACTGGCACTGTTAATGGTACAGTTTAAAAAGCATGGTTAACAGCACATGTTTTACATGGTTAACAGAGATTCCAATATTGGCCTGTTTAGTGTCCAGAACAGCAGAATTTCAACTTGAGCAGACAGTGGGTAGGGAGGGAATAATGTCATTGTGATGCAATCCAGCCGGCAGGTTAGTGATTCAGTACAAACCTTTCTATCTTTTAAGGATAGACTGTATAAAATCAACCAGAGCCTCCGTGGGCTTATCATGGTTTCCTACTGTGCAATTGGGGGGGGAGTGAGGGTGGGTAGGGGAAGTAAAGAGAACGGGAAGCACATTTTGTTTTACAGAAAACTTGTTAAAAATGTTGTAGTATAACCCGTGCACAAAACTAAAAATTAAATGTGAAATGAATGTGTACTCAGTGGTTCTGCTGATTAAATGGTTGGAGTCTCTCAGGCTGACATGAAAGTTGGGGACTGCTCCCGGGAAAAGCCAGTTGTAAGACTTCAAATGGTGGTGGGATTCTTGGGCGGAGAAACCGAGTGGACGAGAGAAAGACCACCTTACTGTGGATTAACATTACATAAGGCAAGGGCCTCATTTTTAAAGAAAAAGTCCCCAGGGAATTCCTGTTTTGTCACTGGACACATTGAGATGTCTGAACTCTGACTTCAGTCCATTGTTCATTAGGGAGAGTTCCCTGGCGTGCGCTGTACATTTATTTGACGAGATCTATCCAGATGTTGGATTATGAAAAGAAAAGCTGTGTGCCTTAGTTCACTCAGTTCCTCCTTTCCTTCTCGTATGCCTAGTTTGCGAGACCATTAACTCTTTAATGGGATCAGTGTTTTGAGTCTTTGAGACTGTTTTTAAAATCAACATGAACATATATCTCTTTTCCCTTGTTGAAGTTTTCAATAAAGAATTAAGAAAGAGAAAATGTACTGTTATGCCTGATTGGATTTTCAGGCAAATTTCAGTTTGTTATGAAAACTTATATTGCGACTTTTTTTAATTAAACAAAATAAAATAACTGCCTTGTCTACAATTTCACCCCATAGTATTCTGTGGGTGAGACAGTGTTTCATTGTTTAAAACGTTTCAATTTGTTATGAAAACGTTTCCGGAGACTTTTTTTTAATAAGCAATAAATAGCTACCACTTATCTCGATTTAAACCAACTGCCAAAGTACAGGTACCTCCAAAGGTGAGTCCATGCCACAGTGTGTTTAGTTTGAGGTTGCAATGTTACACAGACAATGAATGGAGGAGAGTGTGTGTGCGAGTGTGTGTGTGAGTATGAATGAGCAGTTAGTTAGAGAGGTACAGTATACTACTGATAGTTAGCTTAACTTGTCATTACCACTAAGTCTGTCAATATCCTGGCCACATTTATGTGTTTGTTTGTTTGTGTGTGTGTGTATGTGTGTGTGTGTGTGTGTGTGTGCGCCTTTTTGTATGTGTAACTGGCCACTATGGATAACTCTTTACTGAGCCTCTTTCCCTTGGAGTGTCTAGTTCTCAGGAGTTTATTCTATTTCAAACATTCACTAAGAGTTGAAATAAAACTTGAAGAGCAAATCAACTCTACTCCAGTCAACTCTGAAACCATACTGAGCGATTCAAACGTGAAGTAGACGGGTACATGAAAGATAAAGGCTTTATGGAGTATGGAACTGTGGCATACTCGAGAGGGAGAGAATGTAACATGGAAAGGACAGTTGACTCTGAGAGCTGCTGCAGACTTGACAGGCCGAATGGCCTCCTTTCGAGCCGTAAATTTCTACGAATCTATGAAACTTGCCGTGATCAAGAGAACCAGAATAATCCTAACACTCAAATGCCTGTCATTCAGTCCCTGAAAGCTAATGCTGTTAAAGAATGAATTTTGAATTGCACCAATCAAATGTTTAATTTGAGCTTGATCCTGCTTCTTAAAGGGAGGGGTGGAGTGGGGGAATGAGAGGATACAACAAAAATTGAGCATTATTGACTTCCATCAATTGATGGTTTCTATACAACGCAAGTAACTTTGGGGGCGGGAAGCAGATCTTGTCAATGAACCCTTTATGTGCAGCCATTAAAATAATTAGAGCAATTTATGGAGCAATTTTTGGAAATGAGCCTTTGCTCTTTGTCGCTGCTTCCTGTTCCCCCTTGCCACTGGGGCTCCAATTTAAAGCCTTTCTAAAGTCTGTGCTCAGTGGAAACTGACTCTGAATAGGTACGGCAGGGCACATTGACTTGGGTATCAGGAAATGCAGCTCAAAGCTATAATCAGGGGTTTCTGTGCCATGCAGCATTAAGTGCTGTTTAATTGCAGCTTGTTGCAAGATAACTTTAACAATTTAAAAAAAAATCCCTTCATCTGCATGGTTAACCCATTCATCAACACAGTCCTGTATTTAAAAGTCTAGTGAGTGGAACCACTTAATAACTTCTCAAAGTGCTTTACTGGATTTACTGTAAAGTGCAGTGACTGTAAAACATCCACATGTTCAGGCAGTTGGAACCTCAGTTGAATGCCTCATCCAAAGATAGCATCTTCAATAGTTGAGCCCCATCCCAGCATTGTATTGCAATGTCATCCTTGGCTATGTGAGTTTAAAATCCTGATATCGGTCTTGAACTTCTGACCAGGCTTACAAATTTAATGATTTTGTAGCACTTTGCGAAATCTATTATTAAACATCAAATAATTTGACCTCCTGTTTCCTCGTTTCTTTTAAATGGCATCATTTTTAAGACTTATATGACTGATTTCACCTGGCTTGAAACAAATTTGAGTTTGACAACTTTAGGTTGGCAGCTGTAGTTCGCCTGGTTAATGAATGTGTCTCCACTGTTATTAAGTCAGCTCCCTTTGCAACTGTTTGACGGTGTGTCTTCCAAACCAGTTGCCCTGATGATATCCAAACTCACTCACATAAAAAAGCTTGTCTTTTGTAGATTCCAATAGTTCATGTGACAAGCTCCACTGAAGCAAATTAGTAATTTACTCCCAAAGCACAATTCAGATGTACAGTAATAAGCCCTCATGCCTCGGTAGAACACAGAATATTTAAATCAACTGTTTTTTGCATTAAAGTAATTGTGAATTGTTTTGTTACCAAACTGGCCATAGTTCGATACTGAGTTTATTACATCTGTCACTGTATTGAGAGCTCCTTGGGAAATACAGAAGAGCAGCAAGTTGGGTGGAATTCCAGGTGATGGGTGCTCACCTCAAAGACCTGTGATTAGACAGACCTGCTGGGGTATCAGGAGACATACTCTCCTAAATAATTGCCAACAAATTGGTAGAAATACAATATTAGAAACCCCCTCAAAAACCATTTGGATAGCACAACTCTCATTTTAAGATGGAACTAAATATGGTGTGTGGTTTTCTTTATCACACCTATGCATCCCCCCACCCCTCCCATACACACACACACACACACACTCCCCACCACTTGCCCTCTTTCTGAATGAAGTGACTTGCGAGATTACATAATGCATAAGCCTCTCTGGCGCATTGCCCAAGTTGCCATTCTTTGGTTGTGAGCCTCTGCATTGACACTAATTACCCAGGAGGAAAGGGCATCCAGGGTTCTTTCTCCGACTGGAAAGTGGAAATGGATTATAAGATGAGGACTGGTTCGGGCTCCACTGCAATGTGCCTTGTGGTTCACTAATCTACTGATTACTCTCTTAAGGCTGATATACAAATAATGGCTACTTGCGATGAGGTACCATAAGGAACCCCCATCGGAACCAGCACAAGCATCGAGAAGTCACGTACATTTTGAGAAAGCAAGAGAGAAAAGAAACCCACGCTGTTAACATTGGGAGAAAAGAGAGGACAAAACATCAGTTTGACTAATAACAAATGCGCTGTTATTGTGCTGGCTGCTGAAGAATAATGGAATATTTCTAAGGAATTTATTAAATGTTTTTGCTAACAGTCTTATTCACTGCTAAGTGGTGATGGTGGAGTTCAATCTGGAAAGGTTACAGCTTTTTATATTAGAAGCTGGTTGCGGGCCCGATGGTTAATATGCTTGGTAACCATGGAGACTCTGACTTAACAGAGGATATTTTTAAACCGTTGAAATACTTGGCTGAGCCCTCGATAATTTCTCCAGGCATGAGGCGAACTTTTATCTTTATGTTCTTCATATTTCCACTGCGCTTGATTTTTTCTTTCCTTTTAGTACTCAAGTGTTCCCAGATTCCTTCGAGTAGTTATCAAATTCTTCCCCCTCTGCTCAGCTATCTCGAATGTGCTACATGTTCCCTGGCCTCTCTTTGTCACCATAGATTGACAATCCATCCAATTCCTATGACCCTAACCTCTGGAATCTACCTCCAGCCCAAACCTCCCTCTGTCACTCTTATTTTGTCACCCCTTTCTTTCTATTTTATCTATCTGTTGTGGCTTCAGATCAGATTCTTAACTGCTCTGCCATCCCAAAACCCGAATACCTTTTTTTGATACATTGAGTTTGTATGACTTTGGAAGGCGATCTTGGAGAGTACCCAGCAGGGCAATACGCTGGACGTTTCCTTACCTCGCACACTTCTGCTTACCTAGCAAGCAATAAGTAAGGGCCTGGATTGACTGAAGATTCAAGTTTAGAAGTTGGCAAATTTGCTGAATTCGGTCTTAACGTTTCAAGTGGGTCATTAACGAGCCACGGGGAACGAGTCACATTGCCATGCTACAGATCGGGTGGGTTTGCGTCATATCCTTGTTGGCTTTGAATCCCCCACAGTCAGCAACTGACAGATCATCGCAATGGCTCCACACAACACACCCTGTAAAGAGTATGAGCTCTTGGGTGGCTCTGACCCCAGGTTTGTGTGTTTGAGATTGGAATAAAAAGGCTGCATCACTGCCTGATGGTCACAAGCGACAGACCTCGGTTCGATTCCAGGCAGGGCTAAACCTTGGTCAAGTTTCCTTACTCCACACCTGATAATAATCCCTCAAGAAAAACACTCAATCCATGACTGTTTGTGGGACACTTCTGTTTGCCAATTGTCTGCCACGTTACGCCCACAAAACACAGTCAATTCACTTTACGGTATATTCTGCAAAGCACTTTGTGATGTCTAAAAGATGTGAAAAGCCGCTATCTTAAATGCAAGAATTATTATTTTTGTATTAGTACACAAGGCCCCCTTTTTATTTTCGATGCTGCGTGCAATAATATCCATTCTCGACCGGCATTGTACACCATTTAGTGACTCATTTCATCTACCAACTCCAAATACTGTGGCTTTGTTTTCACTTTTAAGTAGCTTCCTTTGGGCCTTGATATAAAATTAGGCTCAACTCCCAGGCTTTAAGTCAACATCATTAAACGTGCTGTTGAGTGCCAATACTGGATGTTTTGTTCTCAGTCATTGGTCCCAAGATTTACTGATCAGACCATTCTAATTATATTCAGGTGGATGAACCTCAGTGATCCTGTACAGACACCATTTGTGACCATTTGACAAATTATAGATTGCGAACGTCTCAATGGTTTCTCCCTCTGCCTCGTGTGCAAGCTCAAGTCTCCTTAGAAATCTAATTATTTTTAATTTGAATCCTGTATCTCACAGCCCTCCCTACCACCCCTATCAAAAGTAGATCTTAGAATTAAGACCATTCTTAATGGTCTAAGAATCTTAGACCATTCTGCCCCTAGAGACAGATACTGTCTCGGACGCCCTATAAGCGTTCTGAGACACCGACCGGTGTGAAGGGCGCAATATAAATACAACTTGTTTTTGTTGTTGTTATTAGTATAGGGCAGCATTCCAGTTACATGTGTAAATGTGACCTGATTCCTCCACTGTATTAGGCCAGTACTACAGTACAGTATTGTGAAGTGTTGATAGGTACTACAACTCCAAAATAAGTTACAAAAGTTACGTTCTCGTGACTTTAGAAGCTGCACATGATGTAAACTGATGTGAGTTGTGATATTGTGTTTTATTTTGCTGGTTTTTCCCTGTTACCATTCAGAGAAAGTAAGGTGTGTGTGTACTTGACTGGTCACAGTCTACTGGAGAGATGGGCTAGTTATGTTAGGATGCCTTAAAGAGCATTAAAACGCACTGTTTGGAGAAAAGCTTTAGATCGTTTTTTTTTAAACCTTCAAAGCTTTGCTGGGAGATAGTCATCCTGACCTTGGTTCCCTAGTCGTTACCATGCTAAAAACTCATCCTCAGCCCACTGACCTCGGAATTAACAACAGATGATGCTTCAAAGTAAAGAAACCTGCCCAATTTTCAGAATTGATGGGTGTTATAATAAATTGATAACTTATGTTGTAAATTTGCCACTGGCTTACCTGCTCTTTCATAATTGTCTGTGTGCCTTTGTGTGTCACTCAGTTGCACTAATTTTAGCTTTCATCGTGTGAAATATGCACACTCACCCTTTTTTAATGGGCCGTGTTCAGTTCGCAGTAATCTGTGATAATCCATATAAATGGTGCCCTTGTATGGTAAATCTTAATAATCAATGGTGGAGTCAACTGTATTTAAAGCCTTATAATCATAACTGAATGAAGACCTTGTGAATATTGGGTGCTCCTGGGCTTGACCTTATTGATGTAATATGTGCTGTTAGCAATAAGAACCTCTCAGAAAGATTGCTGGTAACTAGTACAGTATATTGTCCAGATAATGTATTGCTGGCTGCAGTCTTATACTCTTGTAATATTACTACTGTAGTAACTAATATTGCTGTTTGGATGAAGTATTGCTGCGTATGAGCTTATATTTTTGGGATAATGTGTCCCTGTATACCTTTTTCGTAGTTTGCTTGCTTGCTGGGACCTGTTTGTGCCCTGGGGATTGCTTGCTGCTGTTTACGTTCTGATTCCTCTGAGAAATCTTCTCCTAAAAGCTATGGCTGAACCTCTGTTTTGATAGTACAATAAAATAATTTACTAGTCCAAGCAAGCCCAGCTGCTTCAATGGACTAGAAGGAATTGGTTGAATTCGCCGATTCATTAGGCAATAATCATTTAAAATCAAAATTGTAACTGTTCTTACAGCGTAGCCGAGTAGCACAGTAATGAAAGTGTTCAGCTGAAAGTGGAGCTCTAGGTATAGAAAGCTCTGTGAAAGTTATTCAATTTGTTAGTAACCTGGGCAATAATAACCATATGGAAATTAAATTTCAAACAAAGCAACAAGCAAGTCTGATTTCTTAAAAAAAAGGACTTAAAAAATATATAGTTTAAACTGTATCAGAATATTGCATTAATATTGCCTCATTTTTTTTCGGCAGCCGGGTGGAAAACCACCACCGTGCTTAAGAGTCTACAAACCAAGCTGTAGTGTTTCACTAAGGCTAGCCCGCTACAATATTAACACTAAACTGCTGAAAGTGGATCTCAAGCAATTCAGGGCTTGTCAGCAAGTCTCTGGCACGTTTTATACTGGTTTTGATGAAGACACGTAGTGACTTAAGACCTTCCAAATCTGTGTTGAAATGTGCAATGGCTGTAACTGTTCTGGGGCTCAGACCACAGTGTCGTGTTACCCCTGCACTCAGCAGAACACAAACCTGTGCTTATTCATCAAGTCACAGTGCCTGTGTGAATGATCGTTTTGATATCTGATCTGATTTTTAAAAAAATAGAATGCTGACTTTCACACATGGGCACACACAGACATCAACTCAACGTAGATTTTTTCATAGAATAATCTTAGATTTGACTAATACAGACCATATGCGTGCACAATGTTAGGTGACAGGCAGTGAGTTACAAGGCAATAAGCGTGGTTCTGACAATGGCCCAAACTGTGAGAGTGCGGGTCGAGTGGTTAATGAACATCAGCAAAACCTGAGATTAAATTACTGCTTTAAACTTATTGATAGACATTTGTTCTTTATTAATAAAATTTTAAGGCCGTACTTTGCCATTCTGAGCACAATATAACGGGTGTGACTGTGGCAGGCTAATAAAGCTACCCAGGACGTAAGATTTAATGAGTGGTCCTGTGATGATACCAGCTTGTATTTGCGGCAAGCGACTGAGGTGATGTGTGAACGCTGGTCACGTTGCACCTCAACTGTGGCCAGACTTGCATTGACTTTCTCCATGGATCAATGACACTATGTGTACTGCCAATCATCTGCACTGAGTTGCTTCTGGCAACCAGAAAGTACCCAGAATATCTAACGATCCAATGTGTACCTGTCTCTACATAATTGACT
Source organism: Hydrolagus colliei (assembly GCA_035084275.1). NCBI lineage: Eukaryota > Metazoa > Chordata > Chondrichthyes > Chimaeriformes > Chimaeridae > Hydrolagus > Hydrolagus colliei. Next base: position 5,313,692 of record CM068747.1, on the reverse strand, counting down.
GCAATTTGACTACCATGTGAATTCCAATGTGAATTCCATGTGACTGCATGACTTGTCCATCTATGAACTTTGAAGATGCCAATAAAAGTTTTTTTTAAAAAGTACGCACACATCATGTTCAATGCGTTGCCTCAAGTGGCTATTTGATACTTAGGTTGCACAACATTTAAAAGGGAATTTGATACACTTTTGAAGTGAGACAGTATAAAAGAGCATGAGAAAAGATTAAGGAATTGGTTCAAGTGGATGAGCGAGCATCATTTTCACTTTGATGAGCTGAAAATACAATAAAGTCCTTGAATTTGATGTAGCGTCTTATCACATTTATCAAGACATCTCAAAGTGCTTCACAGAACCTAACTGTGAAATCCGCTGCTGTCCATTTTGTCGACAAATGGGCAAACATTTACACGTAGCAAAGTCCCACAAAAAACATTCTGAATCATTTTCTCCTTTACTATAGTTCTATGGAAGTTATAGAATTTATCAAAACTCTGAAGTGAATTCAAGGCTGCAAACTTAGCCTAGTTTCGTATTTAGGATATTAATACATATACGTGTCTCATGAATGGCTGTTTTATTTTATGCTGTCCTTTTTGAGCATGAGTGTCAGCGCTGTGTTGCAGCTGGAAGCGTAGGTGGCAGCATTACATTGTATTTGGGAGTGCTGGCAGTTTTGTTTACTGCTTGAGCTGTGGTAAAAGTGACGCCGTTCTTCCTGTAAAAATGATTATCATCTGGGTCAAGATAATTCATTTAAGATTCACAAAGCGAGTAATGGATACGGTAATTTCATTAAAATTAACTTCATCTCTATGCTTTTTTTAAAATAAATAAATTCATTGTTTTATAGGAAGAGACCAGCCTGAAAATTTCTCTCTTTGTCCTGGTTACTCTGTGCAGCCTCGTTGAGAATTCCAACAATTAACTTGCACTGATATTGCACTCTCCGCCCAAGGTAGCATCTTAGAGCGCTTTAGTGATTCTCTTCCGTTCAGTTTTGTGGTACCAGTGTATAAATGAAGCACTTTTTCCAATGTGGTTGATAGGGAGATTGTGATTATAGTAGAACCCAATCAATACGTACTACAATACTTTGGGTTCCACAAAATTCCAACCCACCTAATAATAGGGCACGATCGAGAGCAGTCGCCAGCCAGCGTTTCTGACTCGTGAGAGCACCAATCACATGGCTGGTGCCTTGCTGGACACATGCCGGCCAACTCCATCAGCACCCATCATGCCAGAAAATACAAGACCGTGCTTCAAACTCCTAGTCCTCTTTTAGAAAACAGAGCGGTGTGATTTCAAGGACAGTTCAGACTGGGGGAGGGATGTGTGGGGTGGGGGTGGGGGGGGAGTGGGGAAGGAGAGAGGGGAACATTTTGATCATGTTATGTTGCAAGTTTGGATTTGAAGTTTAGAAATATGTCAAGATGTTAACCGTAGTAAGTAAACCACAAAGCACATTGTAACAAGAGCTTTCCCATTGCCCAGCTTATCTTCAAAATGAAAATGCAGTTGATAGTTTGGGTTATTACCAATCTGCAAACCAGGATTCACAATTGTGTTGTGTAAAATAACTTTGGTTTCAAACTTGGTATGTAATTTTTTTTTAAAAAGTTGAAATTTGCTTTAGTTTTCAAATTTCGGCTGCTCAATGTGGCTTAATGTGAGTTCAAGCTAAATTCTGATGTGGTAGATAGAAACGAAGACTGAGAGCAAGGACCGAAGTGGATGGAAACAGGCAGAAATGGGATGCTTGCCTCTGTCCTTTGGCTTTAACGATGATCAATGTCCCTTGGGTGGATTGTAGCTTTATTTTAAACCCATTTTGTGATTACCATTAGGTGAAAAGGTGCATTAGGCAGATGTTGTTTGGTGCTCTGTGTGGCTCCTTTTCGAATGAAATAAAAATAGTGCAGTGGATGAATAGTGAGCAAATCGCTTTAATGTTTTGCCTGCCCTTGCTCAGACCTCCCGAAGGAATTTTGGAACATTTCCACACCATTTGCGTGAATGTCCAAGAATCTATTTGCAGAGCATGTGCTGGACTCTGTAATGGAGATCCGTGTTTGGAAGTTGGCTCTGCGTTCTTTCTTTGTGGAGATCGTGACTGTGTGTCTCAAACAGAGTAAAGAATCTGCAAAACTCTACAGTGTTTACAGTGCTTGGCTTGGCATCCATCCTGCAGCTGCTCAATGCTTGAGCAACTTTCCCAGCTACAGGGATTCAGTGCATCATTGAATGTAGTCTTCACAGGCTCTCGGAAGTTTAATCCTCTCCATTTTTACTATTACTTTTTTATGTGTCTCCTTGTCCTTACAAACGCAGTAGAGTATTCGACTGGACTTGTTGAGTTGCTTGTTCCCATGCCCTGCCAATACTGGATGTGTAATAATTTGGGGGACAATGTCCGAATGTGAAGCAATTAAAAGGTTAATTTTGTGTATTTCCAACTCCGAGGCTTCCATTTGTCAGTGGCAAAGAATTCGCCTCCCTCGTTTCCTAAACCCCAGCTCCTGCAGTTGCCCAATGGTGTGTTACTGAGTGATACAGAACAGGAAGCTCCCTTGTTTGATTGTTATCTTCGGCCAGAACAGTACAAGATATGCTAGAGGTTGAGCCAGTGTCCCTGGGCTTGGCGGGGGGTAGAAAGAAATTGTCTAGCTTCTGTTCTTGATTGTTTTCCAAATGATGCTTGGCTGTCAATGCTGTTGAGAACAAGATCGGTCTCAACATTGATTTGTATCTTTCAGGCACGAATGAGAGAACATGTGGTTGGGGGGTGGAGGAGAGGGGGGAATTTGCTATTAGCCTCTGCATTCTTCAAGTTACAAAGAGCAGTACTATTTGCACAGACCACCTGAGGTCAATGTACTTTGGGCAGGATATGCTGGTTACGGTTAATAATCCATTAATAATTTGCGATGAAAGGTTGTATTCATAATAATGAAGCAACCTGTGAAATGTGATATCCTTTTGGGATCATATCTTCATAACTTGAGACGAAGAGACGGTGAGAGAGACTACGTTTTAAAACCCATGCAAAGTTCAACTGAAAGGGGGGAGAGTACAGAGTTACTCTGCTATCCTTTATGTTGTACGCATTGAATGATTCCTGGGGGGAACAACAGAATGCTGCTGTGCATTCGTGAAATATTTAGTTCCAGATACAGATGCACAACAACAACTTGCATCTAAATAGCACCCTCATGCAGGATAGCATCTAGAGCACGTAAGAAAAGAGAGTGAGGGGGTTAAGGTGTGTGGGAAAGCATTTTCCTCCACAAAGCGAAAATGTTGATATCTCAATGTGGATCGTGAATTCATTCCATGTGCAAAGGTCTACGCTGATCAGGATGATGTTGTGGAGGTATATGGATGGTAAAGGCTACCAAAGGCTACCCTGGGTCACTTTGCTGGTCACTGTCAATTGCCCATCACTCAAACCCACTGTAGCTCATATGGCTCTACCGTCTTCATAACCCCATGTCATTGGACCCCATGTCATGCACACGAGTCATTGGACCACCTTATCATAATAATCCTTGCAGTTGGTATAATGCCTTTCAGGTTAGGAGAATGTCCCAAAGCCCTTCATGGGATTTGCTGTGAAGTATTTGTTGGTGAACACGGCTGCCAATTTGTACACAACCATGTCCCACAGACAGCCGTGAAATGAATGACTGCATTTTTTTTCATTTTGGAAATTGTTGATCAGGGAATCTCCCTTCAAATCTCCATTGGATCTTTAGCATCCATTTCTTTCCCAAGAAAATGGACAACCAAGGATGAAAACAAACCCTGGAAGATACGGTCGTGTTATTTTAGCAATGGGAACAGAGAAAACATTGTGCTTTGAATCTTTCCATTTTCATGGTGTTGAAGGAGAGACTGTAGTTGAGAGCATTGTTGATTTGCTCACTCCTTCCCATTGCTCTATAAGCACTACTTATTTTTCACACGTCACCATAAGACTGAACTGTTAATATAACAAAAATACTTTTCTCTAATATAACCAATTCAGAACTAGCAATCTTGTACAGCAATTATGTTTTTTTTCTCTCTCTCTTCACAATGTGCCACGCTGAAAACACAGCAATCAAATACAATTTGTTTTAATGATTCTCTTTTTAGTAAACCAGCCCATCTAGCACACAATTCACGCACCGCTATAAAACACAACATTCTTAGTTTTTATATCCACCTATCTAAGCAGATAGAGCCTCAGTTTAGGCTCTCATCTGAAGGGCGGCATCTCTACCAATGCAGCACACCCCTGGTACTATATTGGAGTGTCAGATTAAACTATTCAAAGTCCTGACATGAGACTTGAACCCACAATCTTCTGACTCAGAGGTGAAAGTGCCACAAACTGAGCTGCCAACTAGTGTAGACACAATGTTAAAAAAAAGTGATGAAGTTGTGAATGACTCTCCTCTCAAAGGCTGGTACAGTTATTGTCTATTTACCAAAAGATGGTGTTTTTCAGAGTTGGCCTATTGTCCATCAGTAGCAGAATATTTGATAGTCAAGGAAGGGAGGGAGAGAAAGGAAAGATTTACCGGTTTCCCAAATGCTCTCGAGTTATGCGGTAGTTTTGAAATCTCGTAAATCTTTGCAGCCGATATCATCTTGAGCCGAAGCCAGGAAAGATGAAATTACTTCACTGAAATTCTTGTGCTGACTTCCTATCAGGGTTCAGATCAGAACTGTGCCTCTTCATGGGTGCTGGTACCCGTTCTGCTGCCCATTTCAAAAGCTGTTGGAGATGCCAAAAATAGAGGCAGGGGATGCCTGTATCATTGCAAACAGCAAACCCGATGATGGATTATTGACTGAAATGTAGTCTTGTCTGCTCAAAGCCTTGGGGAATTCCTAAATATGTCTCCATCAGTGGTAATTGTTTTCCCAATTGTCTCCCCAAAACCTCCCCAGCATCTGTCAGGAGGCAATTAAACCAACTCAATATCACAGCCAAGCTTTTTTTTACACACTTGCACACTTTTCATCTGGGCTGACTGGATAATGATTGGAAGCAGGAACAAGTGGCTGACACATTGCCGATTGCCAAGCTCATTTTTGGCTAAAATATTTTTTTATAACTCGGCCTAGTAGCTTTTTTGAACTCTGGTCAACTTTGCATTAGAATTGTGTTTCTTTTTGTGGGAGGGGAAACTTGAGTTAGTGTTTACATTCCATGTGTTCCATTCCATGTGTTCATGGTGAATCGTGGTGTGTGGGGCTCAGTGGTACCACATCTGCCTCTCATTTGAAAATACATAAAACGAGATGCACAAGGCTCATGGTACCCAAGGCTGTTCCTGGTTTGCCAGCCAAGTACAATATTTGAGTTCGCTCTTCCAATACTCTTGCTTTTCACCCACAACTCACTTCCAGGTCTATTCCCAATGTGGCTTATGGCCCCATGCCATCACGATGAGGCAGATTACCTGTTTCCGCGCCGCTGAATGGTATTTTTGAGGTAGCCTTCATGAGACAAATGAGATTGGCATTGTGGGATTCGCACTCTGGTTTTCTATCGCTCCATGTGGGAAATTGCCTGGTCCCTGCTCACCAGCTGCATCTCTGATTGAAGTTAAATAGGGGAATTATTACAGCAGGCTCGTGCCCCGGCACTCCTCGGCCACAGCTTGTTACCATTGCAATGCCTTGAGGTTGCTTCCTGTAATGTGGTTTCTTTACAATAGCTTGTGTACATAAAGTGATGAATTATGTTTCCTCCTCGTTCCTGCTTTCAATGCTGTGTGGATGTCTCTTTCAGGATGTTACAGCTGAGGAGTTCCTCTATGAAAGAGCAGTCTAACGTTCAGCAACGTAATTCACAGTGAAAAAGCCACAGATATCAATTTGCAAAATCCTGCACAAAGGTGGGGCAGTGGCTTTATGCACTGCCTTTTTACCTCTTGTACCCAGGTTTGATTCTAGCTCTGACAGATAGGATAAATCTCCTTTTTCCTGTCTGTAAAATTACTTTAGGAATGACTAATTGGAACTAAATTGACCGTTTCACTCACAGAGGCTATGAGGAATGTCTGTTGTGGGAATTAGAAGCATGACAGTGGTGCAGTCAAAGGTATACTTCTGTGATATGGACGAATGTAGATAGTTGGGTCAAATTAAAGGGATCTCTTTTCTGCCTTCAACCTGTACTGCACCATGGGAGCTCCCGATGCTGACATTGGTGATAAGTTGTCACCGTTGATGAGCACTTACATTCTGGTGCGCAGAGCTTTCATTAACTAAATTGGAACTGGTAAAGGCAATGCTTACGAGTGAAGGTGGTAATTTTACTGGGTAGTAAATCGCAGTGAGTGTAGAATTGAAACCCGGTTAGGAGGAAGGCCAAACAGGAAGTCAGAATTTCTCGGAAGAATTTGGTTGTGTATTGACAATGGGAATGGGAATAGAAACCTGATTTGTCTGTTATGCCATTCTCTTTCAACTCTTATTTTGCATTTAATATAGAGAACATGGGAGTGAATGATCAACTGTGGAAATTTCAGGTGATCGTTAGGTTTACAATGGTTCATGGTTCAAGGATTGGGGTCTTATTTGGAGGTGTTTATTAGCACATTTCTCAATAAGAATTGTACATTTATCAGATTTCTCATTTTGAATCCAATGCATTCAAACCATTTTGGATTTTTTTAGACACTTAAGAAATCTGTTAACTACAGAAAATGTGTTTCCCCACTGTTGGAATCTGCTTTATTTGGGAAACTAGCACAGTAGTTTTTACAAATTAAATAGTAATAATGATGATAATACTTGCTTTTGATATTGTGCCTTGTCACCATGTCGAGATTTCTCAAAGCACTTCAAAGGATTTACTTTAAGATGATGTGATTGTGTGTATTTTTGGGGTGAATGCGGTAGCCAATCCACAACAATGTTCGAGAAACAGCCATGATGTGAATGAACTATTTTATTTGGGGGATTATTGGCCAGCACACCAGGAGATACTCCCATTGAATAGTGTCATGTGATCTTTAACATCACCTCAACAGACAGAGAGGACCTGGGTTTAAACGTCTCATCTGAAGGACAGCACCTTTGACATTGCAACATCCACCCAGCATTGCATTGGAGTTTCAGCTAAAGTCAATGATAGTTCCAAGTCTTGGTGTTGGACTTGAACCTGCAACCTTCTGTCTCAGGTGCAGAAGTGAAATCCAGCAAACTAATATTATACAGAGGATATTTGTGGGATACAGATGGCATTGTGCAAGGGTATCAGTTCCAATATTTATTTATAAACGGTGAGAGCAGTTTAGTTCTTTGTCTGTTTTGTGCTGAGGGTGCTCTCCGCGTTGTTGTTTACTGATGGTCACGCAGATAGACTAGAGATTCTGATGACTGAAAATTGGCAAATGAACTCTGGTTTATTGCCAGATCATCCCTCAGATCATTAGTGTACGTGCTGAAAAACAGAAAGCATTATGTCCATGCACACATTTGTGGAACAAGGCTGTCTTTTAAGTATGTACAGTATTTATAATATTATAGCTCCCTTAAAATAGACTGGCATGAACAATGGACAAGTCATTGTATTATATCCAGCTAGTGACTAGCTTGGTATGGCAATGTAATTTGGGTTTCGTTAACATTCTGTGACGGTCTCTGGAGTCTGGTTCCTGAGCCAGTTCTGGTTCTGCAATACGCGCCGACACATTGCTGATGTCAGACCAGCCTGTACGGTTTGTCAGCAGGACCTGGGACAGAATTCTTCCAACTTGATTCCTATTCACATTTGTAAGTTTAAAAACCTCATGCGTAGGGTGTCCCTTTCTGGACAAGCAGTGCAAATCCCTCGGGCTGCAGCTAGCTGGTAGAATGCTGTAGTGCTGTTATAGATCATGATTGCATTCATGTGAAGTGAAAAGGGAGGGCTTAATTCTGAATCATATAATACTGTTTGCTGTCAATCGTAGGACAGCTCAACTGCGTACCACTACCTCCAGAGGCTGTTCGTGACCAGTTTCAGTCATTGATGATACACGCAGTGGACACAAAACACACTACTGTTTCCTCATCAATTAAAAATATTAAGCATGCTTAACAGCATCCACACACTGTACAATATCACCCATTAACTTTGATGTACAACCATTGTCACTCTTTTTTATGTGATGGAAATTGTTTTATTGCTGGCAGTAAATTAAATGTGTTTGCTGACAGAGTGGTTCGGTGTGCAGTGATGATTCACCACATTTCCCTGGATGAGCAAGACCTCGACAATACTGTAGATGCACGGCTGCATGATTAGACTGAGCTTCTGGGAGGAGGATCCCTCAGTGCTGTTTGGAAAGAGTAAATTAAAATGTAATCACAAGCTGCAACTAGCAGCAACTCATTTTCTATTGTGGGAAACAAATCTGTGCACATTTCTCTTCTGTAGCAGCCATTGCATCGCCTTCCCCCCGGCCTAAATGGCAGAAGTCTTTGTTAGATATGTTATAGTCCTGGACTGTAGATAGGGAGTGCCAATCAATCTTAAGTAGGTATAAACCCGGTAGTCGATTGACAGACTAGCTCCAGGGTTAATCATTCCTTCAAAAAAAAGGTCAACGGAATCCATGACTATTTGTGGGATACCAGATTTTGCCCACAAAATATACATACAATTCAGTTTACAGTATATTTAAGAAGCGCTTTGAGACGGCTCAAAGACGTGATAATGCGCTGTATCAAATGCTAGGATTATTCTTTGTCTTATTGTTAAACTCTCCTTAAGAGTTGCACACAAAATAAATTCTGGTAAATCTATATTTGACAACAAAAAATTGTCGACAGTCTCTATCCTTTTCCAAAGAGCACTTGAGAAGGGCAAAAAAAACATAATTGTTCGTTTTTTTTCATTTTCTTTCTTTCTTGAGAAAACGGTGACTTGTTGGACTACAGTTCTCCAGGCTCCACTAGGTTTCCAGTTCCTCATTTAAGTGAGAAATGCTACTCCTCATCTGACGTGTACACATATGAATCTGGTCACATAAGAGTAGGCAGAGAAACTTGCTCTTCTGTGGCATTGAGATCAACTCACTTTCAAAGCAATCCTACTTCATAGGTATCGCATGCTGTTCAACGCATAATGGAGTATTAAGGGCTTTGCTGAAGGGTTGAGGCAAAGGAAGATGTCCCACAATTGATTTTACAGCATAATAGTCCCCCAGACACGTAAGTCAGGAAGTGATGATGATGACTCTTCAAAGGGATCCTTTCGCTTTGCAAAAGTATTTTTGTGCGTAAAACAAAATTGCCGGGTTGTTCTTCAGGTTGATACTAACTGGGAGGAAGGAGCCTTCCGAAGAGAAGACTTTATCTCGCTGCTGCCTTCGAGCAGATATTTCTGTGACCTGGGTTTGTGTGTTTCCGCTCGAGACATTCCACGTGTCTTGATTCAGATATTGTGCGTCATGTAAAGAGAGAAAGATTGTGTTCTGAATGTCAATCAAAGGAGAGGTGATTAAAACCGAAACACTATAATAGATTGACAATTTTTACATAAGGGACCAAAGAAAAGCTATCACTTCTGAGAGAAATGTCTAATCTGGTAAACGGAATCAGCAATATTGAATGTGATTGCAAAAGCTAGATGTGCTGTCGTTTCCTATGGTTACCATTTTACTGACATCAAATCCAGTTTTGACAGTTGTGAAATAGGAAAGTAAATGGACATCATTTTCTGTCAGGACAATAATATCTTCATTCATTAATGCAGACTTGGAACAATTTCTCACATCGGGACTTGGAGCTCACAGTTTAGGCTGGTTTTCCAATGTTATGCTGGGGTGGGGGGTTGGGTGGGGGGGAGGGGTTGCAGAATTGCCAGAGAATCCTTTAAATAATTATCCTGTCTTGCCTGTTCAGTTGGATGTTAAATTCACACTGGAGGCTGGCAAAACTTGGAAGAAATCCCGATTATTTTTTTTCCTCATTCCCTTCTCTTTCCTCGCTTTCCCACCCCCTCATCTGTAGACTCAAGCCAATTGTGCCAGAGCTAATATTACAGTCACACGCATATACTCTTTGATTGGGGAAAGTTACTGTGACAAAAGGGTGTGTGGAGTGGTGAGGGGTGGATGGGGGGAGGGGGAGGAAAGAAGAAAGTCTTACCAAACACCAAATCCATTCAAAAGTAAATTCTTCAAACAGTTACAGAGTCTTTAACAAACATTCTTGTGGAATACCAGCATCAATGAGTTTAAGAGAAAACTTGGTGCATACATGAAAGAAAAGGAGAATCGAGGGGAATACTAGTGGTGGGGGGCTTGTATGGAGTATGAACGCCAGCGAGGACTTGTTAGGCCGAATGCCCTGTATCTATGCCATATGGCTTCAATTTTAGATCCTGTCCTTTGAAGAAGGGGGATTGGTAGCTACATAAGACTGAGATGAAGTACTTTGCAGATAGGGGTTGAGAATGAACTAAAGAGTATCATACAAAAAAAATCACAGTATAGTACAGAATATTGAATTCAGTGTAATTCCCTCTTCATTTCCATCAATACTGTATTGGCTGCAAATGCATTGTTTATGACAATACTGCAGACCCTAATTGAATTGTCATGTAATGTGAAATGTTAGTAATGATATTTTCCTCTTTTATTGAGAAATCCAGATGAAGGGTCAGGCTTCACATGTACAGGACACCAGCAAGATTGAAATGATCAGGGAAGATGTCCAGCTTAATCCAAAAGTAATGGCCACGTGGCAGCAAGCTGCTAAACTTCACTGATGCGCTTCTACTTTGGTTTGTTCCCAAATTTTGTTTCACTTTCACTGTTGAAAACTGATGACCAGAGGCAACCCAGGTGCAGACACAAAATGTGAATTCTCCTTTCAATGACAGCTTGTGGGTCTTTTCACTCCACGTGAACTGAATGGAGTGTGCTGCCCCCAACCCTTCAGCCTAATTCACCATGTCGATAGAGCAGATCCGAGTGATACTCACTGAAAGGGCAGAATTGTAGCTTCCTGATAATTTCTGACCTATTATTAAACTGAAAGGCATTGGAATTGAAGGAGGATTGAGATGTTCCAGGGAAATTTCCTTTTATAGCCTTTAAGAGTATATAGCAATTCAGATAAATATAGTACCCTTTTAGAACTCAAGCTGCGTGAGATATAACAGTGAGTACTTTATGTTGACAGAATGTGTCTCCCGCTCACTCTTTCCCCCACCTGCCTCTCGTCCAGTAATTTTCCTTTCGTGTCCTGGTTTATTTAATGATTTTTGAAAGTAACTTCCACCTTGGATGTAGATCCTTTTCTTAGAATCTGTCCGCCCGCCCGCCTCGCCCCGGAGGCAGATTCAACTTTGGCGCACAGTTTAGGCAGCCGTTTGCATGTCAGCGATGTTCCGCTGCCAGCCTCTGTTAGCGATTCTGCCTCATTCATTTTAATGAAGAAGAGAGAAGAAATAAAACCTGAAAATTACTTTACAAGATGCTCGAGGCAGCTGCTGAATGCAAGATGAATTCTGACATCAGCTGTTGTGTTCGTGCGGAAAACTTGTTTTATTTGGAAGGAAAATTACTTTGTAATAACATTGAGGGAAATTTCAGTTTGGGGGAAAGCAATGTTGGAACTGTGTGTATCTTAACTGACCTTAATTATCCTCAATTGGTACCATTTGACCTATCCTGGTCCTGATGGGCACTGGTCAGTGCTGGACCTGACGTGCCCTTTGAAAAGGGGATTCTTGTAAGACTGCAATCATGGTGTTTGGTTAGAGTACAGTATTTTGTTGACTAGTTGCAATGTGCCAAGAAAGTGTAAACCAATAATGTATATGGGTGTACCTCAAACAAATTGAATATACTCTGGAATCATAATTAGCTCAACTATATTTATAATTACTTTACTGCAGTATAATGATGAGCAGAAGAAAGAACACGAGCTGATTCTGCCCTCTTTAACCTATGGATGTTATGTAGAAATTGGAGCATTTCTCATCTGTTGTCCCAGCTGAGATCAGTTGTAATGTTTAAGAGAGCGGGACTTGAACCTAAAACCTTCTGGTCTGCATGTCCTTGTATATGGCCCAGATTGTGCATTTATCCTTGATGCTATCGGGGTTAGGTAATAGTGATTATTAAGGAGCTAATCGACTGCCAGAGTTAATGGAGACTATTACATTGCTCTGTGGGGAAGGCACAGGAAATAGTCTGATTTCAGTTGCACAAGGCATTTGAGCTCTACACAGGCAGACTCTCATTCTGTGATTACAGTTTAAGTGAAAAAATCTGCTTACATCTGTGTTATCTACATCTGAGTGTTTTTAAAGTCCAATATCATCTTCCATTTAATCTTGCTTTCTCCAGTGAAAACAAATTTCATTTTGTGAGTTTTACATGATAGCCCTATTCCAGAATTATGCTTTGGTTTTCTGAACCCTTCCAATACATTAATGTCCTTTTGAAGGTAAGGTGCCCAAGATTGCACACAGTATTGCCAATGTGGCTGCATTAATGAGTAATACAGATAAAATAAACGTATAATCAAATTTCTTAGATGTGCACTCCATTACTTAATTAGTCTTATTGCTAACAGCCTTACATTGACTGATTCAGTGAATGGTCAATAGTCACAATGAAAGCATCCATTCATTTTTGTACCAGTATGCATAGCCTTGCATTTATCCATTATAGAGTTTTGACAGTTTATCATTAGCCTCCCCTTTCCATTGCCTAAGATAGTTTTCAATCCGGTGAGCTGCTTTGCCTCCTTATGTTCCCTAACTTTAACCTTTAAAAGCTGTGTGCAAAATTTTTATTAAATGCTCTCGCAAACTCCTTCTATTCAATGGATAGTTTAGGCCAGACATGATGGCTTACTGTTTATATCCTGTTGACAGTCATTGGGAGTGTTCTGTAAAATGTTAGACATTTACAATAGTCTGGGCTGCAAGTTCCCTATTTTATGCGTCTGGTTGAATTATCAGAATTACCTTAGTTATCCCTTTGTGTACTTGTAGAATTCCTAAAGATATTAATTGAAACCTTGCCTGTTTTATTTACTACGGGTTTCTAGCAGTGCATCCCAGCTGGTCTGGGTACCCATAAGACATTTAATGCTTAAGTTCTTCCAAGACAGACAAACTGAATTAGAATTCACTTTGCCTTTGGCTTTGTCTTGGGGGAAGGTGGTTGGTATCATAGGAATTTATTCTGGGTCACTTCCTATGTACAGTTTAGTTGGAGGAAAATATTTTCAGGAATATTATAAAACTTGCTAATATCTCCAAGCTATGTGACGAATGATAGCATTCAAAATTATTTGGACAAATTAAGTGAAAAGCCTATAAAATTGTAGAAGGAATTTAAGGTGGAAACATTTACAAGAATTTTTTTAAAGTGGGGAGAATACCACAATGCTTAGAATAGGATGGATTTCCTATGCTGGGGATTATATAGTTCAAATGTTCAGATTCCTGTCGGGCTTTAGATGTGCTGTGAGAACTTGAGCTTAACTATTCTCAGCATCCGAGCTTTATTGGCATAAATGCTTTTTAGCCAAAAGCATAGCGGGCTGAAGAAGGGGTTAAATAGAGAGGGAAATGTGCTAAATTCACCGAGGTAGCTGCAGGTCAACAGTAATGGTAAAGTGCATGAGAAATTATATGATTAGAGGAAGAAAAGGATTGGTTAATGGTCCTTTCCTCAGGTCGTCTTGTTGCAAAATGCAGCGGAATATATTAGTGTGTGTTAAATAATGCATTCAAAAGCATAGTATAGATGGCAGAAAATAGATCTGTAGCTGCTGCTTTTGTTTTGTAAAAGGGTGGGGAGGTTCGTAAGAGATGATACGAACGATGATACGTTCATTGTTTGTTAACGACTTATGGAGAAATCGGTGGTGGGTAATGAGAGGAGTGAACGAGAATAAAATGTGAATGTTTGATGCCCAATTTGAGCCGTAAAAGGCTGTAAATTGAAGGAGAAGAACTGTAGCTAAACATGTATCGCATCTCGCTGATTTATAAATATGCCGGTGGCCATTTAAAAAAAAAGAACTTTTTTTGTTAAATAAGTAGAAGATTTGACTTGAACTGAACCACCTGTTTTTTTTTACTGCCAACTTGTATTGATTAAACTTCTTTTCTTTTCCTTCCAAAACAAAACCCAAATGCTTTTTGAGTTCATGAATCTGTTTTTGATGTATTGCGTGCAAACCAGCACCTGGAGGGCTCTTTATAAATCATGATTCCAGCAGATCTTCAGTGAAGGAACCAGGATGGATGGCCAGATTTATTTGCTTTACTTGTTACACTGAGAAAAATTCAAGGTTCCCCACCGCTCCCCCACCCCCAAAGGAAAGTATATTCCGATGTTAAAAGTTTTAACCATGTGTGGTTATGTTTTGGACAAATAACAAGGTATTTTTTTCGAATGGGGGTGGGGAGGGAGAGATGGAGAGAAGATGCTACATAGCCTCTTTTATGCATTGTGCACAATGAAGAATGGTCATAGCTGGTGTTTGACAGCTATTTAATGAACACTGTGTGTGAGAAAAAGACAGAGAGCAATGCACGCACTCACTTGCACACACAGATTTTTTCTTAACCACAGATGTGAGGTCAAACATGCAGTGTTTATTTAGAAATTACTTAAGTATTGAACAGGAATCAGTGGAGCCTGCCAAGACATTTGACTTGCAGATCACAAGATTCAACTGACGATTACCAGGACCGGATCATAGCTTTCCTGATTTCTCATTTATCCCATGAAATCGGTGACAAAAACACAATCTGGAAGTTTGAATGTGTGATCCTGCTCCACAGGTGTCGGGTGTTTGTGGGGGAAGGTGGGAAGGAGTTTTTCTCTTAACAAATCCAAGTTAATTCCTGAATACTTAACAGCAAACTTTACAGTTGATGTAGTGCTTTTCAAGTGGGGAAGGCATCTCAAAATGCTTCATTGGAGTTATTGTAATGTGTAGTAAAGCATTTTCAGCGTGGAAACAAAGTGTCTGCAAAATAGCCCGGTCACTAAGTCCCAAATTTAGAAATCAAATATATCAGGCAGGTGTGAAGGGGCAAGAAATATTAGTGATGGAGAGCAGGTGGTGAAAAATACAATTTAATTTGTTTGAATAATTTAGTCTTTTTATATAATAAAACCATTCTATTAATCTCTGCCTATTTCCTGGCTCTGATTCATTGAAGTTTATTTTTAAACTCTGCTTGATATAAGTGGAGATTGTGCCCCCAAAATTAATGTATATAATATATGTTTAACGATTTTCAGGAGATAGGTGCTGACTGCAAAGTAAGGCTGGTGATTAGTGGCTGGTACTTGGGGGGTTGTCGCTGGCTGTGAGCCCAGTTTAAAAAAGTGACTACATGTTGGGGCCAATCGCTGGCTGGAATTGCAGATAAATGTACATTCACTGTGCAATATCAAGACACATTAGCAAGTGCAGAAAATAAATCCAAATGAATTCGAGTCGGAAGATTGTGGAGATGAAAGAGATTTGTTTTATTATAAAAGCCTAAATTATTAATTTTAAATATTTCACAGCCCATCTTCCATCAATCTGATAGATAACCCATTTTTCAATTAGTACCATTAATTTCCCTTTTTGATATTTTTCAACCTCGGGCAGCTGCCTTCTCTCCGTATCGCTAAATCCGTTCTCTTTTCAGAAACATTGTTTAATTGTGAGCTCCTAAATCCAAGCTGTCCTTTGAAATGTTCCTCTGCAACAGCCTGGCTTGGTTGATAGATCTTGAAATCAAAAACCTTTGGCGAGAGAGTACTATGTTGGCACTTAAAGTCTCTTTGTGGGCATACCACAGTGTCAGAGGTGCCATCCTTCGGATGATGCATCAAACCTAGTTACCATCTTTCTAATTCAGATGAACATTAAAAATCTCCTGGCATATTTCAGTTATAAGTACGGAGTTTCTTCTGTTATTTTCTGTCAAACTCCCAGATTTAAAAACAAAAGCGCACTAATTTCATGTCAGTTTATGGGACATTGCTGTGCATTAACTAGCTGCTAACATAGTCTAACATTAGCACAGAAAGATTCTTGTGAAGCACTTTGATGTAGATTGGGAGCTAGATGGAGGGATTGCAACAGGGAGTTCCAACAGTTTGAAGCATAGAAGCTGAAGTCTGTGGAGCAAAGGGCTCAGTGGGCACTCAGAAGGCATTAGTGGGAGCAATGTAGGATGGCTTCTGTCCATGTTAAGCTGCAAGAAATTGAAGCTTATACAGACCTAGATATATGACAAATAAGTGGAGGTTCAAAAATCCAGTTAAGGCAGCACTAATTTCTTTCAGCCTCTGTTCCCCATAAGACATGTGTGCCAAACAGTGTTCCTCTTGGCTGCTTTTCTCGCTTCCTTTTTCTAGCCTCTAATTGACTCAATCCACGTGCCCAACAAATTCCTTGTGTATTTACTAATAGTAATAATCCTTTCATTGTGTGTTTTTCAGAAAAAAAACTATTTATCCCTAATGCTGCTTTTTACATCCATTCTGAACCAAATTGGCTTCTGTTTCATCTTAATTATGCAATTGTTTGCATTTCAAACACATTAGACCTTTCACTGCAGACAGCAGGCTGGGTCCCCAATGTATCAGAATTTCCCATAATTACTCCATCAACATCTGAGGGTAGTGAAATCACAAGCAAGTTCAACTGCAAATGTGGAGCCTTATTTTTCTCATAATTTCAAAATTAATTGGGTGAGTCCAGGGAAAGTAATTTGAGAGTTACTTATTAAGCTTCTAGTTTCAGATTTGCCTGTGATTTCCTTACTGAGCTGCTGTTTCAGCTGTGGCTTCTGGGGGGGCATTACAGGGGAGATGTTAGGTAAAGAGCTGCCACCTGCGAGAGATGCATCTCTCAATGACCCTAGGTCACACTCCATTTATACTTAGCAGTTGCTCACAAGGTGGGATTGGAGTCCAGAGAGCAGGCCACCTACCCAGTCTCTCAGGTGAGGAATACTTGCCTCTGTCCCCTCTGCCTCTTTGTGGGGGGTGTTAATATCCCATGACACTATTTGGGAGTTTGTTTACCAAAACAGGGGAAAAAACTCCCTTCTCTTTTTGACAAGTGCTAGATCTTTAGCCCAGTCCTTGCCGGACTTTACTGGCTCCCTGTCCTGGAGAGGATCAATTCAACATCCTCATGCTTGTATTTAAATCCCTCCTAGCCTCTGCACCCCCCCCTTACCTTTCTGACCTCCTCTCTCCTCACAAGAGTACCCATTGCCTTCACTTCACCGGGTCTGGGCTCCTCCGCGTCCCCTGAATCCTCTGCTCCACCATCGGTGGCTATGCCTTCAGCCACTACGCCCCGAGGTTCTGAAACTCACTCCCTTCGCCTCGCGCCCTCTCTTCCTACCTTCAGGTCTCGGCTAAAGACCTTTCTTTTCGACTGCGCTTTCGGTCACCTTCTCCCCCCCTCCCCCTGGCTCGGCCCCAGGATCCGTTATTGGGAAGCGCTCTGGGACGCCGTTCGGCGTGGAGTGCGCTATATAAATCCAAGTTCTTGTTGTTGTTGTAATGCGCACCTGATCATTTTTCTTGGTTTCCTCAGCAGCAATCTCCCAAAATAAAATAATTCATTTTATTATTGGTATATGTATTAACTGCCTCATGTAATAAAAGAAGATATCATCATGTTTGATGTGGGACCAATCATCTTGGGGCTGGGGGGGAGAGGGGCATCTAGAAGTTCTTCACAGGAAATACTGGAAAGCTGCAGTGATTTTATTTGTAGGCAAACATTCTAGCCAATTTGTGAACAGCTCTGCCCTACATAATGCCATGAAGTCGATGTCACAATTTACATATGTTGAACCTATCTTAAAGCAGATAAAGAAATTCTAGGTATGGTAATGCAGGTGATTCATCCTTTTACCAGGTGCTGCATCTTTGTTTGCTGACAAAACCGTCTTGAGAATGGGTATCCCTGTCCCACAGCATCTACACAATATGCTTCATTGCGACATTGAAATAAGGCACCATCTGTATTCGGAGGATTGAGAAAGATTTCTAAGCAGGTTACAGGCTTTTACAGAGGTCTGTGCCCTGGGTCATGCCACCAGAGGTCTGTAGCTGGCCTCTATCCTTCTGCTGTACCTCAACCCTGTCACAAATCTCTGCAGAGGTCAATAAATTGCATCTCTACGTATATTACGGTATTTGGTTAGAATCAGCTAATCTATAGAGTCTGATGGATTGTCAGTATTAACGTGTAATAATGTAGCTAGTATAATGTACATTGGAGCTTTCTGTGGTGTAACACCAATCCACT
This sequence comes from Hydrolagus colliei, assembly GCA_035084275.1. Classification (NCBI taxonomy): domain Eukaryota; kingdom Metazoa; phylum Chordata; class Chondrichthyes; order Chimaeriformes; family Chimaeridae; genus Hydrolagus; species Hydrolagus colliei. Next base: position 5,295,389 of record CM068747.1, on the reverse strand, counting down.
TTCCTTATGCAGTTTGGGGAATAATGGAATTTACAAATATTTTGACGAGATGAATAGCCTTTCCAGATATATGAACCGTATACTTTATTGTGCCTTGGGATAGGGGTCAGTGACCCCTTCGCTACTAAAATGATATGGACTTGGAGTACTTCACCCGCTCACAGTATCACTTTAATGAGAGACAGAAATGACTCAATGCTGATAGAATTCCCTGCAGCCATCCAGGCGGATTATAGGTAATTATGGTTGAAGGGTTGCGGTTCACATTAAAAAAAGGGGGAGTTGTAAGGATAATCCCTAGTTTGTATTCTGAGCAAGTTGGAGAAAGGGAACTGCATACATGCACCAAACAAAACACTGTTTTTATTGTCCCGTTCCCCCAACAGTCACAACAAAATCTTTGTGATCTTAAATACATTCTGGAAGTACCACCTGCACATCTCAGCATAATGCTTTCTGATATACTCCAATCTCAGCTTCACCTTCTGTTGTCACAACTCTCTGTTTAATAGAAGGTTTGCAAAAGGAATCCTCACGTTAATCCACTGATCTACTGTAACTTGTCAAAACACAGACTGCTTATAGTTCTTCTTGCCAACATCACCTTGGTCATTTGCTGAAGCACTTATTACAGTCTCCCAATGACATCCATCGCGTCACCGTTCCTCCGACTTATTCATGCAGTCGTGTCAGTGTTCTAACTAGTATTATGGGCGATCTCTTATCTATTCAGTGGTTGAAGTGACACTTCATTTGTTCATATTTTGCACTGATCTGAATGGATCAGATGACGGTTAATGACTCCAAATTTGCAGCGAAACTAATTCCCGATCATTTATTTCATTGAAGATACCGACTGTAAAGTGATCTGCTATCCAGCTGATCCACAGAGCCTACAGCAGATGGATGTCTGCTGATTGTCAGGAACATTTGGCAGTAGATCAGTGGGTCAGTGCTTAATTAAGAGTCTTGTCTTATGCTTCAGACTATTCAGTATCTGATCACCACTGGGCTTGGTGCAATTCGCCTGCAAATAATGTGTGCAAATGGTAAACTCATCACATTGGGGTCCATACTCCTCTGTAGTGATACTATAGTGATTAGAAGTGTTTTATACTGGCATTTGGGAATAATAACAATCATTGCATTTGATATTATGCCTTTTGCGTCAGGAGGGTGCCACACATTGCTTCACAGGATTTATTGTGAAGTGTAGTGACTGTGTATTTTCTGTATGGGCAAACACACCGCCAATTTATGCACAGAAGTGTCTCACAAAATTCCATATACAGTAATTGTGTTAAGTAGTACACACATGGTTTTATTAATGAACTGCTTTCAAAGTCTATTATATCTTCTGTTCTATATATTACTCGGTTGAGATTTGTCGGGTATTATTACAAGCTTACCCTTTTGCTGACAATGAGTAGCTCTGTACAAGTCTTGCTGTGAAGAGATTGTTTGCTCACTCTTTCACCATAATTCCAGTGTGTGCTGAGCCTCATCAGGTCAACCACCTTAAAAAAACATTTCCAAAGTTGGGAACTTGCTGTATTTGTGAAAAGATCAAAGACTCTCACTTTGTTTTCTGCCACTTTATCTTACAGAGCTTTGCAATGCTGCTCTCAATCAATAAATAAATCATTGCATTTAAAATTATAGCTTATTTTACATTGGGAAGACCTTTCAAAGCATTTGACAGGATTTACTGTAAAAAGTGGTGACTATATTTGTTAGGAGAATAGTACACTACATGATCTATTTGTTTACTTGGGCATCAGAGACACCTAGTTGAAGTGTTTACAAAGAGTTCATGTTCTGTGCTGGTTTAACCGATCTGTGGTTGAGGGTAATCCGAACATTCAAAGAGTTCTGGGTTAATTTGAGTCACTATCGGTTTTAAATATTCATTGAAGCAGGCATTGGCAAGGGAGATTATGTGTGTGTGTGTGTGGTGGGGGGGAGGGGTGGGTGGGGGAGATAAATCATTATCCTCTCCATAGCTTTGAGCCTTCCTTAGCTTTTGGTGAAATTGGTACATTTTTTTTTACAGGAGTCCTAATAAACTAGCCTTTACTGTCTCCGAAGAAAATGTGCAAATGCATGGGCGAAAGTGACTCACAAAATAGAAACACACTTCTCAGCAATTACTGTGCAGTTTTGAGCATGCATCAGCAGTGACAATATTGTGCACCACTTTGATGTTATATGTGCTGCTGAGGCTGCAAGACACAAATTTTAGTGATTTTGTTTGTTTTGCTCCTTCCTATGGATATTTAAGTTGCAGTAAATTTTAATATCCTATTCTCTTCCTCACCATCCCCCCCCCCCCCCCCCCCCCCTCACCCACACACACTCACATACCCACCATGTGGATTTATCACATGACATGTCATGCCAATCATTGATGGGAGAAATCGGATCTCTCCCGTGAAAGTGACTGCTGATGTGACAGATGGGTAATTGCAAGCTTCAGCAAGGCCTCGAGTGACATTGTGAGGCTGGTAAGTCCATGGGGGTCAGACGCTGGTAGTTTAACTCGATTACCGCAGACTTAAACATTACCATAGCTTTGAGGGACAAACATTTCCTTTTGAGGCTGACCGATTGAAGACTTTAGCCTGGCAGTGAGTGAATGCTATTTCTGTACAAATGCTCACAGTCTATTCTGTCTCATTGAGTGCCTTTATCAATTTAAAGGAGGTTTCGAAGACATTTTTTGCTGCTAAAGATCTGAAAATATATACTGTACCCACACATGTATATTTAGCATCCCTGAGGCTTCCCTCCTTTTGCAATTGTAAGTAATGAGCTTTTATGATACTTGCACTTGATACTTGCCTTTGATATTGCACCATATCATATCAAAATATCTCAAAGCAGTTCCCACAACCACTCACTTTGAAGTGCACTGATCAATGCGTGGGCGAACACAACAACTAGCTGTTGCTGAGGCAGCCCCACATATATGAATGAGATGGGTTATCCTCTACTCTCCTCTTCATGTTTAGGTAAATTTAGTCCTGAAACACGTTGGTAAGTAACCTTTCTCACTGGTATTTTCAGCCTTGCTTGTAATAATTTCCTGCTTCAGGTGATTTAATAAAAAAATAAACAATCTTGCATGGGTTGAAATACTTGCACCTCTTTGTTTGCTCAGTAACATGCCAATCTACCTGGATGCTGAGCTGAACACCAACTGCAGGTTAGAGGGCAGATGGGACCTTCTCCCCGCCGCACTTTGAGCTAGCAGGCTCAAAGGGTAACTAAATGCCAACTCCCATCTTTTTCCCTCTTCCCCTGGTCCATGGCAGGCAGATCTGAGATCAACAGCCTGTGTGTGTGTGTGTGTGTGTGTGAGAGAGATGGTATTTGTGTGTGAGAAACCTAACAGAATGTCATGTACCGTAGGTCTTAGAACAAAACAATTGCCTCCTCTTTTTAATCCTTCTGGCATCTAAATTATAATAATGCTAGTGTTTTCCTTTTGCATATTTTGGAATATACCTGCCCTACATATTGCTAATAAAAATACAGTAAAAGCCTGTTTATCCGTGACCCAATCAACCATAACTTCCGTATAACCGGCACCTAAGAAAAGGACCGCATTCGATTAACCGGAATTTATCCGGCACAATGTATTATTTTAATTTTTTTTTGTTTTGTGTTTTCGGCCAAATACCCGGCACGTGCTTTAACCGGCATTGGTCAGGTACCGAGGGTGCCAGGTAAGCAGGCTTTTACTGTACTTCTATTTAATGTAGGGCTTTATGGCAGATTAACCGTATGGTTTTCTCTTGGTAAGGGATGGATAATAATAACAATCCTTGCATTTGAGATAGTGCCTTTCACTTCAAGAGGATGATCCAAATCTCTTCACAGGTTTTACTGTGAGGTGGAGTGACTGTGTATTTAACAAGACGTTGACAAAATAATTGAGTTTTTAGATGGTTAATGTTTTTCAGAAAGACATCCTTTTGAAATGGTTTCTCCACTGACAGAACAAATGTTAATTCAGCAGCATTGCCCTTCGTAGCGACAGGTACAATCCTTGCATATCAAATGCAAGGATTATTATTAAGTACAATTAGATGTAACGTTACAGTTCAGTATGTATGGATTTGGAAGGTGGCACCTTTGGATTGTTCCTGCCAAGTTGCCCTGACAATGTGATGATCCCTGAATGACTTCCAGATTTCCAGTCCTCATTTCATTAGATATCTGGTTCTGTCTGAAAACTCTTCAATGTGGGAAGAATGAATTTTTAATAGGATAGGTAGGGAGGGGTGGAAGGTGGTGGGGCTTTGGGGGGTGGGGGGGGAGAAGAACATGTGTCCTCAATCTTTTTCTTAGATAACAGGAAGTGCAGTACCTGTATTGCTGGGATTGCTGGCAGGGACACGGTCCAGATGTCCTCTAAGGGTCTATTGCGTTGCCAGATTCAACAGCAAGTGGCCGGGGACATACAGTTGCAACATCTGGCAACCCGTGTAGCACTGAAGCAAAGTGTGATTCTTGATATATCGGATTTATGAGCTCTTTAATCAACTGCTTCTGTCTGAGTCTGTGCAGGATAACCAATTCTGTTTGGTACATCAAAGCCTCCACCCCACCACAGGAAGTGGTCTAAATTAATTCCATTTGACACGACAGAAACTTTTGGATCAGTTTCAGCTGTGGATCATTCGCAAACCGTAATAAATTACCTGTGACCGCTTACAAGTTAAAGCTGGTACCATGTGCTTTTAATCCATTTTTCCCACACCCCTCAAAACCATGGCATTGTCAGGACTTGTGATTGAGTTGATGGACTAGTGAAAAGCTTGTCCTTCCAACATGATGCATTTGGAGAAGAGGAGGATCAGATCCTTGGGCTTTTTTGTGATTTCCTAGTTGTATTAGTGGCTAATTGTTCGAAGCTTGCAGGTCAAACACTGAGGGGGGAATGGCCATTAATGTGCTGTTCTTGACATAATCCTAAGAAGATCTGTTTCTATTCTACTGCCAAATGTGTCTAAGATTGGGTGATGGAAAGTTGTTTTTATGGTTGAAAATGTGCTGTTTTAATGCACTCACATGTTCACTCACATGTTCATAATAATAATAATAAGAAGAATGTTCTTGTGCTTCTTGAGCCCAATTTCCTTCTCAATGAGATCTTCCAACATTTGTGTGCGTGTGTCTGCACACACTAGTGAGACACAAATAAATCTAGTTTCTCTGACTCTGATATAATAATAATAATAATAGGTCATCTTACATTTGACATAGTGGTTTATCATCTCATCAGGACTTTTCGAAGTGTTTCACAGGATTTTTACAGTGAAGTGTAGTGAATGTGTACTTGTAGACACATGCGGCAGACAATTTTCACACAGCAATGTCCTACAAACAGCCATGAAAGTGTATGATCAATTTTAGCTGAGAATTATTGTCCAAACCACCGGCAGAATCTTGCTTCTCGTTCCTTTACAGTGCCATGGGCTCTTTTTTTCCTTTGCTTCTCATATTGTCTCAATAGACTAAAACTCTTTTCAAATCCACATGTTGGTTTGTTTTGTCAAAGCAGGTCATTTTTCTTGGGGGTGTTTTTATGTGTAACTTCTCCCTCTTTCTTTAAGACAATCTTTATTTACTTTATGTCCATCCTGCGCCTATTGTAATCATGCCATTGCTAAATCATCAATTAGGTTTTTAAAATAAATTTCTCCCTCTCTGCTGATATAACATCTCACTATATGTCTTCTTCTCTAAACAAAATTGAGATCCTGTAAAATGGTAGGTTGCCTGTGGGCTATTTTATATATACTGTATATATTTTGTTCACTCCATGGCTGCTTGTGGGACATTCTGATGCCCAATTTGATTTCCACATTTATCTTCGAATACACCATTTCTACACTTCACTGTAAAATCTGAGAAGTGCTTTGAGACTTTCGATGAGATGATAAGCCATTGTATCAAATGTAATATCATTATATTATCTTCTGCCTAAGTGTGATGTATATACAGGATTTTCAGCAATTTCACCTTCAGCACAGAGAAAGGGAGAGCTGAATAACGTTTAGCAAAGCCACAAATTCCATCACAATTGTAACTCTTCTGCTTTGCTGCTCTTTCGTGCTCCATGCAGCACTTCAAGACATTTGTCCTACATTAAAAGCAAATATAAATTCAAGTTGTTGTAAATTCTTCCACATCATTTCAAGTCATTACCTTTGTGTTGGGTAGAAACTGAGCAGGATTCAAGTCAAAGACTTGAAGTTCACAGAGAAACATCCACTAGACTGGAAGAAGGTTGAAATCCAATTTGTTGCACAGTTCAAGAAACTATTGACAAATTAATCTATTGTATGAAATTACATTGATGTGATTTGCACTTGCAGCATGAAGTGCTCCATTAAAAACACAATGGTAACAATTTGTCATTTCAATCCACGACTGTTTGTGGGACACTGCAATTAGCTGCCGCGTTTCGCCCCAAAATATAGTCAATTCACTTTTACAGTATATTCTGTGAAGCGCTTTGAGAGGTTGATAAGATGTGAATAGCGCAATATCAAATGTAAGGATTATTATTATTTGAATGACACCGAAGGTAGACTGAATCTCTGTTTAATCTTTTGTTACCCAGAGGTGAAGGAGGTTGGAGGCGAGTAGGGAGTGGAAGGTTCTGTGAGTGCTGATAAAGCAGCCTTTTGCTGGTGATAAGTCATCGGCATTTCCAGATCAAATGTATGCAGCTGATTGAGGGTCCTTGTCCCTGACCCCTACAGTGGGAAGAGACATATATTGTGCCACCAGGAGGGCTCCTGCCACGGCTGGAACAATGTGCATCCCCACACTGAGATACTCGGGTCACCCTTCAGCAGGAAGTACCACAGACCTGGAAACTGCTAATCTGAGGAAAGGCTCACTAATTAGGATCGGGGTGAGGGGGGAATCCTTTTTAAACATCCCTCTTGTCTTTTACACGAAAAATAAATAAATAAATCCGAGCCAAACGTCTGCAGCAAGTCTGTAATGCAGATTTTGTTGGAATAATGAGCCATTTTAGAAATTACATCGGCTTACTTTGGGATCTGTTGTGGGATCCTTAATAATCTGTGGATCCTATACCCTGGGCAACTCAAATAGCAGGAACATCCTGTCTCTGGGTGCGCTGTCAGACTGTACAAATTTAAGGCAGAGCAAAAGTTTGATCCAACCCCGTGAGGATTGCAGTAAAAGTTTTTCTTAAAAAAACAATTACCGTAATGTAAAGTTATTTGCTCATTGGACATTGGATTCTGATTTGAGACACACAATTTAACAATGAGTAGAGTTGTCCATATTGTACAGAAAGACCACAGTTGTGAACATGTGGCTGCTGCCCAATTCCATCCAATGCTTAAATATGTTATATTACTCTGTGTGGTATCCTTGGTCTGTCTTTGTGAAAAGGATTTGATTGACTTTTTGCATTGTGTGTGTTTGCAAATGCGCAATGTTGTAGTGCAAATCTTGAACACATCACTAAGGGTAATGTGCTCACAATGCTGCCACAGTGAAAACCTCCCATCGCTCTTTCACTGAACGGTAAGAGGATGGGAAACGTATGTGCCAAAGTGGCTTAAAATGGTTCACAGGTTTTTAACGATGATGTATAGAAACTGTGTACTTTTAGACAAATGTGGCGGCCAATTTTCACAGAACAATCATTTCACAGACAGCCATGAAGTGAATGGCCAGGACCCCGGTCAATCTTCTTTCTCTTTTCGAATAATGTCACAGGATCTATAACATCCACCTTCGTTGGCAGACAAAACCTCAGTTTAACATCTCATTCAACAAATAGAACCGTTGATAGTGCACCACACCCTTTGTAACTGCCACCAACAGGTTGACACTTGATGAACTTGATGATATTGATATCACCAAGATCAAGTTGAGCTGCACCTGAAAATTGGGAGATGGACTAATTTTGTAGATGTTTGTCACTTAAAACACAGCAAGTGTTTGATTTTTTTTCTGTGCAAGGGGAACAGCTGATATTATGTTGATGAGCAAGAGGGACTATTTCCCAAATTGGTTTTTCGGAGTTCACTTAAGCGAGGAAGATTTTATTCCCTCCCAACCATCAACAATATGCCATTGTTTTGTACCTGCTCAGTCATCTCTCTCAAACCTTTCCTCATGCTCGCCATAAGGTCGAGCTGTTGCAAAACCTGCCCGATCAGCTAATCCATAAATCAAATGCAATTGCATTTCTTCTTTAATTTTATAATCGTGCTTCTTCAAAATTGAAGTGCCCCATTTAAAATAAATTATTTCAGAAGCTCATTGTTTTAATGAATGTCCCTGAAGTAAAAGTGGATTTGCCTGATGGTCTGGTACTGTTGGCGAAGGAACCCAAATGTGCTTAAGAGTGGGGAGATGGTATGAGGCTCTCTCTTATGAGTTCCAAACGCAATGAATTCCCATGCCGTTCTGTATTGGTTTTGTGTTTTAATTCTTTTTTGGTTACATAAGTCACATCTATCACTGCCTTCCTGATTTTAAACTGTTGTTTATCACATCTCTCTGGAGGGAGCCAAAGATGATTAGCATTTTGTTAATTGCTGAAATGCTCAGTGCAATGTTGTTTGTTGTTCTCAGTGTTTTTCTTTGCTGTAGGAAGGGGAGCGAGATGGGGCTGGATTAAATCAACTTCTTGTGAGTGTGCGTGAGCATGAGTGTGTGAGTGAGTACCTAACCTGTTCACACATATGTATAATTTCTAGTAGGTGTCACTGGTTACAAATAGCTGTATTTTAAAAGCTTTGTATTCATGAGGCACTGACACAAGCTCCTGCTGATACAGCAGAGACCAGCTAACTCACCATAAACCTTGGGTCAAACCTGGAACCTTTTGGGTCTGTACAGCTCAGTTTCACTCCAGACAGTAGCTTTATTGTGGGTCATCAGGGGATGTCTGTTATTTGTGCTTTATTTCTCATTGCAACAAGAGGACACAAGTTTAAAGTATTCACAAAAAATAATTTAATGAGTTTGGAAGAAAAAAAACAGCAAATGGTAGGAATATCAAATTCTCTGCCATACATCACGTCCATGCATTATATTAAAAGAGAATTAAAGAGAAGTTTCTTTTTAAATCGATGGCAATTGATGGCAATCGATGTCTGGCAATCGATGAATCTGTTTCCACTTTTCAGTTCATTGAAGCTGGAAAATAGCCTTCAGTTAAAGCAGAGCTTCTGATCTCCCAACATAAACCACATCCACTCGAGCAACCTGGACCCTTTGTGCTGTTGCTCTGCACCTGTGTCTATGTCATCTCTCTAATTTCTGAATTAATATATGAGATCGCAGTATTATCTCCTTGTAGGTCAATATCCATTAACTTCTTGAGTACAACCATCCCTGACTGTAGATTCAACCCGGTAAATCTTAGACTGGTGACTACCCGTTTTATCCTGGCTGCCATGTAATGGAAATACATAAATTATATTTAAAATATCAGCAGTAACTTAATGGATACAAAATTGGATATTTATCTTGGATTTAGCCCAACAGTCCCAGTGCTTAGATGCGCTTTGTCTCGCGTTAACTTGATTTGCGGTGGGTTAAAACAATGGATTGAATGGTTGCTGATTGAAAGGTATTGCAATATTCCTCCCAAAGGAGAGTAGAGACACTTTCAGCAACGCCGGCGTGCAGGGAGAAATCTTGACAATAGCAATACAAGTGCCCTGATTGTCAGTCGAGTAAGAGGATGTGTCAGCCTGTGTTTGTAATCTTTCTCACATTTTACACCAAGAAAATTGCACTGGACGATTTATAGCTCAAGAATCACCTGGGCAACAAAACTAGGAAAATACGTTTGTTTTGTCTTTTGTAGTTTTTCTTTCCTGCAAATATTCCGAATATGTTAATGTTCCCGTGTGCGTTTTGTTGTGACTGAGGCCCTTTTTGAATAGGAGGGACGGAGGTCAGGGGGTTGGTTAAAAACACACGTTTTTCAAATTGACAATGTGACCACAAAAGCTGAGGAAATCTTTATGAATTATTTTTCTTCACGCTTATTTCCCCATCTCTTCAAGGTGGTAGATTGTTCAATGAGCATTCTGATTTCTTTTGATGTGTGAGCCTGGAGTTCCAGCTGGCGATTGTTGGCAAGACATTTTTTTAAAAATTGATGTGGGGGGAGAAGAGGAGTGATGTCTTGGGCATGTCTGGTCCAACATCTGGACATCCACACTTTACAGCAGGAGTAAACCCAGATCAATACTTCAGGATGTATCATGACATGAGAACAAGATGACATAAGTTTAGGGTTGTAGAGGGCAATTTCGAGACAGATACCAGAAAGATTTCTTTTACGCGGAGGGCAATCAATGACTGGAACAAGTTGCCAGGAAACAGGGTAGAGGTCAGGAATTAGATTCATATAAAAAACAGCTGGATGCAGTGATGGTGTGGATGGTGGGGGAGGGGGGGGGGGGGGGGGGAGTGTATTCTGCAGGGATGAGATCAGATGAGCAGAAAGGCCTTCTTTATCAGACCAATCTTGTGATCTTGAATTGCTGTATTTGGATTGGTAGGGTAATCTCTGTCTGCATACGTAGTCCCAAAAAGGATCATCAGGATAATCATACTACTCTTTCTTCAGATAAATTAGTTGCTTAATAAAGAGCAGGAGTGGGACCTTCCTGGTCTGTGTGGCTCAGTACTATGTCACATAGAGTGCTTGTCCAGTGCACCATCAGCAGATTATGTTATGTTAAAGTTGACCCTCCCAACCCCCATGTGAACCATTCTGCGAGGTGCTGGGGCATGAAAGATCTCCTCAGGAGTTACTTGGTGTTCCAGGATAAACCTCTTAACTGTTTTCATTTTGTTCTTGTCGGAATATGAATATTATCAAAAGAAGCCTTACATATTGGTGACTTGCTCTCCCTGATCAGGGCAGTTTTGTAATATTTTCAGAGAAATATCGTGTTATTGAGATATAGGTTTGAAAATGGAAGTTAAATAGAGATGCTTTAAGGGTAGCAAATGAATACAGGATGTGGGGTGTTCCAGTGAATAAATGTTTGCATTATTGGTGAACTGAATCCTTGCCAACCTAATCCACCCACTGCAAAATAAATGTTTGCATCTTTTTAGAGTGATTGCTCAGTTTCCAGATCATTAACAAATGGATCAAAAGCTACATAAGTAAATACAGTAATAAATAGTGCAGTTTAAAAAAAAAGACGTTTGATATTCTTAATAAGACTTGAGGTCTGAGTGTATGTAACAACTAGTTGAATTCATATAGCACCTTTCACATAAAATGATATCTCAAAGCATTTTATACAGTGGGAGCTGTGTGCATGACAACCCTGTTGTTAACAAATTCCTGGCAATATTCTGAATCATGCAAGTTGCTATTGGGTCCTGATTGTGGTGGTTATGTATCAGGCGGTTGTATAGCTCCCTTATCACGTGCAATGTCTTTTGTCTGTCCCAACCTATTGCCTGTAACAGGATTCCACTTTAACTAGGCTGTGAAAATCTGTTCATGTGTACACAGAATAAATTGTCTTTGACGTTCACTGAAACGGCGATCAAAGGGAATTGTATTTTCTGATTGTTGGGTGCGTCCTACAGACTGTCAGGTTTGCTGGCTTTGATACTTGGCTGTGACAGGCTTTTAGTTATTCCAATCCCAGCGATATGCTTTGCACGCCTGTTTATATTAAAACAACACACTTTAATAGGTCCACTCCGTCTGTGTGCTTCCATTTAATTTGATTAGCTTAAAGTTGGTGACAGGGCAATACATCAGTCATAATCGATCCTATTAGTATGGAGATGATATGAATGCAAATTGCACTGATGTCTCTCAGAAGGAACATCAGGGCGTATTAACAATTATAAATGTATCTCTGCACCGCTCTGTGCAACTTAGCTGCAATAAACTCAACAGCTTTTACCATTTGAGTTATATAGTCATTTGTTTTTTATGCCAAGTAATTGCTGGTACCATTGTCACGTGTTTTTGTGAGATTGGAAGGTTGAACTTGTTGCCGGCACCCACCTATTCCGAGTTGTAAATTTCAGATCAGGTTTGATTCGCTGGAAGGTGATATACTTTTGAAAGGAACCGAGAGATAATAATAATAACAACAATAATAATAATCATTCTTGCATTTGATATAGCGCCTTACCTCTGCAACTTGTTTTTTTTAAAAAGATCTTTGATCCCAAGTGGTGGTGGCACCAAATCTTGCTGCACAGTCACTGCACACAGGCTAATTCCTCCTCCTCCCTGCCTCAGAGTACAGCAATGAGATACTCAGCCTGGACCATTCTGTAATATGTTATTACAGAGCAAAAACGTGGAGAGACTAAGGATCAAGGTGTGCTCACCTCTGTGGGAGGGAATAAAGTGCGGCAGGAACAACAACAACAACTTTGATTTATGTAGCGCCCTCCACGCCGGATGGCGTCTCAGAGCGCTTCACAACAACGGATCCCGGGACCGAACCAGGGGCAGGGGTAGAAAGGTGACCAAAGGTGCGGTCGAAGAGAAAGGTCTTTAGCTGGGACCTGAAACTGGGAAGAGAGGGAGCGAGGTAAAGGGAGTGAGGAAGGGAGTTCCAGAGCCTCGGGGTGTAGTGGCTGAAGGCCGCCGAGGGTGGAGCGGAGGGCTCTGGGGACAAGGATGAGGCCAGACCCGGTGGACTGGAGGAAAAGGAAGAAGAGAAAGCAACTGAATGTATTTCAGGGGATAGTAAAATGCATACTCTCTGCATGGATCTTCTCGGTATTACAGAGATATTAAATCTCCCAAGGATTAAAGCTCACTTAATGATGACTTGTTTCTTTGTTAAACAACTGCACAATGAGTTAGCCCTGCAAGATGAACAATTTAAGTAGAATTTTGTACTGCTGAGAAGGTGGCTCAAAAGAGTGCAACAAGGCTGGTTGGTATATCCAGCCCTTGTATATTTGAGTGATGGAAAGTATTTTCTTTTTGGGGAGGTGGGGGCGGCAACTTAGGTTAGGGGTACGGTTTCAATCATTCCTTTGGTGGTGGTGGGGGAAGTTCATTTCTTTACAGTATTTTTTATTACTCCACATAGTGAGTTCTCGATTGCTTGTGACCATGGGGGATGGAAAGGGGGAGATCTATAATCCTTGATATAGCGCTTTTCACGTCTTCTAGATGTCTCAAAGCGCTTCACAGAAAATACTGTAAAGTGAATTGACTGTATATTTTGTGGACGAAACGCGGCAGCCAATTGCGCACAGCAGTGTCCCACAAACAGTTGTGGATTGACATGACCAATTGTATGATTGTGTTGTTTTTTGCGGGATTATTATTAGGCGTGTGGAGTAAGAAAACTTGCCCAAGGTTCTCCCTGACCTCCATGGATTCGAACACAGATTTCACACTTGTAAGACGAGTGCTCTACCGAGCTACAGGACTCCTCAGCATTAAGGAGATACTTATTGATGAAGCATCAACAACAACAAATTACATTTGTACTGTACAGCGTCCATGGGCTGTAATTCTCGTTGATGCTTGGTGTACAGTCTCTGACCATGTGGGCCTATAAAGGCACGTTGTCCCAAAATGTGTTCTCGCCCACACTCACTCTTCATCTAAATCCACTTAAACGGTGGATCACTTGACCATTCAATTCATTGCCGTTTGAGTGACTTTGGTGGTGCACATTAGCTGCTGCATTTGCCAACATTAAAAAGTCACTACACTTCAAAGCCACTAATCAGTTTGGACATAATCAGGCGCCATACCAAATGCTAGTAGCAGAATAATTTGCTACACTTAGCTGCATGAAGAATTTTTTGCCTTGGCCATGCTGGGAGCAGCACTGACAGAAACTCACTCGCCTACCTTGCGGTTCAGTCCTGGAGAGCTTTTCATGCTTTACAGATAGCTTACGGAGAGCTTTACAGGAAGTAAAGAGAGCGAAACCTGAAGGAAAGTAGTAGTGCAAATTTAAAAACAGAAAAAGCAGAGATTTTTTTTGAACAGCTTTTGAACAATTCCACTACATTTGTAATGCTCCATTACCAGAAAGATGAGAGATCCCAAATTTCTGGCTGCTTGTGATGCCGATTAACGCGAATAATTAATACTATTTCAATGCACCACTATTTCGTGGAGAGTAAAATAAATGTGGCGTACATTAAATTAAGACAGCTAATATATGGGATTTAATTTGTCTCCTTTCCCCAATATCAGCGGTATTACACACAGGCTTGATTTACTGAGAGATTGACAATATTTTAAATAGGGGTTGTAGCGTGGAAGCCTTTGATTTTTTTTCATAAGTAAATGAATTAATTTATCATGCGTAGGGTATTATATGCCTGCTTGTCACTTTGCCAGTGGGGTAAGCTCTTTATGAACAGATGCCTTAGCCATGTCATTGCGTCTGACAGCGTTTTGATTCCCTTGTCAGATACAATTTATGGCTAATCATATTCCCTTATTTTATGTCATAGTTTGTGTAGCAAAAGGGGTGAAATTCCCTCGAGCCCTTCACCTGTTTCTGGAGGCTGCAAATTGTTTTGGGCAGGTAGGGAGACACAAGCCATAGTTTTCAATTACCAAAGAGCTGGTTGTATCTTTGTTCACACTGCAGGTCAGGATTCTGCCGAGATATCTATAACCGATTTGTGATATTGAACTGCAAGTTTTTTTTTGATTTGGCCATTCAAGCTGCAAGCAGATGCAAGTAGGGAGTATCTGCAGTAATGTGGGAAAGGGAGAGAGGGGGGGTGGTGGGGGGGGGTAGCGGGTGGAAAAGCAGATACTGTACAAAAGATCCCATTATTCTCAGGGTAACTGAGCACCGTGGCACATGGTAGGATGAGAGTCCTCACCTATAATAATGATCCTTGCATTTGATATCATGTCTTCTATCCTCGAGACGTTCGTGAGACAGAATCGGTCGATGTGTGAATCGAAACGATTCGCATTGTATATCGAAGTCTGTTCCTATGGGTTTGGATGGATTTGCTTTGCAATCAGCAACCCTGAACGCGCAAGCTCACAAAAGAGGAAAAGAGCCACTCCATCCTCAGCTATAGCTTGCACTTATGTAGCATTCTTTGTGTGGGTAGCATTTCAGAGCACTTAACGGCAGCGTGGTTTGATGGCCAAACTGGACGCCCAGCACCTTAATGAGCACATAAAATAAATTATTCTAATATTAACGAAGGACGAGTGGCTATTTATTCTGAATTTAACATCCACAGTGCCGTGTTCAACAAGCAGGATCGGAAAAAAAACAATCATTCTTCAATTACTCCTTAGGTTTTCAAAGATCAAAACATTAGAAGATTACAAATGTCATATTGATTTATCCTTCATTACAGTAAGACAGCTTTTAATACCCCAACCTACTCATTAAACTGACTGTTTAACCCTTTGAGTTCCTGGTAATGGGAAACACGAATGTGTGCTTGGCTTTGAACTGTGCTACCCCTGATCTTCTTATACCAGTTCTTCTAATCATGCCCTCTGCTCAGATAACAATGACCTCCCTCCTCCCCACCATCCACTCAAACCTGCTCCCTGCAATGCCTTGGTCATTATCCCTGAGACCCACTTCTGTATCTCATGACCAAGCTTCCTCTCTGTCTGCCTACCTCTTCCTCATAAACAATGCTTATGGTCACTCCCTTTCCTACCTCTCCCTGGCTCGGCATCTGACCCCATTACTGTGAAGGACTCTCTGAGTCATTATCCTACGGCAAGGTGCCATGTAAATGCAAGTACTTCTTGTTGTTATTGTGGAGTCCTGTAGCTCGGCAGTTAGAGCACTTGCCGTGCAAGCGAGAGACCTGAGTTCAATTCCCGGCAGGGCGCAACCTTAGGCAAGTTTCCTTACTCCACACGCCTAATAATAATCCCTAAAGAAAACAATAGTAATTTGGTCATTTCAATCCACGACTGTTTGTGGGACACTGCTGTGCACAATTGGCTGCTGCATTTCGCCCACAAATGTACAGACAATTCACTTCACATTATATTCTACGAAGTGCTTTGAGACATCAATCTAGACGTCTCAAAGCACTTCACAGAATATTCTATAAAGTTAATTGACAGTATATTTGTGGGCAAAATTACTGTTGCCTTGTGTAAACCAGAATAATGGAGTGTGTGGGGGGGAATAAAAATCCAGGATTTTTCTTCTCCACTCCTCCTTTGCTGCTGAAATTTCTTCACGACTTAAATGTCTTCAGTGTGACGAGTGAAGTTGCATTTGTTTTTGAGGTCAAAAATGCCTGGGTGAGATGACACACCTCATTGGTTCACAAGTGCCACTTCCGCCATGAACAACCGGCAATGAAAATTGGAGCGCAAGCAATGCACAGCAGGTCAATCAGCACCTGCGAGAGAAAGGCACATTAATGTTGCAGAATACAAATGCCTGCCTTTCTCTCTCTCTCTTTCAATCTCTTGATTGACCTGCTGTGCATTTCCAGCACTTGCTGCTCTATGTCAAGCTTCCAACACTCGCAGTTTTTTTTATCCTCCCCCCCCCATTTGTTGTTCTATTTTCATGCATTGAAAATGTTTTGTTTTTAATGCCCTGGCTACATGTACGATACCAGCTTTTGTTTTGTGCACTCTCTACATAGACAGCAGATTTACAGTCCAACTGATCGCTGCCAGTGTTTATTCTCCACACACTTCTCGGATTGAACTTGGTTTGAAACATTGCAAACTTTTTGAGAACTCTCTGCTCTGAGCTCCTCACTGATAAAGCTGGGCCTTTCCCCCCCACTTTTCCCAACCATTTGAAAATCCGGGAATTCCCCTGGATGTGGGATCAGTTTGCCATTGTCATTGAGCCACAGTCTGTTTTTAAAGAGAATGCTGCAGTGAGCAATTTGGTGTTGCAGTCAACAGCGCTGGACACACAGGGAGAGCAGCCTCGAAGCTGCAGTCTTGTGACTGAGGTCAGTGGCGAGTCAATGGCCAGTGTGACTTGGGTGGAGTTGTCACCAGGCTTCCCAAATGCTATATAACGTCACCAGGCAGCCTGGCTGGAGAGTTTTGCAGAATATCTTTCTATATTATGGGATTAATCAACATGAAATGATTGGAAATGCTGGGCTCGTTAGACATACTCTTCAGCAGATTGATGCGTAAGGTAGCTACATCATCAGTTGTGGTATTTATCCAAGTACAGTGGTTTCCTTTTAAACAAATGGTTCAGTTTGCCACAAAGCTGCGCTGCGTCGTAAGGAATATTCCTCTGTTGGGAATTAATATCCAATTTCTTCTCATTTTGTTTCCCCTTTTCAGTGCTCTCTTTAACTCGCTTGAAAAGATTTATGGAATTCTGAACTGGTGTTTTTATTCCGCTGTTGCCTCAAAGTTTCTGTCTTGCTGAGGCTTTTCTGGCATAAAATCGGATATAAAGCAGACATGCTAGACACGGTGTGGAGTGTGATTGAGTGTAATTTCAGTGCATAGCACTGTATGTTTAAAATATGTAATTTACACACCGGCATAAATCACAGTAGGGGCTGAAAGTGTTCATTTTACGGAATATTACTTCCATGAGTGGTGCTAGCTGTAGATCTAAGGTTGTTTTTCTACTGTTTAGCTGGATAGTTCCAGTAACCAAAGAGGCTGAGGGATGTTAGCTTGGCGCCTCAATTTTCTGCGGGAAACAATTTGTCATATTATTTAACAAGATTTCTTAATAAGGAATCCTATTTGTATGCAAGCCAGCACATGAAAACTCTGCTCTGGAAGTGGATGCGATCAGTGCAGAATACTGTGGGTCAGAGAGACGTATCTCCAGTTATTTGAAAGGAGATTCTATTTGTGTACGGTCTTGCTTACCTTCTTTTCTTAAGTTGGATGGTAAGTACTAGGAACTCCCTGCAAAGCTTCCAATGTGTGTTCATGAACTCAGATTCCAGGCAACGCCTTTGAGTAGCTGGCGTCCACAAGCCTCAAACATCTCTCATCAGCTTTCTGAAGGACATCTGCGTTCATGGTGGTGAGAGGACCTTTACAGGAGACATGCCAGCTACCTATTGGTGGAACTCCTACCTAGAACCGTAGAAACATATTACAATAGTGGAGTAATTGGTTTAAGCGGGGTTACCAACTCTAGTAATATTACTCAGCATAGACCAAGAAAGAATGTTGTTTTTTCTTACCCAGAAGTTTAACTCTTCTTTCCCGAATATTGTACTGTTATGGCAAAATCCCTTTATCTTAAAAAAATCGCCTTTGTTCATTAGAATAAAAATATTCCAAGAGAAATGTGAGACACGCTGCTAAAAGATCAATTTGTAACGTACCCTCTTCTACACAAGGATTTTTCAACATGGTTCCCCTGACTTTCCAAATACCAGTGGGCTTGCTGTGCCTCCACATTATGTCTAACATCATTTCAATAAATGTAATATCCATGAATGGTCCTGTGCTTTGGAATGATGTAACCCTCTTAAGTGGTTTTGTAGTTAGTTAATACACTAGATGTTTGCTGCATTTCAGCTCAGTGTGAGTGCCACTTTCAAAGTGTTTTGAAAGTACCCCAGGGAATTGAGGGCGGGTATAACGTTTGGGTCTATTTTGGAGTTCTCTTTCTCCTCGGAAACTGGACCCGATCGACAGACTGTCTTGTCTTCTATTTATTTTGTGTGCCTGTGGTCTGCCTTCACAGATGGGTCATGCCCCAGACAAACAATAAACCTGATTTTTACTGGAAGTGATGTGTCATTTTTGTCAAAGCAAGTCGGTGAGCAGATCTGCTTTGTGACTATTCTTTACTCAGCCTTTAGGTTGTGCACAAGAGCAACCTGAGTGATGGATTTCTCCCAAGTTTGTCACTAGCTAAGATTAACACACTCTTGTCACAATTGAAGTCAATTTCTCCCCCACTTTGTGGTGGTGCTGTTGTTCCCATATGGTTGCAGTCCTTGTCATTTCCCCTCTCGCTTCTCTAGAGTGGAGGGCTAAAATATGACAAATTAACATGGATTTTAACCAGCCATTCAGTAAACCCTTTCACAGAATCATAGAATCTTACAGCACAAAAGGAGACCATTCGTCCCATCAAGTCTGTGCCGGCTCTTTAAAAAGAGCAATGTAATCCCACTCCCCAGCTCTCTCCCCTTTCACAAACATGAAGTCAGACCTTTTCATTAGATAGCAGTTTGGGTCTCTAGAATTAGACTCCTATGCTATGACAAGGCACATTGTAAACATGGCCACTGATCAATGCTTCTGTGTTGTCAGATTGCCACTGATGTTGCTTTCTTTGTACTGCACATCTATGAAAGAAACCAGCAGCTGTGCCCATGAGCATTTCATCTGGTGCTGGGACAGTTGGGAGGCCTTTTGCATCTGCACAGACCATTGCAGAAACCCGGGCAGTCAGTGTTAAAAGCCCGCGGTGTGTCAAATGTGTGTCTGCTGTATGTTTCAATGATTGTCTTCTTTCTGTTTTCCACAGCTGGTCGCTGTGTACGAGGAGCAAGAGATGCACCATGAAGCTGATGATGCCAATGGCAGTCTGACAGACAGGCACAGCCCGGACACCTTTGGCAGTGAGATGGCAGCTCAACTCGCAGCCTTCCAGCCCATCACAGGAGAGATCGAAGTCACTTCGTCAGCACTGAAAGCCAGTGAGTAAATCTTGACTGCACTTTTACATTCAAGAAGTAGAGCAACTTAATAGGTTCTTCAATGGATCCATAGCTGGTTAATTTCAAACCTCCCATGCCCTCCCCCACCACTCCCACACACACACACACACAGAATAATTGAAGGTAAGCATCACTTGCCACGCACAAGCTCCATAAACCCTTCCTTCATTTATCCACATTTAGGAAAACAAGGGCCATCCAATGAATAAAAAGGGAAAAGGTAAATTAAAATTGCCCCTTGTTATTCAGTAGGATTGAGAATTAAGCTTTCTAATTCTCGCATTTCATGGAGCACTCTATCATGTCGTTGAGACATTTCAAAGTGCTTCACATGATGTACTGAAAAGCAGTGTGACTTTGTGTATATTGCCACTGACCTTTGACTGCCCATGAGGCAGAGAAGAAATTTCGCATGTCAAGTTGTGAAAAGCTATCCCGAGTGAAGGGTGCTGTATAAATGCAAGTTGTTGTAGAAGAGTTAAATGTTTTGCTCCTTAGTTATACTTATTTTTCTTTCAATAGCTGTACAATGCACATTTTAATCAATGCAGATTCCTTCCTAGTCCCAGCTCTCTGTGTTCCTACCAACGCTTCTATGGTACACATTGAGGCGGGAGAGTAGTGGTTGGTGAGCACTTGAAAATTCTACACGCTGAAAGCGGCTCGCTTTGTTTTCAGATTGAGTACTCAGTTTCATGTAAGGCTGAACATGTACAGGATTGACTGGATATCGTTGCAAAGTAAATTAAAACATGTTGTCACAAAAGATGGGCAATGATGCTCTCCCAATGGGTTAGATGTTAATAATAATACTAATAATCCTATAATTTGATCTAACGCCTTATCACATCTTTGAGACGTCTCCAAGCGCTTCACGGAATATACTGTAAAGTGTAGCGACTGTATATTTTGTGGGTGAAAATATGCAGTGTAATGGATATAAATGCAAGTTGTTGTTGAAATATTAGTGCGCCACTGAGCAGTACAGACTAGGTAATTGGTGTCTGATTATTTTCCTTGGTCTGTGTTAGCCAGTTAGCCATCTGTGGTAGTAGAAAACATAGAATGGGGGGAAACAAAAACATTCTTTTGATCGTTGTCCAGTGACCACCTCCTGAATTTGACGTAAGAACAGCTTTCTGCTTTTGATGCTTCCCATGGTTTAATAACTGATTGAGAATCGCTGTCCTCGCACACACGTGAGGAATGGCGAGTCAAGTGAAGTGCTGGAGGCTTCTGGTGCTCTTGGAGCTATGCCTGATTGTTCATCACCCAGTTTTAGAATAATATGTTCAGAATAATATGTACAGATGTTCGAGCTCATTGGGGAACAGTATTAAGGCAGATCAATCCATTTGCAAATAAATGGGTTGTCGAAAATAACGTTTCTGAAAATATTTTGTAAATCGACTCCAAAATGGCATGACTAGCAGTGACTTCTCTGCGTTTGTTTGGCTTACGCGAGGAGTAGAGATTAATGTTGGAGAGCTTCGGTTAGAGAAATAAAATCAAGACCACTCTGTATTAAAGTGTCATAGATGATTGGATGTCCAAATTAATCCATTTGTGGGCCAGAGTTTGTAATCTTTTCCATGTGAAATATTCAGGAGCCAAAACTTGCTGAAGCTTCCAGTTAAATTTACCGGTGAATCAAATACCTACTGGTGTAGAGAGCTTGTTTAATGAGACAACAATTGAAGTGTTAAGTTTTAGATATCTTTAGAACGGTTAGATGTGTTTAGTAAGGGTCTGAGTGAGGTTCTCGTTCTCTGAAACAACGTGCCATTGAATATCCCGAGACATATATAATATAATTATGGTTTTACACTTCTGGGTGGAGCTTAGCCCAGCTGCTAGCACTCTCACCTCTTGTTCAGAAGGTGAGCAATGGATTCAAGCTCCACACTGGAAATTAAGCTGAATGTAGGATAATGATCTACAGCAGTGTGGCAAGGTCAGAGGAGCAGTTAGAGGACTTGCCTTGCAACGAGAGGACCTGGATTCCATTCCCGGGCGAAACGCTAGACAAGTTTCCTTCGTCGCCACAAAACAACAATAACAACAACAAAATTACATTTGTATCGCGCCTTTCACGTCGGGAGGATGTCCTAATTTACCCAACTGTAATTAGAGACCCGGTTGTTGGTTAATTGGCGGATCACTTTTCTGGGAGTAATTATCCCTGGAAAGAAAAGTTGGACACTCAATCCATTGCTTTCTGTGCAATTGGCCGACTCGTTTTTCCCACAAAATATAGTCAGTTCACTTTACGGAATAGTATAGAATAGTATGTGAAGCACTTTGAGACGTCGCTACATCAACTGCAAGGATTATTATTATTATCTTTGATGAGATATTCAAATAAGGACATGATTGTTCAGGTGATTGATAAAGACACCATGACACTATGGCAATCACAAGATCGGTTTGGATGAAGAATGCCTTTTGGCTTATCCAATCTCATCCTATCATTCTATCAATTCCACCCGCCTCCCCTCCCCCCCCCCCCCCCCCCCCCCCGCCCATGACCTCGACCACTTTTCCTGGCAACCTGTTCCAGTTGTTGATTATGCTTTGAGTAAAGAATTTGAAAGTAGTTTCACCTCACGGTTGGCTGTCACATTTGTCTACACTAGACTTGACAGTAATTACTTTTGAAGTGTTTTGACATGCAGTGGAACTGTAGAATACACACTCATTGTTTTCCAAGGATTACCTTTAGTGCAACTAATAACTCAGCTACATTTTTTCAGATTCTTTGGAGCAATAGGATTGCAAGTTTTCAATTGCTCGGCACTAAACTACTCAAAGAAACACTGACGATGTATTCAGTAGATATCATTTAGCAATTATGCACGTCTTGTCTACCGGTATAAACGTTTAGGTGAGTGAAAGTACAAAATCCACGCCTCCTATTAGGGATTTTACAACATTGTTAAATGGACCATTGTCTATAGAAATAGTCGAACAATGTTGAAGGTTGTGATGGATTCATGCTCTTCTCAAATATTTGTTTTAACCAGACTTTCCCTTACTGATGACCACTCTGTTGCAATGTTAAAACAAAACCAGGCTTATCGACAAGGTTGATCTATACTGATTGCAGTTAGATGCTGGAGTTTAATTCTGGGATGGGTTCTGTCACAATCGATGGATAATATTTAGCATGGGCAGGATTTTACTTCAAATTGTAAGGCAGGCACCATGTGATACCAAACCCACATAGGCAGCTGCTGGGTCTTTGTTTCTCAATAGTTGGGTGACAGAGCTTTCAGATCTGTATCCAATTTCAGGCATCATATAAATAGATAGTTGTTTGAAGTTATAGATATTGTGGATATTAGCACATTGTATTAAAATACAATCAACGATTTACATTTATTTCTTGAGAGAGATTATTATTTGAGAGGCATTATTTTTACAACTGATAGAAACCTGTAAATAAACCTTGAAGGAATTTACACATTGCTAAACTCTCCACATTGGCCATTGAGTAATCCTTAGAACTGATGAAAGATAAAATGTATTTACATTCTGCTGCCTGAAAAGAACTCTCAGAAGGATTTGAAAGAATAAGTTGAAGAGCAAAGGGAAAAATCTACATGTTTTTCTTCAGGAAAAGGGTTCCAGCCCGTTAATCGTTTAACAGCTGTTCATGTTATTTCTTGTCACTTTTTATAAAGATACATTTTCCAGGTGACTCTTTGCGAACAATGTTTGCATTATGTTTTCCTTGAGTAGGTTCCGTTTCTCAGAGGCTGGAATCTGGAAGGTGCTTGCATCCAGTGTTGCAAGGATTGTTTGGAAATGGGAGTTGAGTGTACTGTACAGCAAAAGATTTTCCTAAGAAGGAGAACAGGATTCCTCTGTATATCGAGGAAAGATTCACGAATGAGCTAGAAGGATTAATGCATATCAATTGAACATATTCCCTTTATGGCGAGTCCTTAACAGGGAGGTACAGCAAGTGAATTATAAATTAAAATAATAACTCCCCACTTCAGAAATTTATAATAATTATTCTTGCATTTGACATAACCCTTCATCGTGTCATCAAGACAGCGCAAAACAGTTTGACAGGATGCACTATAAATTGGTGTGACTGGGTGTATCTTGTAAGCTAATGTGGCAGCCAATTTATGCTCAGCAATGTGCTACAAACAGCAATGGAGTGAGTGACCAATTTTATTTGGGGAATTGTTGGCCAGAACACCAGGAGATCGGGACCTTTAACATCTGCCTTGACAGGCGAGGTAGCAGAGCAAATTGAGCAAGTGAACAGATGTGTATTAATCGAAGACTTTGATTTCCATAAATAATTTCGAAAAACTGTGAATAAGTATGTAATTTTCAGAAATGTCATGAATTATTTTTGACCCTTTATGTTTTATAAATATAACTAAGCAGTTACGAAATCACCCTCGCACTTCAAAATAAGCAAAGCAAGTCTTGCATCTCACAACTCGGTAGCACTAAAGGTAATGGAGTAGGGGTGGGTGGGGGTGGGGGATGAGGGGGTTGAAGGTAAAGATTACCCATTGTGGAGGGTGAGTAACCTGTACTCCTCGATGTGGTCCTTGATGTCTTTCAAGCTCCTCTGGCTCTTGTCAGACTTGTTTAAGCATTTGTAGAGCCATAGCTGAAATGTTGGTGTAACATGTGAACAGAGCGCAGAGTCTGTTTGTGCGGTTTATCAAATTTTGGTTTTCCATATGTAGTTTTCCAGTAGGAAATCTGGAATACCATAGCATAAAAGAACCCAATCTTGTAATTTGTGGATTGGCATATGGTAAAATACTTATTTTTCTTTATTGAAATTTATTTTGTTCTTTCACTGAATTGTTCCTTTGTAGTGAACATATAATTTGTAATGTTTTCACAGGCACCGTTATTTTTTCATTAAATGTTTTAAATATTTTGTTTCTATTTTTCTGTCATTTTTATCACTGTAATTGCATCGCTTGCTACTGTGTAAACTGCTCGATAAATGGACTTTGTTTTGCATTCTATCACAATTTGCAACTTGTTTTCCCTTTAGAAATGACAGTATTTCTTCCCTCTAATTTGTCCTGATGCTTTAAAGCACTTCAAACGTTACTGTGTTTGAGAGCGTGAGTGTGAGCATGTGAGGGTGGAAGGGAGGAAAAGTTTCCAGTCTCACACTATCCATCCTTGGCTTTCCTTGTTTGATCAGGGAAAAGCCAAAAAGCAGATGAGCTGTATTTGTTCCCATCTCAAGCGGTTATTGCTCTGATGATCTGATTTGGGAACTGGCCCTAAAATTGTAGAGATAAATATAGACCAGAATGGTTTAACTGCTCTGTAGAACACTGTAATTCCATCCCTTCTGGGACCGTGGAAATGTCGCCTGTGGAATGCATCCAAGTCACGACTGATGTAGGTTATAATGTTAGATTGATGCCCACGATGAGTTTGTTCTATAGGGGAGTGAATTAGTTGGGTAGAGATATCAAGATATTTTCTGCTCCAAGAAAGACTATTTTTTTGCCTAGTCAATTGGGTTTCCTTGGCACACATTAAATCAAAAAAATTGAGTGGGTGGGGCAGTTGGGGGGTGAATGGAAATTAGAACCAAATTGTAACAAATAAAAGCCCAGACACTGGAATGCATTGATGTTATTCTGGGTTATGGTACATACTTTAAAAGAAAGTATGTACTTTCAACGTGCACTATCCATTTTCTCTCTTTATTTTGCTTTGGGCATACAATGCAGAGTATCCATGCCTTGCTTCGGAGTATCCAAACCACACTTAGATTTTCAAACATATATGCCACCTTGGCAAGGAGACTTTTCCTGTGTCTTCAGTAGCTATGCGGACAGTGTCGTGATATTCGACTGAGCCTATGGTCACTGTGATAACCATGTGATAACCTTAAATATTTAAAGTAACTCCACTTCAGGCTATGCACCGGCACAGGTGTCTTTGTGTCACTTATTCCAACTGGATTCGATCCTGGCCGTTGAATTGGCCATTCACTTCATGAGTTTTTTGTGTTTTGGCCTTGGCTGTGCAAACAGTTGCCATGTTTTGCTAAAAAAAAAGTTTTTTCTATGCCTGTACTTGATGATATTTATTTGTGAAAAGACATTTCTACCTCACAGGGCACTACAAAGTACAAGTTCTGTCCTTTTAACTATCCAATGGATAAAGTTCTCCTCGTGCCCATCCCTAACATAGCCCGGGCACAACAACAAATTTACATTTACTGTATATAGTGCCTTTTACCTCGAGAGGATATCCCAAGGTGCTGGATGGAGAGTGTGTGGGTGTGTTGGGGGTGGCGTTATTGGGGAAGATGACCAAAGGCATTGTCAATGAGGAAGGTCTGGAGATGAATGTTTGTAAAGATGAATTCACACATGTGGCAACAATTGTTTTGTTCTGCTCTTCCCACAAACACATTGTGCCACTATTTTCAAGCAATTGATTATGATTTGGTAACTAGAGCTTTTATGTAGGAATTATCCTTTACAGCTGCTATGAAGCCAAGCCCCCTCAGACTATTTAGAAAATCATCATCATTCACCCAGTGAAAGCCTGTTCAGTCTCCCACCCTACTTCAGAAGGAGCCTGGTTGGGTCGTGGAGGTCAAGTAATGTTTGTAACCAGAGAATCGGTAAGAGGAGAGGTTGGAAATAAATATCAATAACTGCTTGCGATGTGTAGCACTCTTGGCCCTAATGAAACGTAGCAGTTAAGGGAGATGGATACTTTATGGGGAGGAATGTTTCAATGTGCACTACATTCTGTATTTTAAGTAAGAGATATCTCAAACAATCGAATGGCTGAGGTGGCACTGCAGTATGTGTAATAATTCCTCGTCTGTGTATCTGATCTGGAATGGAGTAAAACTCAATTTCTGTCAACTCATGATAAAGAACCTGATTGAGCTTGATTGTTTGTTTGGTGTTGGGATTTCTATTATAAACCCCATCACGACCCCCACTTGAGTATTATTTGACTGGGAGTGATCTTTGATTGTAAATTCAGTGACTAGCGTTGGAAAAAAAAGTGCGCACTTTTTGGATGTAAGCCGAAAGCTTGGCACATCTACTTCCCTCCTTTCTCCCTCACTCCCTGTTTGGATAGCAAGTCAATACTCACTGTTAACACATAATGGTTGGGTTCTTGGGTGAGGGGTACTAGCCCCTGTGACACTGAACCTTATTAGGAGTTGGCAGCACCAGGTGGGGAGGAGGCAAGTGAGTGAGAAGTCGGGTGAAGATTTTCTTTGTGGGGATCGGTGTTACAACAACAACTTGAATTTTTATAGCTCCCTCCACACCGGACGGCGTCCCAGAGCGCTTCCTAATAACGGATCCTGGGGCCGAGCCATGGGGAGGTGGAAGAAGGCGACCGAGTGCGCGGTCGAAAAGAAAGGTCTTTAGCCAAGACCTGAAAATAGGAAGAGAGGGGGCAAGACGAAGGGAGTGAGGAAAGGCCTCAGGGGGATAGTGACTGAAGGAACGGCTGCCGATGGTGGAGCGGGGATTTGAGGGACAAGAAGGAGGCCAGACCCAGTGGAGCGAAGGCAACGGGTTCTCTTTTGAGGAGAGAGGAGGAGGTCAGAGAGTTAGGGGGGTGCAGAGGAATAGAGAGATTTTTTGAAAACAAAAGTGAGGATCTTGAAATTGATCCTTTCCCAGACAGGGAGCCAGTGCAGTCTGGCAAGGACGGGGGTAATCGGGGACCGAAGTTTGGTACGGGTAAGAATACAGACGGCAGAATTCCGGATAACCTGGATTTACATTGGGTGTCCAGATGCCCTTCCAAACATATTGATCCCCACTGAGTAAACACTGAACAACATGCCCAGCGGTGCCAGGATCATTACTGGATCTGAAACACTAGAATCTCTGCACGGCGGAACATTACCAATAAGCTGAAGGGGGTTTATAAATACGAATAAGACGAATGTATCTCAACTTCTTTACTATCTTGGACCACTGATAAACACGCTGTGTTCATTGTCCTCCCCTAGATTATTCGTCTTCTTTAAATAGACTTGAATCCCTATTTGTTTCCTCTCTTCCAGATGTATTTTTCTGTATTAAAGGTGCATCATGATTCGCAGTAGTAGATGGAAAATATCTCCGCTTGCGTGAGATCTGGCTTTCTAGAGTGGGAGGTGTACCATATCACACTGCTGCCCATGACCTATTGTGTTTATGCCAGATATTTAACATAGTTAGGGAATAATCGATGCATTGCTGTAATTATAAGGCAGTAATTCAATCAGGGGACGTTCAAGTCTGAAGCTAGTGAGGTTAATTACTATCAGCTGAAGTCCAAGGTTGTTGCTACCTTGAATACACTTGGGTATGTCTAAATTTACACTGTGAGCTCTCTTGAGTCGTTTTAACACACTGGGAAAAATCCCCTTTCTGTTCCAACAATATCATGGGATCTTTAATGCCCCCTGAACATGCAGGTGGGACCTCACACTTAATGCCTCACCTAAAATTCAGAGTTCGTCCAGTATCGTATCAGAGTGTAAGCCTAGACAGTGAGCTTGAACCTTAGCTTGATTGTTTGGTTGGTGATGGCAAGGGACTGGGATGTATTTTTATTTCCCAATCATATCCCTCGCTTGAGTATTACTTGACTGTAAGTGATCTGTAATCGTGAATATTCAACGTCCAGAACAAAACCAAGTAAGAAAGCGAAACAAGTTGTCCCTGCTGACAAAATCCCAATTTTACAGTGCATTTTCTCAAATAATCCAAATAAATTCCCTAAAATAATTATGCAGTTAAAGAAATGGAAGGCATTGATAGTGTTTCCTACTGCTCATCAAGTTTAACTGGAGATACTGTTAGTACTTTGATGGAAAAAACAGCAGGAGAAAGGTAAAGAGAAAGAAAGAACCCTTTTAAATACCGTGGTAAAGTTGTAGGCATTTCCTGGCATGATGTTTTATTGGAAGAAAAGGGACTGAGGATCATACCACACAATAAACAGGAAGGAAAATATTCACAGCCCAAGGCAAACGAACAGTCAAATCACTCAGAGAAAACACTGTACAGATCTCAATTACTTGCAGAAAGATTACATTACAAAACATTGTTGTTTTGTGCAGAAATTTCAAAGCTTTGACTCCTGAGACTACATTCCCACTGCCAAAGTTCATATTTCCGAAGCAGCTAATCTACCTTAATAGTGTACTGTGTTATACACTCTTCTAAATGTGGAACAAGAATCCTGGTGGCTTGGGAACACACGGAATTGCACTTTCTTTTGTTTGTATGTTTAAAAGGGTGGCATTTATTTATGATTTACCATACACAGTATTGTGGTCTTACACTTCTTTTCGGTTAGCTTGTAAAATGATCCAAAAAGCCAGTGACCCAGTAGCTAACATAGGGGTTAGAGCGTTGGCTGTACATTCCTGTGGTTGATGTGGAATGAGCTTGGACACAATGGCTAACATTCAAGTGAGCTAACTTTAATGTGTTCTGTTGTATTATGCTGCCTGCCACGATCACTAAATGATGTTTTTTTCTCTGGATTGGGAGCGAGAAGTGGGTGAAGAGGGGGGCTGGACGCAACATGAAATTCTCTGGGTGGGTGGGTAGAGGTTACAGGGCGAGGTGGGGGTAAAAGTCTTACAGGTCAAGTTCCATGAGAAGGCAAAGGCGGCCGCTTTTAAACGGTGCCAAGACTGAGTTGCAAAGTTTTCTGCCTGTTAATATGTGAGCAGCAAACTGCTGTATAAGCAGGCACCATTATTTCAAAAATGTAACTGGAAGAGTGATAAATTCCCAGGAGACCTGTGGCTGTGCTGTGACTGTAACAGGATTTAAGGGAGAAAATATGGTGCTTCCTCCAGGGGATAATATATGTGCATTAGATACAGATACGGGTTTCATACCTGAAGAATAATATTAAGAGATTATGTGATCTGAAAAGCTGTGTCAGCAACCTTGGCCTTGTTTTATGCTGCTAAGTATTCCCCTGGGATGACCTGATTTGAGCTTAGCCCCTGTTGTACTGGCTATTTTAAAATGTTTCGCAACAGCCTGCTTACTGTCACCCACCTTTTCAAAATGTAGCCTCACTACCAGAGGACGGAGCCCTTTCCGACTCGAATGTTTATGAGAATCTCCACCCTGTTTAAAGGAATAAATATCACGGGGCCTACGTGATAGCTCTCTCCTTTGAAATTCATGGGCAACACTCAACCCTCTGTGATTTTTTTTAAAAAAAGTTCCAAAATGTATTCTGTTTGTCAAATTGACCATGACGTTGGCTAAGCTCCCAATCCGGGCGGTGATACTTGTTGTGTTTTCTTTGTGACTGTGGCTGGATAACTTCACTTTGTAGTATCTCCTGGGATTCCAGTGAAAGCAGTGAGCAGAGGGGGTGCTCGTAGACAAGGTTATAACATTAAAGCCTCAAGTCACGAACATGGTGGTCGTGATTGGAAGAGCAGCCAGCTGGTGCTTGGAATCAGAACCCTGTCTCACTTCAGACACCCAGTGACAGCATTGTGCACGTTGCACAGAGCTTCAGCGAACAACCCTTTACTCTGCTTCAATAATATTATTATTAACAATGTACTTTAGATTGTGAAACACAAAGCTTTCTTCATCCTCTTCTATCCCCTCCCTCCCTCCCTCCCTCCCACCACCACAGACACACACACACACACACACAGTATTGAGATATGAAACATCACAAGATCCGCACAGTCTTGATAAGCAGAACAGTAAATAAATGCTGAATTAACGGCAATTTTGTTCTGTGAACTAATGTCCAACCGGGGAGCGTCTTTGAAAACATATCTCATCTAGGTTTCGAGAAAATTACAGTAAAGGAATGAGATGCATCCCATCAATCTGGACAGCATTCAAAATCAACCCCCTTAGTGCCCAATCCACTGCCCCCTACGCCCCAGCCCACCCCCTTTCCTCTCCCTGCAGTGTTTCATTCAATTAAAACTTGTTACAGTACTTTGAGGCCTTGAAGATATCATCGTTGCTGGCTGTTTAAGTTTCTTTCCTAAAATATTAGAGGAAAAAAGGAAGTTGTATATTAAATTGTTTGCAACTCCCATTTCCTTTTTGAAAAAGGTTTCTGGCAGTGACTCACCAATGAAAGTTGATATTTAAAATAGAACTTGGCAGTTTGCTGGAAAAGGAAGGATTCTGAGATGTTAGGTGTTGAGATGGATGTGTAGAAGGAATCTTTTGAAAAGTTTGATGGCTGCTTAGATGGGCCAATGAGCCTAATCCTACCTGAAACTGCTACGATGTTGCTGCAATAAAGTGGCTTGCCTTGTCCTGTGGTAATGTCACATACATTTGCTTTATGACTTGAAAGCACTGGAAAAGTTCCAATGTGTTTTTGCATTTTCAAGATAAATCTCCCATTCCCAATGGTGGAGAATGATTTAACCTCCCCTCCCCCGCCCCACATCCATCTGTTTTTAGGGAAAGATACCCCTCCCAATCTCAGCTGTTAAGGTAAAATCCTCCACTATCCTGCTACAGCCAGAGAGTGTACGGTTCATTGGTTGCTGTGGTAGGTTTGCTATGGGAAAAAGATTGAAATCATAAAAGGAGAGGAAATGAGGAATAATGACAGTGATAGAAATGCTGATAAGGCAAGTTTGCACAATATGTGTATAAATGTTAGCCTGGCTCAGTTGCAAGTACTCTTGCTTCTGAGTCAGAAAGTCATGGGTTCAAGCCCTATGATGGGTCTTTTCAGTTCATAATCTCACTTGATACTCCAGTGCAGTGCAGGGAGAGTCCCTATCAGATAAAACACTAAACCATCTGTTAAAGATTCTATGACAATATTTGAATAAGATGAGGGAGTTTTTCCCATTGTACAGGTCAACAATCCTCCAGATAAAAATATTGATCATTCACTTAATGCCTGTTTGCACTCTGGGACACTATCCTGTGTGAGGGGCACTATGTAATTGCAAGTTATTGTTGTTCTTGTTTGTAGGAAATGCTGAGTGCAATTGATGAGAAATGCCGAATGTACAAATACATTCAGTATACTTAAAGTTTATTTTTCTAGAGTTTTAAGACATCTTGATGATGTGATAAGGTGCTATATCAAATTCAATTAAGTATTATGAGTGAGATAACCCCAAACTGACATGTGTCATATGAGATAGCAAATGCTCATGTAATCAGTCTGATTGAGTAACTCCAACTTTGCTTAATCTTATGTTGGATAAAGCACAACTAGTATAAACATGACTATATAATCAACAATATAATACTATGAGTGAAATAAACCATACGTTGACTCACAACCTCATTTGGTCTTTGTAATGTACAGAATGGAGTTTGTGCTGTAATTTTCCCTGCGTTGGAGTACTTTGAGTTATTGACTGACCTGTGATTTGCATAGTATGTGCAAGACTGCTAACTGCAGTGGTGATTGGAGACAAGCCAGCATATGAGTGAGTGCTTAGATCTGCCTAGAATTACCCAATGTGTGATAGTAATCATGCCAAGAATCACAATGAGGAAAATATAAGTAAATATATAAATAAAAGGCCTTCAATCATGGCAGATGCAAAGCACTTATCTAAATAGAACCATCACCGGCAACATCCAGATTTGGCTCGTGCACAAAAAAAAATTAAGTGTAGGAGGCTCTTCCAATTAGGAATCCGTTGGGAGGGGATATTGATGCAGAGTAAAAAACAGAATGCAGACTTTTCAACTGAGGAGTAAGAATAAAAGCAGCCATTTCACCCCCGGGGTAAGAAAGAGCACACCTCGACCTCAGCACCCCTTCCCCTCTTGTTATAGTGCGACATTTTCATTTCCCAAGCCAGTCATTCTCATGACATTTCTGAAGGAGCTTGCCAAGTTTAGTCCTGATTCAGGGTCTATGTTATGCCATTCATGACCCACAGACCCTGGCTTGGGACGATGCAAGCTCTCTGCTTTAGTAGTGCGGATTTCCTGTTGAGTAATTTCAGAGGTACGAAAGTAGAGAATATTTACAACCCAGAAGGAAACCTTCAGTCATTGTGCCTGCTGATGCGAGCTCCCCACTTGAACCACCCGTTGTCTATCTGTTCTTCAAGTATCTGTTTTATTCCCTTTGAAATGGTGCTCTGGACTCAACTTTAAACGTCATGTGGAAGAGAAGCGGGGTTTCGCTCCCAACTACAAAAATGATGAAAGAAAATCCTAACAGGAATGAAGGAGAGGAATTTTTCAATCCATAATCTTGGGAGATGAAGTACATATACAAACCACTGTACACATTCTAATCCCCTGTGACAATCAGTTACAGTTGATATTTTATGCCGAACCTAGAAATTCCTACATTCTTCCATATATTGTAGATATTTCTCATTTTTATTTGACTAATCAATCCAATGGGTCAAGCCCAATGAGAAGCTCTGCTCTGACACTGAATTGTTTGCTGGAGCAGAAAGGTGACAAAGTTGGGTTGCAGAGTCTTTGGCATGGTGGGGATAACAGCTGAGAGAGCAGAGGCTTGGGACACATGCTTCACACTACAGTTTGCAGCAACTTCAAGTCCCAGCAGCAGATGATAACAAACGTGTGCTGCAGGATTTGGGCTTTGAATGTGTCTGGTTCTATTCTTAAAACTAGCAGAATAAATATTTGAATGCATCCGATTCTGTAATAATTTGTGTCTTAGAAGATCCTTCCAATGCAAAAGATGCTATATGAATGTAATTTATTTTTGCTGTTGTAATACTAATGGAGGGTAAGGAATAAAGAATCATGAAATAAAGCAAATTGACACCCTCTTCCCTTTCCCCCACTCCCCTCCCCCATTGTGTAGGCACGGTTGATAGAAACTCAAATTGGCTGTCGTTTGAATGCTGGTGTAAGTCAGGTGGTAAACTGATGCCGTGATCACTTTGATGTGTGCTATGATTCCATTAGTCTCCGTACTGACACCAATCTGTAGTGTTTGCACCAGGTGCACTCAGTGGCTTCTTCCTATTCAGGAAGAAAATAATAAACAGTGTGTAATGTCAAGTCTCCGGTCTGGTCACTGCTGTGAAAGGGCAGATCATACCTATAGGGAAATGTTGAAACATTCCAAAGTGATTGCAATTTAGTTAGGATTCAAAGCTTGTACCGGCTGAGCTCCAACTGCGGTTTTAGTAAAATGTACATAATTAAAAGTGAATGCTCTTGTGAAATATTGATGCCAAATCCTGTGACATGTGACTTTTTAAAGGTCACATCAACTATTGCTGGTTTGGCCGTTTCTAATACTTGAACAAACATGCCTCACTTAAGCGGGACTGCAGTCTGAGTCGGGAGGTGAATGGTTTCTTTCACTGACCTCCCCCTGATTCAAAGGTCACCAGTTAATGACCCAGTGTCAGTCCCCTGGTAATGATGACGCCAGGTGTGGAAAGCAGAAATGCAGCTTTACGCTGCTCTGTTAATCTGGGAGTATGAAGAATTAAGGTCGCCTTAAAGACTTCACTATTCTAATTAGAATAAGATCAACTTCTTTAATAACAGGGTGTGTGACAACAGCTTTAGCTATCCCTATGGAGAAGCTATGTAGATTGTTTTCATATTGAATTATTAGCAAAGGAGAATGCAACCAGCAACAAGCAATCCAAGGTTAGTTATAGCACAGACACTCCAAAGTAAGGACTCCCTCTTATTTGCAACCATACAGCCTCACTTAACCTGCACCATGTTCCCTACCTTACCGTTAATGGTGAGCTTTCAGCTATTCTGCCCCCAATCTCTGAAACTCTGGAAGTCCTCCACCTTGTTGCCTCACTCACCACCTTTAAAGCCTTCTTGAGACCTTCCTTTTCGATCATACTTTAGGTCACCTTTTCCCCCTCCTTCCTCAACTCTCCCTTCTCCCAACTCAGGCTCCCAGATGATTCCATGAAATGCTTTGGTATATCCTCACAATGTGAAACTGCTAAATAAATGTCAAATTGTGGTGTTTCTCTTGTTGCACTTAACATGCCTTTAATATAACTTTGCAAACGCACCTTCCACTGAAGCAGAATGGCATTTTATTTTTCCCCCAGTCATCCTTGTAGGCTTTTGAATTAGTTACTTGCAGTGCAAGTAGTTTTATCATGCAAGCCCATGTTCACAAGGAATGCGCCAAATTTGTTTCACGTTTTGTTTTGTCAGCCGGGTATGTGACAAATACTGAAATCCATTAGCATCCTTTGGAATATCCAAACCAAACTGAGAAATCCACGTATGTATATCACCCCCACATGGAAATTTCCCTGTATTTGGAATGGAATGTTCCAAACTAAGAACACTCAACCGTTTGAGATTTAATCGGTCCCTCCCCTCCTCCTTCCCCTCCTAACTCTCTCCCTCCCCTCCCCCTACCCTGCCCTTTCCCCCTGCTTGGTCTCGACCTGACTGTTCAGCGCCTTGGGACATCCTCCCGATGTGAAAGGCGCTCTAAAAAATATATGGTTTTTTTTGTTTCATGGGATTAAAGTGGAGTTAATGGTAGCCAAGTGGGAAGATGTTAGCGGCAAAGAAATGTCAAATGATGAATATGGAAACCATTAGCATTATATTTCCTTTTTTTAAAAAAGAAAGGCTCCATTTCTGGTACAACCAAAAGATTTAGGTGAAAATGTTTTCCTGTATCCGGCAGTAATTGGGTCTAAGTAATGAATCTTGTTATTCTGCGAGTGGGAGAGTACTCTGTGGAACTGTTTAAAGAATTAAATGCGAGCAGACTGAAACCTAGAATTAGTTTACATGTTTTTAGCTTGACGATGATTTGTGGAGATGAGAATTTGCTCCAAAATGTTTGATTAATTGCACTGCTAACCATTGTTGTGAGCCAAGTATCTGACTGTGCGTTGGTCTCACTTGTATTGCTACAGATAGGGAGCCTTGTTTTAATGTGAACGAGATGTGTCACACCGGTCCCATCCTCCAGATGTTTCGGCTTTTGCCATCACTCGCGTTGCCTCTGTACGACACTATCATTGTGGCAAGCGCCAGACTCAAAATGTTACTTGGGGTTTTACAACAACAACAAAATTACATTTGTATAGTGCCTTTCATGTCAGGAGAACGTCGCAAGGCGCTGAAATGCACCCAAGGTAAAGGATTCATCCATCCAGAATACTCATCCTTCACTCTGCCCATTATAATGTCAAGTTTGTCTTAGTGAGTCCAATGCCCTGGCCTCAATTATTATTGGGGGAACCCTACTCCAATCTGGATTAAAAACAATCCAAGATGTCCATCCTGAAATTGCCCCTTGCAACCCTCAACCTGTTTCCTCTTGTTATGCTGTCGACATGCATCTGAAAGTATTGTTCTGAGTATTTTCTCAATCCCATTTAATTTCTTCTGTGACCCAAAACAGAAAAGGTACAAAGTCCAAACAAACACAGTGGTGGGAGCTAGATAGATGCCCAAATGACAGGCGACTGCATATCTGCTCCACCCTCTGATCATCAGATTTTCACACAAAAATGCCATATGAAGCAGCCCAAAGAGCAGATGGACAAATCCTCTGTTTTAAATGCCCTTTTTGTACTCTGCATAATATGTGAATGTGACCTGATCTGCAAACTGCCTGCTTTATACAATTTCCATAGTTATTGAAGTGGGAAAAGACATGGCCTCACTTTATCAATGTGTCAACAACAACAACAACAAAATTACATTTGTATTGCGCCTTTCACATCAGGAGGATGTCCCAAGGTGCTGAGGCCTTGCCCACTCCTACCCCTCTGACTTGCTGAAACCCCTATCAACCTGTCCGCTCCCTTCGTTCAGCAAGCTCCGGCCTGCTCCATGTCTCTCACCCGACCTGCCCTA
The DNA here is from genome assembly GCA_035084275.1 of Hydrolagus colliei. NCBI lineage: Eukaryota > Metazoa > Chordata > Chondrichthyes > Chimaeriformes > Chimaeridae > Hydrolagus > Hydrolagus colliei. Next base: position 5,258,880 of record CM068747.1, on the reverse strand, counting down.
CCATCGGCGGCTGGGTTTTCAGCCTATCTGTCCCTACTCTTTGGAACTCCATCCCACAATCCCTTCACCTTGCTCCCTCCCTTGCCTCCTTCAAGACCAGTCTCAAGACCCTCCTTTTTGACCGTGCCTTCAGTCGCCATCCTACCTTTCTGCCCTCCTCCCTCCCCCCCACCATGCTCAGGTCCTGACTCTTGACTGTCCAGCACCTTGGAAGCTCCTCCCGACGTGAAAGGTGCTCTACAAAGGTGCTGTTGTTGTTGTTGTTGTTTCTGTCTTTCTGGCCAATGGGATTGTCTGCGCTCCTGGATTCTGAACAATTATTGCTGACCCATGGAGGAGATTATGGCCATCACCGTTTGCAAAGCTTGTGGATTCCTGGAGTCCATGAGGCAGCAGGGCTGCAGTGAAATCAAGGAAGCGGAGTTTGTCAAAATGACTTTTCAGTAATGCAGGAAGATTCCCTGCTATTCATGGTGCATCTCTCAACCGTGAGCCTTTTGGTCCTAAAATATGTTGCTAGGCTACTTTGGTTCGACTTTGAGAAAGTGCATGTACTGGAATTCTTGTATTCATTAATAGTGTCTTCTAGAGAGAAGGACATCCAAGAAAAAAATAGCTTATTACAGTCTCTTAGCACCCCCCACCCAGCACACCATCCCAGGTTAAAAAGTACAGCAAGAAAGTAAAATTGGCTGTAATCTCATTTAATAAAGTCAAGTGGTTTTTGTACATCGGGCCAGTAACTTAATTACAAAGATAAAATGCCTGCCATTGTGTTCAATTAAACACTTTATGCCAACATTCAGAAGAAATCTGCTTGATGTCAAGTACAATTTGAACCCTCCAGAGTGGCTCCTCAACGTGTTTTTAATAATGCTTACATTTGATATAACTCATGTCACTTTAAATATAATTATGTTGTTGTTGTCCAAGCTTTATGACCCCATCTTCCCCCATCCTCGTCTGACTCCATTTTCTCACCATCACCTGGAGTATCCAATTCAAGATCCTGGTACTCACATTCAAAGCCCTCCATAGCCTTGCCCCACCCTACATCTGTGACCTCTTAACCCTCTACCAACCTGCCTGTCCCCTCCGCTCAGCAGGCTCCAGCGTGCTCCACGTCCCTCGCCCCACCAATGGTGGGCGAGCCTTCAGCCACTCTGCCCCCAACCTCTGAAACTCCATCCCGCAGTCCCTCCGCCTCGCCTCCTGCCTGGCCTCCTTCAAGTCCTGCCTGAAGAACAAAAACTGATTTGAGCTCAGCCTTCCTTTCCCTTCAGAGCCTGGGAATTTTGCTTCTGTGGTTGTTTAATGTCTAATGGGGAATCATTTGCCCATTATATCGAGAACTAAAGCACAGTTACTATATTTAACACCATCTATCTTACATAGTATAGTGCAGGAAAATTTGAATACCTCCAACTTTTAATTGGAACAGATCATTATGTATATCTTGATGCAAATTGAACTTGATTTCTTAGTCTAATCATAGCTTTGGATTTAGTTAAACAAGCGAATAGCACCAGCTGATGGTAAAGCTTTGTTGTGTTTGTATGTGTACAAGGCGATGAGTGGGAGGTCTGGATGATGTTAAATGGTTTATGAATGTGCTTCATAGAATCATAGAAATTTCCAGACTAGAAGACGATTCGGCCCATAATGTCTGTGCTGAATCCCTCAAGAGCAATCAATTCAGCCCCATTTATATCTGTCCAGTTCCCACTTGGGGACTAATATGGATTTTGCCTCATTTTTCGCTATCTGCAGGGCATTCCATATTCTATCTATTCGTTGTGTGTAAAAAAGGGTTCTGCCCTCCCCATCTGTTCACTTAGTAACTATCTTAGATTGATGCCCTTGAGTTACTGACTCGTTGACCAGTACCTTAATAATAGTTTTTCCAGACTTTAGGAGAGTTGTTCACTATTCTGGACAAGTTTATTCCATCTCTCCTCGTTTTTTTCTACTCTTGCTTGTTAGATGTTCGTACTACGATATGGTTCCATGGGCTTTACTCTAGTATTCTGTCGAAGTAATTGTTCTTCTGGTGTGAGGCTAGGCATTGAGTATCATAAGGTTATTGAACCAGAAGGGCCATGCCAGTTATGATGGACCATGTCCTTATAAAAGTCTAGGCTGTGAGTGTTAATAAAAAAAGCAGAAATTGCTGGGAACTCTCAGCAGGTCAGGCACCATCTATGGAGAAAGGAAAGTGAGCCAACGTTTCGGGTCCACAACCCTTTGTCAGAACTGTTCTGACCTGAAATGTTGACTCACTTTACTTTCTCCATAGATGCTGCCTGACCTGCTGAGTGTTCCCAGTGATTTCTGTTTGTGTTATAGATTTCCAGCATCTGCAGTATTTTGCGTTTAAGTGAGTAAAAATAAGTTATTCAGCTATGAGAGGCACCTAGCCATACCACAACAAGCTCTTTCCAGCACTAATCAGTGGTTACTAAACAGGAATGGAAACTTTTCTGTTGTTTTCTTCTGTTCCTAGATCAACATTAAAAATAATTTTGATTCCCTTCCCTCCTCCTCTCTCCCTGATACGAATGCTGAATGTCTGCCTTCTATGCTGTGATTCTTTTTCCTACCCACCTTAGATTAACTAACTCAGCACAGACCAGTGATTGATCCTGGAACCATTAATGGGCTGTATGGGTCAAATACCACACATGTGCTGCATTTGGCCACTGAACCACAAAAGAAGCCTTGACATTTGTTTTTACTATTTATATCCTTTTTTGTTTCCAATGGTGAACTTTTTTTATGTGAGTTTGGATTTTCCATTACCATTTGAATTTATTCCTGAATGCTGCTATTTTACAAGTATGTTTCAAGGGCCAAAATATCCCATCGGGTGGGATTGGGCTTGTGGGGGTGGGGGTTAGTAAGGCTCCATAAAGATAGAAGCTTGAAGAGGTCCAGTAACTTGAGAAAAGTTACTGTTTTGCAATACACTTCTAACTGATTTACAACCTTGTGCTCATGCTTCTAATCAAGTTGCTAAATTGCAATGTGCTTCAATCCAAGTTACTCTCTTGCAAAGCTCTCTTAACCAAATTGTTTACAATTTTCAAAACGTTACAGTAACTTAACCACTTTTACAACGTCTGAGGCAGCAGAGTTGAGTTAGGGGGAAAAAATGTATTGACGTAATGTACCCCCTTTAGTATCCATAGGGAATGTTGTAGTGTGAGACTCAGGCAGCAATTGTTTTTGTTAGATTGACCCAAGCAGGGTAGTGTTGAATCACCTAATATACATTAGAATCCGGTAAAGTACTGGAAAATATCAGCTGCCTCTTGATGGAGTTTTAGTGCAATGGGAAACTTTGGACTAGGACAAGGTTTATTACAGTGTAATGCAATGTGGATTTACTCTCGGGCACTGATCCTGTCCAATGTTTGCATTTTCCAGTCCACCTGTTTCTTCCCTTAGCAGAGCTTGAACAGATTGCCAGCCATTAGAGGTGCTTATCTGTTGACTGTGTGCTCAGCTGTGGTGAATGTGGGGAACATACAGCAGAGATACCACTAATTGATTTAGAAGGTTTGCGGCTATTTTGACTCTCATTGTAGGCGATAACACTGCTCCTTTCCTTCAAAAGACAGCAAGTAAAACTTGCAATCAGACTTGCAGGACTCCCCGAGATTGACTGGGGGAATAACATGTTCTTGATTGAGATTTCATTTCCTTTTGTTTCTATTTGTGGCTGTGTGGCTGAATGTCTGGTATCAGGCCCGACCTGTTTGGAGCAAGGATTGTTTATTTTATTTCCAGTTCCAAAGTGACCTTTGCTTAATTAATTTTGCTCTGAAAAATGAGCTCCTGTATCTTTTAAGGTGGCTTGCAATCCATCTCTTTATTTAGTTTGATCATAAATCTCACTCCAGAAAAATCTCACTGATATTGGAATTTCCATTATATATTTTTCTTCCAGAATATAAGAATGTTATTAAGCACTTTATTTATTTCACAGCCTTTTCTTTGGCCAACGAGTGTTGGTGCTGATTTTCCCTGAGGGCTTAGCTGGTGTTTACAATCCTCTAGTGTGTTTTTCACTTGCAGGATGGAATCCCTTGCTTTTTGTTGTACTGTAATGTGTCCTGCTTATAAGAAATCCAACTAAGCTATGATGCTAACTAAAACCATTACATTACGTGGCAGGCAGATTGAAGCGACTTTGAGTTGTTGACTTGACCATCAACCCCTGGAATTTTTTATTTGACCAAATTGCAATCTCCCTTTCCGTCCTTCTCCCCTGAATCCATTGACCTATGTTGGGATATAGTCCCGCTGGCTCTAACTGCCATTTAGTAGTTTATCTCACTAGTATATCAACCAGGTGGTCATTCTGCATGCGTGAATCCAGACTGTGGGTGCTAGGAGGCTGTTGAACTGTGAGCAAAGTTCTATTCTAAACCCAAATGTACTTTACAGCAGGGATCACTGGATTGTGGGGCAGAGTGGGACCCGTGACTAATTTTGTTTGCTCCTCTCTTTCGGGAAACTGATGCCAGTTGGCACCTCATCACTGCATTCGTCTACATAAGCTGATTTTGGCATAAATTATACAATCAATCCTTGGACCTTCCTTATCCAATAAGAGTCGCACTCGATGTTCATTTTCAGCTTTTGATTGATGTGCTGTGCATTTGCTGTTTTTAATTTCAGATAACCAGAACTTGCATTTTCCTTTTAACTTTCTTGTCTGCATCACTCCATCAGCGATTTGTGATTTGCACACTAGATGTAGAATTTGCACCTGGGGTAGCTTTAACTATACAGTATAAACACATTGTTCCAGAGTGTGAAGAATTTGTCAAATTGTTTTATTCAATACACTACAAATTTACTTTTGTATATGTTGGGAGGGCATCCCGAGGCACTTAACATTCCTGGCTTGGTACCCAAGCTGGAGGTGGAAGCTGAGTGGGTGGGGAGAGTAAGGTAAAGTTCACCGATAGCACTGTCAAAGAGGTAGGCCTTGAGATGGACCTTGAATAAAGTGGATTCTTGAATTCAGTCTAAACTTTTAAGACTCTTTCCTGTAATTCGTAAAAGGAATTTACGGAAAACTGGCTTCAAAATTAAAGACATATTTAAGAATTTGAGAAATTTTGGACTCTCTCAAAATGCTACGTTAATGGAGGAAATCTCAACCCAGTTTTGCAGCATGCTGCAGTTACAATACAAAATTACATTTGAAAAGCACCTTTCATGTCTGGAGGATTTCCTGAGGCACTGAATAGTCAGGGATTAGGGCCTGAATGGGGGCAGGGAGGAGATCAGGGAGGGCAGAGAGGGTAGATGGGCGGCTGAAGGTACGATTGAAGAGGGTGGTCTTGAGCTGTGCCTTGAAGGAGGCAAGGGACGGAGTGAAGCAAACAGAATATGAGGTTGCATTCCAAAGAGTGGGGCTGAAGACCTGACCACTGAGTGGTTGTGGGAGCCGGCTAGATGGGGGACATGGAGCAGGCCGGAGACCGCTGAGTGGAGGGAACGGACAGATTGATAAGGGATTAGCAGGTCAGAGAGGTAGGAGAGGCAAGACTATGGACGGTTTTGAAGGAGAGGTGAGGGTTGAACAAGAGGCCCAAGTTCCTGACTGGCTTGGTGAAGTGGAGTGTGCATCAGTGGATACTGATGTTGCCAGTGCCTGAAGTGCAGAGGCGTAGGTGTGAGCCATTTGAGAAAATCTTGGTCTAGCTGACATTCAACTGTAGAAAGTTGGCTCTCATCCAGGACAATGTCTGACAGGCAGCCTATCAGGACATCGGTGGTCCTGGAGTCGAGAGTGGAGGCAGAGAGATAGAGTTGAGTGTTATCTACATACATGTGGAAGTTGACCCCATATCTGCGGATGATGTCACCAAGATGGAAGACCAAACCCTGAAGAACACTGCACGAGACAGTGCGGGGGCTGGAGGAGAAGCCATTTGTGGAGGCAAAGTGGAGCCAGTGTGAGATAGGATCTGATCCATTCAAGGACAGAAACTTGAAGGTTAAGGTTGCCTTAATGAGATTTTGAGTTACATTCACAATTAACACTGCCTATGTTTTTGATGCCATCCTTGGCTTTGAGGCCCGAGTTGGGAATTTTTTTTCTTTGAAACAAAATAGCAACACACAAATACGGGAAAAAAGGTGTTTTAGAAATGTATTCTGAGTTTGTTTGGAAGGCATTATTAGGTACTCAAATGCTTGACTAGTGCCATATGCTTCCCTTATTTTGTGCTGACCTTCGGTTCTGCTCTCCACAGGCACGCCTCTCCTGGTCCGCAGAAGCAGTGACCCAACCTTGGCTCCACCTGCTGAGCTCCAACCAGGTGCATCTCATCCTGATGACACAGCCACCAGGAACCTGAAGCCCATTACTACAGTAAGTCTCAATTGGGGAAGGAGGGTTTGTGGGTGGGGGGCGAGTGGAAGAGGTGACTCAGGGGGAACTCAATGGTATGTTAGATCAGGATGTAAGGCAGTTCAGGATCTATTTAACCTCATTAGTGGCCGGTGCTTAATGGATACCATGCAGGTATGTGGCACTAATAGGACTAAAGTCTTTAATCCTCTGTGGACATTGGCAGCGTTTCTGTGTCTCAAAACAAAGGAAATGGGCCCAGGCTCACAGGTGTCCTGTTTGTTCAGAGACTCTCAAGAACAAGGGAATGCCAGTTCACTGCATTTCTCATCTGGTACTTAGACATGGCAACAGTTTTAAAACATCAGTTCTGTTCCCTTAAAGTTCTCACAGCACAATTCAAAAAGAGAAGGAAGTTACTCCCGGTGCCTTAGCCAATGACCTCCAGATTCATCAGTCCTTCGTGGTTGTTTATGGGATGTGCAAAATGGCTTTCAACTTACAGTGTGCAAAAACTACGTGTAAAAACTGCATGCATTGTAAAGTTCTTTGAGGTTTTTCAATGTGCTTTCCCACCCCACCCAACCTGATCTCCTCACCCCTACCGATGCCACAAGCTCATGCTCTTAGTGTGTGTCAAGTGTTTAGAGACAGCCTCTTGATGTCCAAGACAATATATAAATATAAATCATTGTTGTTGCTCACTATTCACCTCATGATTTCAAGTCACAAGCACTTCCCAGCTCCCTCACCTGGATCCTCACAGTTCTGTTCCATCAGACTCCAGATCATTACTATGAAGAGGATTTGGGCACTACCTGTCATTGAAAAGCTATTGATTTAAAAAGAATATTCATTCATGACTCAATGAGCAAAATAAAACTTTTAAGTTCACTTTAGTGAGTGTTCAGGTCTTTTTTCAAGTGGGCTGAAATATGAGAATTTGCATTTCTGAAGCCTGATGTCTCCAGTAAATATAGACCAGGGCACGTTGTCTCCCACGGCCTCCAGATAGTGCCGGCTGCATTGTTCTGATGATAAGATTACAGTGAATATAGATTTAGAATAAACAGCATCACTTGGACAATGTTCGGCCTGTTTCTGTCGAAAGTTACTCAATATATATTATGTACAATAGCAAATAGTTAGCAGTGCTTTAAGAGAGAATTGAATCTCATGGATTCTTGTTGATAACCATTTGAGTTTATAGATTATAACTGCTTGACTGAGCTTTCAAGCTCCCTGCCAGCCTTCTTTTATCCTGTTTACAATAGGTGTAAGATTTTCTTTTGATCCGATGCGAATTATTTACTGATAAACGCTCATGACTGGGTATGATACAGTCCTTTGAAATTGCTACTTTCTGCAATGCATCCGAATTGCAAAGAAGCGCTTGAATTTTCTCGAGAAATAGTTACAGATTTAATCTGACATTGCATATATTACAGAATTATACAGCACCCACACAGTGAGTGCTATTCCAACTTTCATCTTGGAGTTCAAGGCAACATTTGTGTGTAAACCTTTGTTTCCTTCCAATAGTTTTGCCACCTGAACTGCTAACTAAATTTATCCATTGTTTCTCTCTCTTGCTTTCTTCCTCCTCACTCTTCTCACAAGTCGAGCTAGTTGTACAGTGTCATTGCCCAACATTCACGAGCAATTATTTCCAATAGGAACGTGGCCAGGTTTTTTTTCTTCTCCACTTTTATGCCATTGAGGCCAATCGTAGTACTGTACTGTGATTGAGTTCATTTTACGGAAGACAAAGCAGAGATTTAAACGTTATACCTCTTGGGTCTTATGGCTTAGTACCATACCACTGTTGCAGTTACCTACTTCTCCTCATTGCTTCTGTAGTGACGAGTTGACTTGTAAGGTCTCATGCATCACTGAAGTTGAATAGCACAGTGAGATAGCCAGTGAAGTTTTTATTGTGGTAATAGAGAAATGAAATGAACCCGTAAGATTACGAAAGTGTTTATTTAAATCACAAACTATATTGAACAAGCTGTAGCAGTAGCTGTACAGTATGTCTTCTCTCTAGTCTCTTTTCTCACACATTTCAGGTGACTCTGGTCATTTTGGATAACTTCTGAGCCCATTTTGATCCTTTGATTCCACTTACTTATATTTTCTAATATGTACACTCCTTCCTGGAGTATTTCAAATTATTAACGATGGTAGGACTCCTCTGGCATAGTGTGTAAATGCACCACATGTTAAGACTTAAGCCATACAAAGCATAGGCTGGAACATACCAATTGCAGGTTGGGATATTACAATCACTATTGTGCTCCAAGACTGGGGAGGAGAAGGAATCTGTCCATGTTTCCTGCTGTTGATTGCTGTCTATCAACCCTCTGTGAAAAATACATTGTGAGCATTGTGTGGGGCCAGATGGCGCTTGGCTATGATGCTTTATACCAGGTCAAGTATTTTTACTGGCACATCCTGTCTTGGCACACATGAAATGTGGCAAGGTATCTGCGGATGAAGAAACTGTACCCGGCAAGAGTTGGTAGCTTTAGGAAAGGAGCGAAAAAAAGTGTTCATGAAGAAACAGAGAAGGAACATGTAATTGGCAGGAACCAAAGACCAAGTCTTCTGTGACAGGATTAGTTACCATTGTTATTGTAATATCCTTGTGGAGAAGTATACTGCCAATATAAAGTCTATCCCTGTGTCTGGATGGGTTTTGGAGAGAAAATATTCATCTTTATTTCCCTCTTTGGATTTCCAAAGAACATGATAGGGATTGTTCCAGCACCATATCCTTTATTGGTCATTCACTGCATGGGTGTTTGTGGGTATTGCTGTGGTCCTATTGAATGCCCCTTCTGCCTGCAAATAAATCGTCACTACACATTACAACAAAAAAACTCTTGTGAAATGATTTGAAATGTTTACACATCAAATGCAAGGCGTGCTACGATTTTTATTATAAACTGAATTCATTTGTTGTTGCTTCCTTCTATCGAACCCTGGGGACCTCACCATGAAGCGAGGCTGTGATTGGAAACTGTATGCAGGTGGCTATCAGTGTGGATCTGTGTTCTTTCTTCAATTGTAGTTGTCATTTTTCTACTAATTTTTACTGCTTGATTGTTTGTGAGACATTGCTTTCAGCATACTGGCTGAGTCATACAACTTTACAGTATATCCCATGAAATGTTTTGAGATGTCTCGACGATGTGATAACAAATTACATTTGTAATAAATAATAATAATAAATAATCCTTGCATTTTTCACATCTTATCGACGTCCCAAAGCGCTTCACAGACTATACTGTAAAGTGAATTGACTGTATGTTTGTGGGTGAATATTTAGCGCCTTGGGACGTCCTCCCGACGTGAAAGGCGCTATATAAATGTAAATTGTTGTTGTTGTTCTTGAATCGCGGCAGCCAATTGTGCACAGCAGTGTCCCACAAACAGTCGTGGATTGAAATGATCAATTTTGTTATTGTGGTTTTTTTGGAGGGATTATTATTAGGTGTGTGGAGTAAGGAAACTTGCCCAAGGTTTCGCCCTGACCTGCCTGGATTCGAACACAGGTCTCCCCAGCTTGGTCTCCCCAGCTTGCAAGACAAGTGCTCTAACCACTAAGCCACAGGAGCTCCACATTGTATAACGTCTTTCATGGTGAGAGTACGTCCCAATGTGATGGACAGTCAAGGATTTATATCCGAGCTGATCAGGCATAATATCAAATGCAAGGATAATTATATTTAATAGTTTATTGATGCTAAAGGATGTATTGGCATTTGTAGGGTTAAGTACATTGGAGCAGTGAATCAGATCAGGTTGCTCTAAGGGATAGAGGGCTCAGATTAGAATTGAGAACTGATGAAATGTCTTCTCTGGAGACTTCTGAAAGTTATGCCATAAAAGATTTCACGCTCCAACATCTGTTTGAAAAAGTGTCAACATTTTTGTTATTTTTGTGGTTTGGCATGAAAATAATCTTGCATTGAAACACTTGCAGTTGCCAAGAAAATTGGTATTACTTTTTGTTGTTTTGAAAAAGATTCAGTTTCCTGCAGACCCCACTCACTCTAGTTCTGTTCACTCACAGTCTGGTGATGAAGCTGCGATGAATGTGAGTTTAAAATAAACCCGCTTGCATCGATGTAGGGCAACGCCATGCTGATAAGTCCGTGTTTATCTTCAGACCCAGAATTTCTGACATATTTTCACCACTTTTTAGATGCAGCCACAGAGACCAAGATACTCAGAAGTGGTTTGCACATTCCTTCACTGCAATCTGGTCAGGGGAATTTATCATAAAATATTTTCATTCCTCTCCTGTGAAGTTGTAAGCTGAGTGACCCTGAACAAACTGTACCAGGGTGAGACCAGTGCAATGAAATGAATCCCACACAATAACAGGGTCTCTTTTCTTTCATCCAAAATGTTTTCTTTCTCCCCTTCTTTATCTGGTTTTCTGCACTTGGCACTTATCTCGGGAGTGAAGGTGTCTGTAAGACCGGACCAGACCCTTTATGCCCTGTAAGAATCCACAAAGTCCCCCTCCCCCAATTCCTAATTTATTTCTGTGGCATTAGGTTTTCTTCAAAACTCACCTCTAATGGGACTTGAAATACATATTGCCACCCAACAGTCTTATACTCGTGCTCTGAGACGCAATTCCTATGCGGAGCGCATTATATAAGTGCCTCTTGATATTGTTGGTAAAGACTCATTTAAACAAAGTCACAATTTATAGTAAATTCTGAAAGTCTCACATCTTGAAAGTCTCTATCAAATGCATGGATTAATATTTATTTTTGAGGTGCCTATGGAACCATATCTCAGTAAGATTCATGGCATTCAGGGTGGGAGGGAAAAAATGAGGGCAGGGCATTTACCGTCTGTTAGTATAAAGACTTAGTACTGCGTTAGGATGACAGATTTTGTGGTCAGGTTCAGCAGAGGCCTGGAGACATAATTTTAATAGCCAAACATGACACTAATACAACCCATGATAGTAATGGAGGAAATGTTTCTTACTTGTCCGTGGAGGCCCACTTATTGAACAGAAATGGGCAGGTTTTTAAAAAATATATAGATAAATACTTGGTGCTTTCAGATTCAATACAGTTCAGCAACAAATCATTTATATTTATGTAGAGCATTTCATATCATGGGAACATCTCACAATGCTTGACAGTCCTGGCTTGGCACAAGGTAAAGATGAATATTAATATTTTTGATGGGGGTGGGAGGTTAACTTAGAAATATATACAATACTACAACATGGAAACAGGCTGTTCAGTCCAAATAGTCTATGTCGGTGTTTAAACTCCACATGAGTATCCGCCCCTCTTAATCTCCTCTCCCAAACCCATTTATACCCTTTTCCCCTCACATATGCATCACGTTTCCTCTTGAATAGTTTGACTTGGGCTTTTCAACCTCAGCTTTCAGATGTGATCTCTACATTTGCACCATCCTCTGCATAAAGAAAGTTCCTGCTAAACTCCCTTTTCGACGTGTCGTATACGTCGTTTTGGATTCTGTATTACATAATAATCAGTTAATATGTTAATCCTTGCATTTGATATAGCGCCTCATCACGTCTACGAAATGTCTCAAAGCGCTTCACAGAACACACTGTACAGTCAATTGACTGCACACGTTGCAGCTGAAATGTGGCATCCAATTGTGCACAGCAGTGTCCCACAAACAGTTGTGGATTGAGTGACCAAATTATTCTTATCAACCCCAGGAAAAGCGATCCACTAATCGACTAACAACCAAATTCCTAATTACTCCTACCTACTTACAGAGGTAGGTGGAGTAAGGAAACTTTCACAATATTGTGCCCTGCCTGGGAATCGAACCCATGTCCTCTCACTTACGCAGCAAGAGCTCCAACCACTCAACTGCAGGATTCCACAATATGCTGCTTTTGGAGTCAATTGACACAAATCACATGTGCTTTTGTGCAGAGTTTAAAATGCTAAATGAGGCACAAAAGTTTTAAATGTAGTTCTGGTATGTTATTACTGTCATTTTAAAATAGCTTCATTTCTTTTAAACAGGGTTGTGTCTGATGCATAGAAATAATTAATGCACATTGGAATGATAAAAGTGGGCTGCAGCAGTGATCTCACACCCACGGGTTTCTGAACCCAATTTTTTTTTTAAATCCTCGCATTTGATATAGTGCCTTATCGTGTCGTTGAGACATCCTAAAGCGCTTTGCAAAATATACTGCAAAGTGGATTGACTATTCTGTGGGTGAGAATGAAGAGTAAAAGCTATAAAAGTGTCACTGGAATAAGTTCAGCATCTAAAGAAGATCCTCATCAGTTATAGATCTTCAATAATACTGAAATTTCCCAACAAGAATATTCTCAGGTTCTGAGGAGGTTGCTGGATCTTTTTCTCTTCTTTTCTCAAGTTTATTTTATCTGTGACATGTTTTTAACTACCCCACTGAACATTGACCTCTCTCCTCCTTATCCCTTTGACCCTACTTTCTCTTTCCTTCCTACTATCTGCTGACTTGTTTTGGTCATTCGCTTCATGGCTCTTTGTGGAACATATCAGTTTGCAGCTTGACTGCCACATTTGGCTCCAAAGTAAACAGTGTTTTCACTTTGCAGAGGACAGCCTCCTGACGTGAAAGATGTAATGGTTATGGTACATGTAAATATTTTTGTTTGTAAATCATGGAATCCACAATTCTTCAAAAAAATCTTTTCCTGAATGTGTGTGGCTCAGAGAGACCTGAAAGGCAAAAGTGATACCTCAAATAGCTTCGTTCAGTAGAAAGGTATTTAGCTATTGCCCATTCAATGTTTGGCCATGTGATGCTCTGTGGCAATATGGTCGCATTGAATTCTTACCAAACACAACAAAAACTTGCCACAATACAGCACCCTTCATGCAGGGCAGCTTCTCGGAGCGCTTAACAGTGACGGATCCTGATGCTGAGCAAGGGAATGGGGTAGGTGACTGTAAGCACGGTCAAAGTTTGTGCATCATGGAGCTGGGGAGATGGATGAGGACGGTATTGGAGTGATCAAGCCAGGAGGTGATGAATGAGTGGTTGAGGGTGAGGTATTCAACTTCTAGGTTTTTGCTCTTGCCATGTCCTGTGTGTTGGAACATGCGTCCTATGTGCAAGAAGCACTTCCTTTACGGAGAGACATCAGCAGTGCTTCCTGCACACAGCGCGCACACAAAATGTGCAGAAAGTGACATTAGCGGTACTTCCTTTGAACAGGAAATGGTGTTAGCAGTAATTTCATGACCAGGAAGTTGGCCTTTTTTTTGTCTGGGTGGAACTTAAATGATGCAGTTTCTACAACAACAACAACAACAACAAATTACATTTATAGAGCGCCTTTCACGTCGGGAGGACGTCCCAAGGCGCTGCACAGGAGGCGTGTGACCCGAGCTGAGAGGGGAGTGTTTGGGAAGGGGTGAAACATGAAGGTTGAAAAGTTCGGGGTGGAACAAAAGGCACGGTCGAAGAGGAAAGTCTTCAAACTGGCCTTGAAAGAGGAAAGGGAAGAAACGAGACGGAGGGATTGAGGGATGGCATTCCATAGGGTGGGAGCGGAGAAACTGAAGGCCCGGCCTCCGATGGTGGGGCGGTTCAGGCGGGGGGCTTGGAGCAGGCCAAGTCCTGATGAACGGAGGGTCCGGGTGGGCTTGTAGGGGGAAAGTAGATCGGTTAAATAAGGTGGGGCAAGGCCATGTAAGGCCTTGTAGGTGAGGATGAGGATCTTGAACTCGATCCTCTGGAGAATGGCGAGCCAATGGAGACGGGCGAGGGTGGGGGTTATATGGTCGCGGAGGCGGGTGCGGGATAATACACGGGCTGCAGAGTTTTGGATGACCTGCAGCCTGTGAATGGAGGAACTGGGGAGGCCGACGAGGAGAGAGTTTCCGTAGTCCAGCCTCAAGGTGATGTATGCATGCACAAGTGTTTCTAGGTAAGAAAACGTTGGCGTACAAGAACCCAGTTAAGTTATAAATGAACTCCCTTTGGTTACAGCATTCACCTAGCAAGCAAAAGACCTGGGTTTGATTCTTGGGCAGGGCATCCTTGTAAAAAAGTAGTACCACCATTACCATGGTACTTTTTTACAAGGGCAAACTGTTGGGCAAGTTTCCTTACTCCACATGCCTATGTTTACCTAACAGTAAGTAGGAATCCAGGTGTAAGTTGCTTAGCGGTTCACTTTTCCGGGGTAATAATTCCTTTTAAAAAACACAAAATCCACTACTGTTTGTGGGACACTGTTTACAATTGGCTGCCGCGTTTCGCCCACAAAATATACAGCCAATTCATTTTACGGTATCTTCTGCGAAGCGCTTTGAGACATCTCGAAGATGTGATGAGGTGCAATATCAAATGCATGGATTATTATTTGGATTATTAAATAAGAATTCAAAAAGGGGCCCGGAAGGAAATCTGAGAGTATTGCTTTTCAACCCTTCTGCATTTTCTTGGAATTCTGTCTGGTTGCTGCAAGAGTAGAAAATGTACCGTGAAATCTAATTTTTTGTTGCAGCCACGATTCTTTGCTTGTATCATTCAGATCTCCATGCTGTTGTTTAGCGGCAGTGAAAGAAAAGTGGAATGAGTCACCATTTATTATCTTTATTATCCTGGTAGGGTGTACAGTCGCTCCCCATGTCACAGCAATGAGTTCTATTATGGTTGATTTTAAATTGGTTGAGGTGCGCTTATGTGAGGACCAGCAGAGATGATGGGGGCAGAAAGCAAGGGATCGCAATCAACTGCTTCCACTTGAACGACACCCGTACTGAACTCGCCCCTGGGTGGGTTGAGCCTATGCTGGTGATGAGCGGTTCTGCTGAATGCAGGGGGCGGACATTAAACGTATGATAAACTTTCCTCACGCTCGCTTGTGCTGGTTGACAATGCCAAGTTGTATTTGGTCTAGGGCTGCTGATGGCAGTTTCAGATTTCAGTAAACAACACTTACTGATGACAATTAGTCTGTGCAGTTCCCCCATCTTTAATTCCATGCTTTCAAAATCCATTTGCTGGGTATGCCTTGTGTCTGCAGTGGATACTGTTCATCTTCCTTGCTTCGCTTATCTCCATAAAACTGCCTGTTTGGCCCTCTCTTGTGACTCTACAATTGGCCTCAGAGACCCTTGAGGCAGTGATGGGAAAGACAAGCCAGGACTCTCACTTCTGAGCCCTGTTCAATGCGCACACATCGATGTCTGGTGAGGACAGATTTGGTCTGAGCTGTTATATTCCCTTCACTCTTACGGTGAACTAATCTGCTGACACTCACATTCCAGGCTTGAATATAAAAAAAATGGCAACTTGGATGAGATACTGTAGGTTAGCTTGCATCTATGATATCTCTGGAGAGGAGACAGTGAAACAATTGGCATTAAAAATGTGTCTGTCTTTCTTCCCACCGGCCTCCTCATCATAAAAAGGGAAATACGAGTCTTGAATGGCATGCACTCTGAACCATGATCTTAGTTGTGTGAGACTTTCCTTCCACCTTTACTACAGACGATATGAGAAATGCATGTGTGTTACAAAAGAATCATCAAATATAATGTTTTTGAAGCATTGGTACAGTATTTGCTGCCCCTGTGACTCAGTCTAATTAAGGAGTGTGTAACTAGTACCCTAAACTCCAACCAGCATATGTGCCCCATTGGAAAAAATAATGAATCGGGGAACCTTTAATGCTGAATGTATCAACTTCTAAATCTAGCTCTGCATTTTTTAATTAAAAGTAACCAGCCAACAACACTTTGGGGAAGCATTGTCTACGTCTAATAACCGCATATCACTGTGACAGATTACATTGTTGTTGATCCTAAGATATGGTGTGTGGATTTAAAAAAAATCCTTTAGTTTCCATTGAATACATGAGACAGACAGTAGGATTGGCAGGTTAATGACATAGTGCATAAAACACACAAACTGGACAGAAAATGAAAAGTATTTGCTAGCAGCTCTTCCATCCAGAAGCTGTGACTAGAGCCCCATCCTTCAGTGATTCACAAGGATGGGTTTGGCTATCACGCAACAGGGAGAGGTAGGTGACCATTAGTGTAGTTGATGAGTTTTTTTAAAGAAAGGATTTCAATACCGATATTAAGGGGGGCAAGACAGATAATGAGAGGAAGTTCTTGAGATTCAGGGAGCGGTGTTTGAAGACTTTGACTGTGGAAGTACAGAGGCAGCGTAGCAGATTGGGTGAGCAGAAGTGAAGTTGGAGAGGAACACAGACACTATGAGGTGCCAGGGAATGAAGGGATTTATAGATGAGGATGAGAACTTTTAAGTAGATCTATTGGGAGGCAGTGGAGCCTGGAGAGCATTGGGGTGAAGGGCGAAAGGAATTTGACGCAGGCAGCAGAATTTTGCATCAGATGGAACTAATGGCTGATAAAACGAGGGAAACTAGCAAGAAGAGCACTGGAAGCCTAGCGGAGAGATGATAAAGGTGCGAGTGAGGTAGTGTTTGGTAATGCTTAGTGTCAATCACTATACCACCACACAACTTAAGTAAAATATCCCACAAATAATTAAACTTCATTTAAAAATAGAGTACGTTTCTGAAAGACCTAAAGAGATACATCTTTGACCACCTTCTCTGTTTTTTTGATCGGCTGTCTGTCTGACAAATGTGGAATTTCAAGTGTAGGAGTAACCAAATCAGACTGAGTTCCACTTATGTTTCCCACCTACATATCCAAATTTCCCTGTGTCTGGAATGGGGTGCACACACTTTCCCTGGAGAGTCACAACATGCTTACTTATATAGTAATAATAATAATTATTATTATTCTTGCATTTGATATAGCGCTTTTCATGTCTTCTAGACGTCTCAAAGCGCTTCACAGAATACACTGTAAAGTGAATTGACTATATATTTGTGTACTTAGCTCCAGAGAGTATTTGGCTCAAGATGGTAAGAGGCAAGACAAACCTGCACTTATCCATAGGGAAATTGGCCAGTCATAACAACTCAGTGTATGAATTACCAATGTGAAGAATTGTGAGTGCAAATTTGGAGTTTGCGTATCACCAGTAGCCTATTTGCACGAATTGGTTGTAAGAAACATTGGCCATATATTTAATATTTTGAAGCGTAGTGAAATTGTGAATATCAAACAAGTCATTTATTTCTCCTGAGCCACCAGACGTCTGCCCCTCACCCGGAGGCTTCACATGTAGTTATTCGCACAAAGAGTAAGTAATTTACTTGGTGCAAATTGTATGTTTCAGAAGAAAGTGTTTGTATAAATTAAGACCTTTCACATTGCCTGCTTTCACATTCTTCCTGCTTGCTCATCCTTGCTTACAGACATTCCTGAGTAGATAACAAATGTATGGGGTCATTGTTTATCTGGTTAATAATTGCTAGCAGTGTTGTTCAATTAACAGCACAGAAGGTCACTATTTAACACAGTAGCACACTATCAAAGACTGTTAGGACCCTGTCTCTCATTTCTGCAAGATCTTCCAACTCCCTTCTGCCCTCTTCATAAATCTACAAACACTTTATTTTACTAGGCTGGGGACTTCAAGACCGTCAAAGTCAATCCCTCTTCCCTCTACCATCCATAAAACCTGACAGGCTTTTAACTTGATCTGTTGGAGTCTTATTGTCGGCAATTGGAATCTTAAGTCATGTTTAGATGACCTGAAGAGTTTCACTTCAGGACAATTTACACAGGATTAAGCCTCCTGGAGTAAATCCTTGACCATATTTTACACAATATTCTTTAGAAATAGCCAGTTCTAGGTTTGGTGATCGATCCGTGGAAATCGATCCGTCTGACAAGAGTAGAGTTTTTGATAGAAGTGAAAGAACAGTTACACCTCTTTTTGTAGGCAGTTGGCATGTACAGAAGCAAAACATTAGCAGCTTTTTATTGAAATACCTGGTATTTGTTGTATAATAATAATAATCCTTGCATTTGATATAGTAATTTTCACATTTTCTGGACGTCTCAAAGCGCATCACAGAATATACTGTAAAGTGAATTGACTGTATATTTGTGGGCAAAATATATATAATATATTGTATCATACCTGTTGGACTTCATGCTACAGTATGACTGTGGCGAGGGCATCCAAAAGAGAATTTAAGACAAATAACTTCATTAAAGGGTACTGAGAATGTCCAAGGCAGTATTTAAAGCAGATAGTATAGAGGTATTTAAGAGGAAATTAGATTAGCCAAATGAGGGAGAAAGGAATAAAAGATATGAAACTCAAAAAGGAGGAGGTAGAATATAAACAGTGGCAGATTGGTCATTCAAATGGCCTGTTTCTGTACTACACGATCTATGTAAAATACTTTGTTGAACTATTACAAAGAACACGACGACATGAAAATAGGCCATTCGACCAAACTAGTCTGCGATGGAGTTTTGAACGTTGTTAAACTTTTATAAAGCTCTTTGCAGCACCGTTCAGCAGGTGGTTGGCATTATAGTAATGTACAAGAAGCTTTACTCTGAATGTGTCTGTGCTCTTAGCCAGGTTGCTAGGAATTCTTGGCTCTCCTTCCTGACCATGTGGTGAGATTTGAAACAGTGGGGAGTCACAAACCCAAACTTGCATTGCACGACATCATGACAGTGTAATTGGAAAGCCCACCCACTGAGGAGCACACAACACATTCCCTTCTTCTCAGTGCTGGGAATCAAGATCTTTTTCACTGCTGACACCCTCTCGGCTAAGGTGGATCATGAGAACATAAAGCTTCTGGTACATTGAATAATAATAATAATACCAACTACAGCAAAACACCCTCTACTAGACCAGTATGATAGTTTAAGTTCCCACATTATTTAATGTATCCTATGGCTCTCTTTGAGTGATTTTGCCAATTGTGCAGAATTCTAGGCAGTTTTTATCCTGCGTGTTTGTGTTGACTTAGGATCGCTTAAAGTCAGGGAGAAGAGACTTACATCTAAATAGTCTGGCCTATAACCAAATCTAAGTCGTAAATGTAAAAGGTCAATGTGCACTAGAAATAGATCAAAATGGTTACATTGAAGTCAAATCACTATTGCACAAAACTCCTTACGGATAATTAGTATTAAGTGCAAAGAAGTGCTGATAATTGCTGTTAAGGTAATGTGAAAGGTCCCATGAAGTAAATGCCATTTTGTATGGATGATTGCTGACAGCATACTGGGAGAAATCCTCTTCTTTTTTCAATTTGCGTTATAAATTCTTTCAAGTCCACTTGAATGGGTAGATGTGGCTGGTTTAATGCCTCATCTGAATGAAAGCACCACTGGCACTGCAACCCTCCCATAGTACTGACCTCGACGATCATCTTGAACCACAAGATGGATCACCTTTAGAGCCCTCCATGGCCTTGCCCCATCCTACCTCTGCGGCTTCCTAAACCCCTACCAACCTGTCTGCTCCCTCTGCTCAGCAGGATCCGGCCTGCTCCCATCCCATCTGCCCAGCATCGGCGGGCGAGCCTTCAGCCACTCCGCCCCCAATTTGGGGAATTCCAACCCGCAATCCCTCCACCTCGCCTCTTTCCTAGCCTCCTTCAATCCCGCCTCAAAACCCTCCTCTTCACCCATGCCATAAATCACCCCACTTCCCCTCTCTTCCCTCCACCCTTCCCAATCCTGACCCCAGCTCGGGCCTGAAGCACTGAATGTCCTTGGCCTTGGGACATCCTCTTGACGAGAAAGGCAAATGTAGTTTTCTTGTTGTTGTTCTGATTTGGAGTCTTGAATCCACAACCAGAGACAAAAGTGCTAGAGGCCGCGTCCAGTTGATAACTGATGTAAAATAATAACTGGTACAAATAAAGTAAAACCAGACTGTTGTTTGAAAAAGAGCCAAGAAAGTAAGGCCAGAAAAGGTAGATGGAATATGTGAAAAGTGAATTTAAAACAGTTGTTTGGAAAACCTTCAGCAAAGAGTAATCAAACGGTTGGATTACTTTCCCAAATTGCAAGGTCATAAAATAGGTTTGGATGAAGAATTGGATCTTATTCCTTAATACAAGCCATACTGTTAACCCATTGAAGCATCAAGATGGTTCTTAATGATCCAAAGATCCTTATTAATCCATTGCAGCCTTTGAATGTAAAGTAACGAAAGCACAAATATTTCAGTTATTAAAAAAAGCAACCGGATGTCAAGATGAGAGATTCAGGGTATTGGAAGATAAACTTCAGTGGGATGCTCTACTCATCCTTTCATTACCGTTTCTCTCACTTTCTCCCCTCTTCTGCTCTCTGCTCTTTTTGTTATTTTTCTTCTTCTCCCTCATTCTCTCTCCCTGGGAACGAGGGAATTACTAGATGAAAAAAAGACCAAGGTCCATCTAATTCACCTTTTTACCATCTTGGTAGTTGCATTCTACAATAATAATGCAGATGTTGATTGGCAATCAATCTTTATCAATTAGTCTACAAAAGACTCGGGCATAAGACGAGGAAAGTACTGGATACTGCATAAGACAATGGCGGAAAGCTTTAGGAACCATAAGTCTGAAGTTGCCTGTTTCTCCCAAGCACTTGCCATGTGTCATGCCTCAAATTACTCATTTACTATATCTCCAAATCAATTTTTTTGGGAAAGAAATCGTATCCAATTTGCTTTTGAATGAATCAACACTTTCTGCTCCCACAATCTCCGTGGGGAGCCTGTTCCATAGATTTACCACTTGTTTACTGAAATTATGTTCTGCAGGTTTGTTTTCAATTTAACCTCCTTCAAGCACGGGCTGTGTTCTCTGGTTCTACCGTTCCAGGCAAGATGAAACTGCTTGTTATGGTCTGCAAACTCTCATCCCTTTAGATCCACTCAAACTTTACTATTCCAGTGTGAACATGCCCAGATTACCAAATTGCTCTGGATAATCCAGTCTTGTATCTTCTCAATCATTCTGGTTGCTCTCCTCTGTAACCCTCTCTTTCTTTCTACCTCTCGGTGACATCAAAAGCTACAGTTTAATTATTGCTTTTCACGAGCCACGGCAGTTTACCTGCAGTTAGTGCCTAACCATGATAGGGAAAGTGACTTATACAGATTGCTGATACTAACTGGTTGGTCAAAGTCCAGAAGTATTAAGGCATTAATCTTGACCAAAAGCTGAATGCTTTCAAGAAAACTAAGCCTCGTTTGTGTCGGTGGCCAGAACTATTGGCCACTGGAAATCTCCCGAAGGAGTAATTATACTGTTTTGAAGTGCAGCAATGTGTTTTAGAAAATGCAGTGTTTACATTGACCAGCAGCGTGGAATTTTGGAATGCAAACAGAGAGGTGTTAGAATTTTCTCCACTTGTTACTTCAGTCTTAAATCATAACAAAGGATTACGAGTCCTGATTGTGAAATTCGACTGTTTTACAAACCATCATGTGGAGAGATTAACTATGATTCACTGTTTTAAAGAAATTAACCTGGCAGTAACGCAAATTACAATTCCAGGACACCAGACATCCTCCAGCTTTACTCTGTTCCAGTGACCTTTCTGGGCTGTGCACTTGAAGTCTAAACTTTATACCCTAATAAGCTCAGTTATTATTGCAACTGAGACACAGTGCGCTAAGCTTGTTTTTAATTATGTTTTGAAATTTTATTTTATGCAGATATACGCTGCAAAATAAACCTTTTGAATATGCCAGTGTTATACAAGGGCTTTACAAGCTATCAGGGGACCCCCAAACAGCCTCTATACATACAAATCACATGATCACTAATCTTGATCTCATCCTCAATCTTTTCCTGGAGGCTAACTCGTGGTCCAGATTTACACTTCTGTAAAGTGCCAGAGAGCTGATGGTTACTTCTGATGCCATACTTTTCCGGAAAATTGTGAGCGGGGAAGGGAATGAGGGAGGGAGGGAAGTCTGTCAGTGGGTCAGTAAAACTATAGTCCAGATTCTTGGTTAGCATGGAACTCCCTCCTCATTTATTTGTGTGTGTGTGTGTGAGGTTACACACACTCTCTCTCATGCTCATTCTGACAGTAAATCATGTAAACTGCTTTGAGATGTCCTGTTGATGTGACTATATTAAGTTAGGATTTTTTATTATCAGAATCTCTGAAACAGTTAATCGTGTGTTATCTTCTCCTGTTAGATACTTGCATAATAACCATAACTCTTCTCTCATCTAACAGGCAGGTGTGAATTTCACATCAACTGACCCTGGAAAAGTGGACCATTTGGGACAGACAGAGAAGCATTTGAGAATTCTCTTCAGGTACGGAGACTCTGTGTAAGGTTGCCCCTCCCACCACCACACACACACATATATTCTTAACAGGGTAATTCAAGCAGATGTGTTTCAAAAGTTTTTTCCAGTTCTGCTTGACCTCAGCGTAACAGGCTTACTTGCCCTCACCAGCTCGCACCTTACTAACCGGGGTAAACCTGAGGGGGTTTCGAGCGGTAACATCACTAGTGGCTGGAATATTCTGGGATTGGTGGGGAAGAGGAATACAACAACAAAATTATATTTGTATATAGCCTTTCACGTCGGGAGGATGTGGCAGTATTGGTCCCCATGAAGACAGGTGAGCTATTGGTTTCGTTGACGGGTTCAATAAGAGGTGAGGAAGCCTGGTGAGCAGCCTGCCAAGTTGGGAGAGGGGAAATGGGGGTGCCATGGGTTGGGGGCTTGGTGCTGTGGTCCTCCAGGGGGTTTCCCATTAAATCAGTGAGTGGCAGATAGAGTTGACTGGCTGAGCCTCCTCCAGCCCTTGCCATCTGCCACCTATGGGTAACATGCAGTGCTTAGCGTGAGGCTCTGGTTTCGGCCTGTTCATTAGTTTGAGAGGTGGGAGAACATGGATTAAGAGTCACCCACATCCCCATAGGGAGGACGCTGAAGGGAGAAATGCTGGTGGGTGCTTTAGTATACAATACTACTTTAAAGTCAAATACTGTGAAGCACTTTGAGATAAGGTAACGAGACATATCAAATGCACGGATTATTAATTAGTTTAATTTATTTATGGAAACTGCAGCCCTGGTCTTACCATCTAGTCGAGAGATAAATGCGTCATGTGTCTGTCTCTATGTCCATACTGTGTACTCTCGAAATGGTCCCTTTTAGCCCACAGGGAATAAATGAGGGCACATATTCACACTGGTGAGATGCACTGTATCTATGTGTATCTCACTAGTAGCCTTGTGTGTTTGGTTTTGCCTCCCACTGCTCACATCCATTAATCTTCCAGTGTTATTTTTCTTGTTACCACACTTTAATGTGTGTGGGAGAAAGCAAGACGTCTGGCCAAAGCCTTTCCTTGGTTAATCCTTCATCCTTTCATTTTCTGTTCCCTGTCCTCTTGGAATAATATTTGCTTGCTTATTTATCTTTGAGCAAAAGACAGAAAGTAGCTTTTGATGCACAATATTTGTGTATCTAATCTTGTTTTCTTCTCCAAGGGAGAGAGCTGCACATGTTACGCTCAGCATGTAGCTGTTGTGGGGGAGAGCAGACTGCCATTTGGCCCACTCCGCCTGACTCTAGTTTGAATGGAGTCAGCACTTTGAAAACTTGACTGTCCCAAGCAGTGTCCCCCACTCCCTCTTCACCCCTCAAACTAGACTGTAAATAGGAGCAATGATACTTGATCAAATAGCGTCCATCTTCAATAGTGGTAACTGTGATAAAGAAATATCTTGTTCTTAAAGCCAAAAGCTCTTTAGGTAAACCGGGTCAAGTTTTTTTTTGGTACGGTGTGGAGATGGGGCACATATGGGAGAGGAGAAGGAATTTAAAAGTGAAATTGTTATACTTTGACTTTATGCCAAACTTTTACTTGCAGTATTACATAAATCTTGCGTCTTTCTTGATATTAGGTCCATTGCAATATTTTAAGAACATAAGAACATGCAAATTAGGAGCAGGAGTAGGCCATTCGGTCCCTCGAGCCTGCCCCGCCATTCGATAAGATCATGGCTGATCTTCTGACCTAACTCTAATTACCTGCCCTATCCCCATAACCCTCTATTTTTAAAAAAATCTATCAGTCTCCGCCTTGAAAATGTTCAAGGACTGAGCATCTTCAGCCTTCTGGGGTAATGAATTCCATAAATTCACTACCCTCTGAGTGAAGAAATGTTTCCTCAACTCTGTTGTGAAAGGCTGACCCTTAATTTTAAGATTATGACCCCTGGTTATAGATTCTCCTACCAGGGGAAACTGTCTACTTTATCCAGCCCTTTAAGAATCTTATGTTTCAATAAGATCTCCCCTAATTCTTCTGTGCTCTAGAGATTACAGCCCTTTTCGGTGGGTAATTTTCCACTGGTAATTTTCGGTGCCACTCTTCCCTTAACCCACACACAACCTTATTTAAGAATGCTGCTTAAAACCAACTATATAAGACTGAACTAGAGTGTTTTTTGTCAAAAAAAATTCCAGCAATAAAGCACCATTTCAATATACTCAGGAAATGAAGCGAATTGTCTCTCTGTGTTTCGTATTTTCGCACAGCCTGAGAAATTCGCACCCCTGTGTTTTTTTTCCAGAGGTCAAAAGGCACACAGCATGAAAGCTGCAAAATACATTCATTGTTGGGCTGCTTGTCAGCAGTACGAACATTGCTTCACAACAACACCAACCATTGGCCTCAATGCCTGTTGGATTGGAGAAAGGGAAAGCAATCTAGCAATCCTGTTTCTAATCCCTACTGTCCAGTAACTCCTGCTGACAAGCGTACCTTTGGAAAATTTAGGGGGAATTCTTATTGTTTAACACTTTTGACAGTCGAAGTTCACCGTAAAGAACAATCTTGTGGAAAGAGCAAGGTTTGCAATTGTCTAACTATATCAACACAAGTTGTTTCACTCAGAACACAAAGGAAGAAAATTGTGTGTTTGTGTGTGTGTTAGGGTGGGCGTGGGGGCAGAGAAAAACCCACAAATCCAACAAGATTACCTTCCATCTAACATTGGAATCTAATATTGCCTTGATTTTATGTTTGAAATGGTTTGGCAGCCTGAAAGTCTGAGTGTGGTGGAATCTGCTTGTTTTTAAACGGAAATCTTTGAAGATTGCAAAAGTCAGACAGGAAATATTTTACATTTCTTATTCCTGTTTTCTTCTCTCCTCATCTTGATATTAATAATCATTATACTTCTAGCACCTCATGTCTGAGAACATCTCAAAGTGCTTCACAGGATGTACTGTGATGTGGAGTGACTGTGTGTTTTGTGGGTGAATAAGTGGTCTGTTTCAGCCTTGTTGCAATGCCTGTGTCTAGTCAGTGTTTTGACAGATTTATGATGGGGGGAGATAACATTACAGTCAAACTTAATCTGTTCTCATCTGACCTCCCCACACAACTTTCAATTGGGCTGCAATTGGGAATGCAGGAAAATTTTCCTCCCCAAATCCAGCCAGCCAACGCTTGTTAAGTTTCCTGCAACTGGCCCTCCTGAAATCACCACAGCGCAGACCTGAGACCAATCTCGTTGGTTTAATACTATGTAATGTATTGAGCCATAGCAGGATGAGCAATATACAGTCTCGCAACCTTCACCCACCAAAGGATTAGACTCAACTCAGTCAAAACTACAGTATTAGCAACTTCTAGGGGACAGTTTCTTGTCATGCAATTCCTGTGCCCCTGTAAAACGACTTTTGTGAAGTTCTAGGTTGGTTCATAGGACAAGTTAACTGAGATAATCAACTTTGCATAGCTATGTCATGTGGTAAATTACAGTGGTAGATTTGCTACCTGTTATGTTTGTAACGTATGTTTGTTAAATGCTTTGCTTTACAGAAACTCGCCAATGCATTTGTATTTGTGGTTGCATGATCAGGATACTTTAGATCCAGCATTGCTGTGGTTAAATGAAAAAATAGCATACACTGCAAAACCTAATTATCCAATTTAGGTGATGTTTTCTGTCAACTTTCCTTCCTGACATTGGGGGAGGAGAGATTTACAACACAGTAGTACAAATACATTTTATCATTTCACGTAATTAACTCAGTTCACGTAATTAACTCAGTTCACATAATTGATTCATTTTACCAGTTGTCATGGATGTTGGGTACCTTCAAATACTGTATCAAGTTTTTTTTAAAAAATTAAAAACACTGAACAGTTCTGAATTACATAAATAATTATCTTGCCATTTGCTTTCACAGTGAAGGGGGACACATTTTCAAGAAGTAAAATCTCCTGTGACTGCTTGAAAAAGCAAATGAAAATGAATAGATTTATTACTTGTTACATTGTTTGTTAAATGTCTGCCTCACTGAGACTTGGCAATTTAATTGTGTCTCCTTCTCCTCAACTGCTTTGTGATCCAGCTTACCACAGTGGGTAGGGGGTTGCTTGCATTCAGGGCAGCTCTATTCATTTAATGGGATGGGGGCAACGGGACTCTGAACCAGTATTGGAGCTTTCCAACCCCAGTAGAGGACGCCATTGGCTGGTTACAACTGCATGCTCAGTTGGTTGAAAAGATCTTGTGGTGTCCTGCAGTACAGGGCAACCCAGTGTTTTGAAGAGATTACACACTTTGCTGTAATGAGTACCTCGAAACAAAATGGCACTTTCCTGTTCGTTACGTCAATGTTGGTGTGGAGCAAACAGGTGCCTACACTGAGCTTTCAGTAACCACCAGCGATGCTGTCTAGCAAATCACTCAATAACTGAATCGGCCTGTAGGGTATTCCAACGGTTAAGGGAGAAAATTGAAAGGGGGAAAATTGATGGATCAGTACAACAACAACAACAACAACTTTGATTTATATAGCGCCCTCCACGCCGGACATCTTCTCAGAGCGCTTAGAGAACAATCAGTATTGATACTGGAAGAAGCATGTTTTTGTTGGGGATCTGAGCATTCGTAGCACTGAGTTCTTGAGTAACTGGACTGCTTTGATTATTTTATCAATAAAGTAAACACATTTTTGAACAGCAATATGTGAAGACTATGCCATTGCTACATTGATATTTTTCCAACTGCCTTAATGCCAAAGACCAAACACCGGTATGTATACACTCACTGCAATCCAATGAAGCTGTTTGCATTTGACTTGTTTTATTCACTTCTATGTGTTTATTTTAAAAATATATACCCTAGATGCCTTGACAGTTTCATTATAAACGAGTCATCCAACACTGTTGACCTGCTTATAAGAATGGGTTAAAAAGCTGTGGCTTTAGAGAGGTTCAGCTGTCCTTGGATAGTAACCTCACATGTCTTTTTTTTTTAGCAACGATATAACAAAGACGGTGGAGTTTTCTGGTGACGGAGGACCCCTAGGAATCCACGTGGTGCCCTTTACGTCTACACTGAGTGGAAGGTAAAGTATCTGAAAGCACTAGTATACTTAAATTGTAGAGAGGTTTGCTCCCTCGGGACGAGGTACCAGATGGTGTCTGAGGATGTGCCACTCCCAGTGCAAACGTTAGTCCAACTGAGCAGCAGCTCAATAAAATTGGATCCTGGGCTTAGCAATGGGGTATTGTTTTTGTGTCAATATTGGTGTTTGCCGCATGTTGCCATTTGTGGATCATAATAATTTGGCTAAAAGTGAGATTAGTATTGACACAATTATCTTGAGATTGCATTATGGGCAATTGGTCAGTTCCAAGCACTGTACAAATTGGATTTTTTTAAAATAGAAAACTTCGACCATATGTCTTTTATTATTGCCTCGATCTGGAGTGAGTGCAGTATTCCGATTTTAAATCGGCTTAAATATCTCAGGAAAAGTCTGTCAAGGGGGTGTTTCCATTTGCTCCGCAGCTTTAGGGTGTGAAATGAACCAAAACCAGAAAGCTTCTGTTATCCCACAGTGAGGTGTCGGGTTTATTGTGCCTTTGGGAGCACATGTCTTCTTTCTCTGTGTGCCATGTACACGTTTCACGGCACTGTTTGAAAACAGAAGGGTTTCTCCTGAATCCCAGCCAACAGTCCCAACAAAGCAAAATCATTATTCACTTCATGGATGTCTGTGGGACGTTGCTGTATACAAACGGGCCGCCATGTTCACCCACAGATTAACAGTCACCACACTTTACAAACATTCTTGTTGATGTGAAAGTGCAGGGTGGCTAAATGCAAGGTTTATTATTAGTGTTATAGGATATCTTCAAAAGGGTATCAAATGTCTCAGGACCTACCAATTTGACTGCGCATTTGGTCATCTTTCCCTTCCCCAGCCCCCTTGGCTCCTACCTCCAGCTTGAGTGTCAAGCTGTTATTGTTAAGCGCCTTAAGGATGTCATCCCGACATAAAAGATGCTATACATGAAGCAAATTTGCAGTGTGTTGTAATGTGAACCCGTGCATACATTGCAGCCTTTAAATCATTCCCAGTATCTTTACTTGTGTGCAGTGTGTCAAGGTTTATTTTAATGTGGGCGGCCAGGGTCTGCTTATGCTTCGGAAGCAGCTGCGATTGCACACACTAACTCTCGCTGATAGGTGATGATATTCCCACAAAAGCATCACGGACTGCGATGACATCCTTGTAGGTTCCACCAGGGTGAAAAAAAATCTGCAACTGATTACTGGGAAACTCTTTGCTTTGTATATGTGGTAATGCCTCAACGCTGAAAGTTTGAAACTTGGTTCTGTTGCATTCCATAGTGTCATATCCACGTTCTACCCTTCAATCGAGGGAATCTGGATGCGGACTCACATTTTGGTATTGAATACTACATTTGAATATGGTGTCTTTCATGTCAAAAGGATGTCTTGGGAGGATATAAAGATTTTGGAGTTTGGGATTTTTGAGTGTTAGCCTACACTGTACGAGTTCAAAGTCCCAACGTACACAATTAATATTCATGAAGCATTTTAAAAACTCAAAAGCCAGCTTCTCAAACACTTGCTGGGGAATTTCAACTGTTGTAAAGTTGTTTTATTTTAATTGGAGGAAACTCTTTATGGCCATTGATGTCTCTTATTAAGAAAAAGTTTTATTTATGAAGTGTTTAGTTGCCCTGGGGTCTGTCATGGTTGTGGGGCAATGCAGCTGAACCTGATCCTAGATTCCTCCCCAACATCCATCTGCAAACACACATTCTCTCTGTAGCAGGGATCCTAGCAGAGTGTTCAGGAAGAAATGGTTTTATGTATCCCACTCCATCCGGGAGTGGTGCACAGAGAGTGCATAGGAGGGTGTGGTGTGGTTGGAGAAAGAGAGTGGCTGCAGCGTGCGAGAGAGGGAGTAAGAAAAGTGAGATGATTGGGGGGGGGGGAAGCAGTGAGAAGAGATGGGGCAGGAGAGAGTGAGTGAGAAAAATGGGAGTTGAGGGCGAGAGAATGAGAAAAATATAGGAAGGTGACCCAGCGAGAATAAAAATAATGATCCTTGCATTTGATATACGATAACGGGCTTACATCTCAGAGTGCTTGATGCTGGTGGAGCCTGACTCTGAGGCATGGGTATATGGCCATAAACACGGACGCAGAGGAACGTTTTCAGGCGAGACTTGGAAAAAGGGGAGAGAGGGGGCAAGGTAGAAGGATTGTGGGAAAGCGTTCCAAAGTTTCACGGCGTAATGGCTGAAAGCGCGACCTCCACTGGTGGCATACCGCCTTATCACTTCTTTGAGGTATCTCAAAAGCACTTCATGGAAAGAGCAAGGGAAAATCGAGAGGGGTATGAGGTGCGGGAGGGAAGTAGGGAGGAAGCAGGAGAGCGCAAACCCAGGAGTAGGAGGGAGCGGGAGAGAGAGCAGCAGGAACAAGTATGTTTGTGAAAGGGAACAGGGGGAAGGGTGACAGAGCGTAAGTGCTGAAAAACTGAAATATGGAAAATTGTGAAAGAATTTGCCAACCACCTGTTTTAACATTTACCACAAAAAAAGAAAAATCCCTGATGAATAAGTAATGTTTTAAAGATGTTAAGGCTTTTGCCCCTGGATTTACATCTGCAATGCATCGATTGTGAAGGTTTGACATTAAATCCCTTGGAGAGAAAGAGGGTAAAGGAGAGTAGCACTAAGGGATTGGTAATAGACCAGGGTGAACAGATGATCAATAATAAGCACAGAGGTTCATCTGTAAATGACTGTGTTTGAAATACTGCAATCACTACAGCACTGAGTGACTTTTATTTATTCCTTTATTCATAGAATTTGCAAATTGGCAGGGAAACGCAAGCATAAATTTTTAACCAAGCCACTCAACGAAACTAAAAAACACAGAGCGTCAAGAGCAGTGAAAAATTAAGAATTAAACTCATTACCTCCTGTGCCACATTGCTTACTTCAGCATTAAAGATGTATTGATGAAATTGAGCAGCCCAGTGCTGCAACGTTCTGGCGTTCTCTAACCCAGAAGGTGAAGCCGCCGTTCCAAATAATCCAGCCTGATACCACAAGATAGTGCTGGGGAGGGGGGAGTACACTTTGGGAGTTCCAATCCTTCAGATGACTTGTTAAACGGAGGTCCTGTCTGGCTGTTCAGGTGGCCTTTTTATGGTGCTGTTTGAAAACAGAGGAGAGTTTCTCCTGGTGTTCTGGACAACCATCCCCCAAATAAAGTTGGTCATTCACTTCATGGTTGTTTGTGGGATATTTGTTGTGCACAAAATACAGTCACTTTACAGTATATCCAGTGAAATGCTTTGAGCCATTCTCCAAATCTGAATGAGGATATACCAAATGTAAGGATGACCTTATCAGGGTAGCCATGTGTGGCCATTAAATTGACTTATTCCTTGTGGAGTCCTGTAGCTCAGTGCTTGGAGCCTTGCAAGCAAGAGACCTGGGTTTGATTCCAGGCAGGGCAGAACCTTGGGCAAGTTTCCTTACTCCACACGCTTGATAATAATCCCTTAAAAAAAAATTAGTAATTTCAACTGACAACTGTTTGAGGGACACTGCTGTGTACAATTAGCTGCTGCATTTAGCATGATATGTACAGTCAATTAACTTTACAGTATAGTCTGTGAAGCACTTTGAGACATCTAGAAGATGCGCTATATCAAATGCAAGTATTATAAAGTGGGAGACTTCTATTTAGCATAACCCTTACCCTGATCCTATCACCAAATCAAAGTACTGTAGTTCCCTCCACCATGAGAGATATGGCCCTGGTGACCTTTTCCGGCTAGTGATTGCCTTTGTGGAATGATGTGGCCTGACTTAAACTTGCCCAATCCAGCCCTGCACCTGTCTTTCATAGGTGAAGGTTTTGTTCCACCTACAGCATTGCACCTTTCTGATTCTGTGGACCAAGACCGACTCAGGGAATTATGCAAACAAACCCCATTCTTTCCAGTGAATAGTAAAATATGAATTCTTATCCTCATATTGCTGGCAACCTAGTCATACTTTGTAGCTCCAAAGCAAAGTGCAATTTCCTCTTGTCCTCGAGGAAGGAACAAGATGTGGTGGGACAGTGTTGACAGCCTTCTTGCCCAATAATGAGTCAGGTCTTTATTCTGAGTCAATCCAATCAATTGTTACCGGGTTATTTGGCATTGGGGGAAATCACAGCTGAGACTGATTCTAATCCTCAGTGATCAGGCACTATTTAGCGGGATATTAACTGGTGGAAGCCTGGCCGCTTTCTCCCAACCCCCACCCTTACACCTTTGCTTTTCCCCCCACTCAATCCTGGAAATTTAAGGTAATTGTGCAATGCAGGCATGTGTGGACTGCTGCCATACCACATAGTGCTATTACCCCCTGAACCTTTAAGAGCAGCCTGGTACTATATCTTCATTGTTACTCCCCAACATCTAAGTTAACACAGCTATATTGCGCTGTGATCCCACGTCTCAGTATCCTAGGGGCTCATTCCTGAACCTTCCTTTTATTTTTACATATTGGTTTAAATTTATATATATTCTGGAGGACAGGACCTCCTTCATCCACACCATTCATGTGACCTTGTAACGAGGGATATGAACTGATGTGAAAGCATGCAGGAGCATTCAATCACTGATTGCAGGATGCAACAGTAGCTTGCATTTATGTAGCGCACTTCATGCTGCATTTTGCTAGGGTTTAAAGTATAGTAAATAGACCAATTGCTAACACCTTAAATTGAATCTTTCCACTAAAATATTATATTTTTCACTAAAATGTACAGACTTCTCCTGTTTAGAACATTTTAGTGGATAGATTCAATTCCCTTCATGGCAGCAAAGACTGATATAAAGCTTCATTGTCAGGAGGAGGAAAGTATTAAAGACAACTTTCTCTCCACCACTCCCTCGTTGTCAGTCACCAGCTAGTGATTTGATCTTTAGCGCTCATCTGAGGATGAACTCCCAAAGTCTTCACTTCCCGATCCATTGCTTTGCTTCTCCATTACTTTCTGCTTTACTTCTGCTTTCAAATTGCATTTTCTTCCTCTTGCACTATTTCTCCATCTCCACTTCTTGGTTTGTCACATGCTCCACCATAGTTCTGTAAACTGAATCTCAACCCTTGCCTTTGTTGTGTTGTTGTTGTTGCCTTACTGAATTCATTTGAGCTATGACTTAATCCAATTGAATGGTTTCTTTCATGAGTGGGGAACAGTGGTATTTGGTTGACCCACACACTTTGGTTTTAGGACTTTAAAGTTTTTCTTACCAGATTTAATTGAGACTTATTCATGGTTAGAATAGCTTGAGGCTGAGAGAGGTTTTAATTAAGGTCTCCACAACAAATGCACTCAAGGCACTAACTTCACAGGGCTTAAAAGCTGGGCTGAGAAACACAAATCATTCGTTGTGGTTTGGCACAGTCCTTCTCATTCTGTTAATTCCTCTCCTCCTGTCTTCCCCCTCCCAACCCAACAAAAAGCAAACGGTTGTCACCAGATCCTGTAAACATTGAGCTGAAAATCCAGCGTAGCTAAATGTTGCACTTATCAAAATAAATAATGTACAATTTTAAGTGGAACATTTCCAGTATTCAATTTTGTTAATGCATTTAAAAGGGCATTTGAAACCGTAAAATCACAAATCAAGACCCCAATCTGAGCAATTCTATTAAACTTTACTTATTGTTAGGATTATTGTATGCTGATGTTACATGGCAAAATGGCTGGAATTGTGTGTTACTGTTTGCAGTCAATGTGATCAAGTCACTGGAGTGGATGGGACCTTTTTGTTGCCTATTCCAGTTTTGGAAATCTCTTGCATTGTCCTTGGAATCATTGTCTTCAATAATAATAATCCTTGCATTTGATATAGCGCTTTTCGCGTCTTCTAGATATATCAAAGCCACTTCACAGAATATACTGACTGTATATTTTTGTGGGTGAAATGTGGTAGCCAATTGACCACAGTAGTGTCCCACAAACAGTCGTGGATTGAGATGACAAATGAATTTTTTAATGGATTATTATTAGGGAGTAGGACTTTGCCCAAGGTTTTTGCCCTGCCTGGAATCGGAGCCAGGTATCTCGCTTGCGAAGTGAGTGCTCTAACCACCGAGCTACAGTACTCCTAAGAGAGGAAAAGGAGAAAATTGGAAAGATATTAGAGCCTGAACCGCACACTTTTATACCAAGATGTTTACAATATATTTGTGGTAAACATTTTTCACTGTAAAGTTATATCGCAAAAAATGTGTAACAAGTTTTCTACATTTTCTGCTTGGGTCAGGGTTTCTATGAGTGCTGATGAAACACTGCCAATTTACAAGCTTTGTACCTTAGCCCATTTAATCAGTTTTTTTTTCCCCTCAGCAATTCAATCTAAGCAGAAAGCAACTAAACACACTTAACAAAAGCATATTTTACATAGAAATGATTAGACCTTTAAATGGCCCGCTGTCTGTTGATTAAATGCAACTCTAGATTGCCTATATTTATTGTGCTAACCATTATAAACTGGCTAATGAGGGAGTGTTTTATGCTTGGATGCAAAAATTCTGTGCAACAAGTGATTGAGAAGTGGTTTGATTTGTTAGAACTATGCGCATGGAGTGAATGTGAAGTGGTTTATTCCATTTGAATTGTGTGGAGTGAACTGAAAAGATTGGAAAACTTTTTGGCCAACTCAATTGGTTGAGCATCAAACTTATGGTTTGGAATCCTGGTGGAATCATGGGGTTGGTTCTTGGTTTGCATATCGATGAGTAAAAACACTTTCTCCTGGCTGGGGTGGGGGGTTGGGCAAAGAAAGGACAAAACAGACTGGTCCATGGACATCAGGAAATCAAGGGTAATGTTGATAGCTCAGCAGTGAGAAACATATTTAACCTCGCAAGCCAAAGCTCTAATAGTCAGGCTGGAAAAGTGGTGTTTAATTTGGCAATTCTAAATAATGAGTATGATTACGAAAAACTGTTGAATTTGCTTACAATAGAAGTGAGTAGAAAAGGATTTGGAAACATTTCCATGTTTGGAATTCTTGACAATTGGGATGTGGCTTGACATGCAAGAAATCAATGGCTGGATTTCGTATGTATCACATTGGGTTGCTTGATAGTCTGATGGTCAGTTGGATTGGTTACAACATATTACTAACGTTATCTTCCAAAACAACGCTTTACAATCAGAGATTGTCTTTGAATCGTGCAAAAACATTGTGATGACATTGCAGTGGACAACACTTGGCTATCATTGGAGTCATGTAACTCAGTGGTTAGAGCACTCGCCTTACAAACGAGAGACCTGGGTTCAATTCCAGGCAGGGTGAAACCTTGGGCAAGATTTCTTATTCCACACACCTGATAATAATCACTCGAAACCCCCCCCCCCCCCCCCCCGATAATATAATGATCATTTCAATCCATGACTGTTTGTGGGACAATTCTGCGCGCAATTGGCTGCAGCAGCTCGCCCACAAATATACAGTATATTCTGTGAAGCGCTTTGAGACATCTAGAAAACATGAAAAGCTCTATATCAACTGCAAGGATTATTATATTATAACTATCATATTGGCTGTAAATAGGGTGATTATTCCAACTCACTAATTTTGATTGACACCCACACTGGTGACACATAATGGGAAAAATTCAGGACACACAATTTATCATATTTTCTTTGTTTTCCAGATTCCTGGGTCTGTGCATTCGTGGTATTGAAGAGAACAGCAGGTCGAAAAGGGAGAAACTGTTCATAGAGAATGAGTGTATCGTGGCAATTAATGACACAGATTTAACAGACAAAACATTTGTTCAGTAAGTCTGTTTGCTCTATTCCTGACTACATGTTCCAATTACATTTTCCAATTTGTCTCTCTCAAAGCTCCAGTTTATTGTACATAACACAGCAGTGGCCACATAAACCTAAATGTTCTTCCTTCCTCTACCCAGCACAGAGAGTTGTAATAGTCACGGGTCTAGTTCAGTGTAACCAGTATCGGATGTGTGTTTTTTCACTCGTACAGAACACGTCATTCTTCACTCTCGACACATTTTTGTACCTCTCACTGGTAAAATTATTTCAGAAATTTCCCATTTCTGCATCCAAAACTAACACTGCAAGTCGAAGAATGAGTGAAAATAAAGTTATTGCAGAGTCTAGCAGTATCACTAAAACACATGCCATGGATGAAGTGAAATGAATCAAGCTTGGCCAGTGCCTGCACATTGACTTCCCGTTTTCAGTCACCAGTGAAGGTGAAATGATTCTCTTGAGAGAGACGGAGAGTGAACATGGAAAGGTTAAGTCACACTGCTGTGATTGCTACTTTCACATTCCCCTTTGTGGTTTCCTTCAAATGAGACGTGGCAGAGGTCGGCAGTGAGAGAGGAGAGGAGAGGGAACTAAATAAGTGATGCAAGGGTGGGAAAGACAGGAAGAATGGGGACTAGGAAAGCTATCTAAACACAGGAGTTGTAGTTTGGAAGTTGTCTCTTGGTTTGATTGTAAACTCCCATTTAATTACAGAGCCCAGGAGATCTTCCGAAATGCGGTGCAAGCGCCTTCTGTCCAGCTGCTGATAGTTGCTGGGTGTAACAGAGAGCGGTATGAAAAGTCAGCCATTGGATGTCTCCTTAGCAGGAATGAAGACAATATTCCAAAAGCTAAAGATCCACCACCAATACCTTCCAAGCTTTCCGTCAGACAAAGTGACTTGGTCAATTCCAATAACTCCGAGAATGGTTTGCCATTGGTCTCGGCTCAGATCGGCAGCCCGACGCAGACGAGAAGCAACAGCCACTCACTTCTGGCAAAGAAAGTTTCCTCTCCAACTGCGTTTGGGGGACTGAGCTCCAAGAAGCAAGGGAAGAAGATCAAAATCGATCTGAAAAAGGGTAATTTGGTGCATGACCTTTGAACTGACCTCCAGGAACGACCTTTACATTCGTAGTGGAAGTTTGAGATAGGAGAACCGGCTTCAGTTTATAACCTGTGCCTTCGTGTCTTAATTGATGAGTCAGACCACCACCAACAACAACTTGCATTTATATAGCGCCCGCCTCAAAGCAGTTTAGTCGCATAGGCCAGCTAACTCTCAGCGATGCCTTAGGTCACTTAGGGACTTTGCTGACTTTGTCAGGTATTTTTCTTTGGAGCTCGTTCAGCCTCAGAGATACCCAACTTCCCCACCTCTACCCCAAGAAGGATACTTTTAGTCATGGTATACATTTTCTGAATCTCAAAAAGGGCAAAGGGCTGAATAGATGTACCGGGTTTGAATCTGGAATCATTGATTCAGAGCTCCTAAGAATAAATTGGTGACATAGATTGCTAGTGTTGCCCACAGCCCTCCCTGTGTTGCTTTGTAATGTAATCGGAAAATACATGGTACATGTCAGAAAGAAGTAGCACTACACAAAAATTCCTGCTCCAATGCTGCCTCTAAAAATCAATCTTAAAACATCAATCACAGAAACTGGAACAACTTGAGAATTACTGATAGGTTTACAGGTGTGTTTTTCGTACAGCACAGAGGAATACATGGCCGTTCAGTGGAAAGAACACTACCTTTCAAGCAAGGCTTCAATACTGTAGAGCTTCCTTGAAAGGAATGCCCTTTGGTTTGAAAATGATTTATTTATGTAGTTATTCCTATTAAGCAAAAAAAAACTTGTAGAATGTGTTGGGGGTGAATCAGAATTGAAATAAATGGTTTCTTTAAATGAACTTTTCCCATTATCTAGGTGCCCATTAGCTGGAGTGTACTGTGCATTGGAAATCAATTGGGGACCTGCGAAAATTTCCCCTTTGGAAATGAACATTCTCATTAACCCTCCACCATTGCATTTCAGCTGTCACTTTGCTATGGAACATGGGATCAGCGTATTCCTTATGCTTTAATATGGGGGCTTTGGTGAGCATTGCTCATTATCTTGCTTCAGTATGTGTGTTTGTTGGCATAACATTTCAGATTACAGAGGCTTTTTTTTGGTAATATAAAGGCCCGAGTTATGCACACAATTTCTGGTGGCTAGGGTATCTCAACAAACCTTGAATTATGGGGAGGAGGGGAGCTCTCGCTATCATTACTCCCTTGTAAGAGTCGATACTTTATTATGCAGAATCCTCGTTTAAGAGCAAATAAGATCTCACCATCACCATCCTTCTGATGAGCCGTTAAAGATCCCACAATGCAATTTGAAAAGAGAGGAGTTTCTCCCGGAATCCTGGCCAACTATTCCCCAAATAAAATTGGTCACCCACTCCGTGGCTGTTTTGGGACATTGCTGTGTGCAAATTAGCTGCTGCGTTCACACACAAAATACATATTCACACTACTTTACAGTACAGTATATTGTACAAAGAGCTTTGAGGTGGCGCTATAGCAAATGTATAGATTTTACAGTGAAAGGCACTATAATAATAGTAGAGATTATTATTATTTTACTGGGGGCTCGTTTAGAAATGGACAGACAGTTCACAGTCAGGGCCAATTGGACTTTATAACGCTGAGGAATACTGCCTGGGAAAGTACTTTCAACGTAGTGTGTTTGCAGGGCACTGGAAACTCTGTTGTGTACTCATCTTATTTAACTATTTAAAAGAACACCTGGTTTGACTTGAATGCAATAAATTCTGTTCTTGAATGCAATTCAATTATTTAATAACTTCAAACCAGTTCGGTGCTCCTATGAAAACAGCTGCTAAGAGGCAGATAATGTTGGTAATGACCAAGGCTCCTTCTGATTATTCATGTCTCTGGAAGGCAGTTCAGTACACTGCATAATGCCCTAGAGATGAAACTGGGAGTTTGGCGTTATGGGGGTGGATCCTATCTGGGGACTTGGGGTGGGTGGGGGTTTGGGGGGTGGGGGGAAGTCAGTGTGCTCTGTTACCAGAGGGAGAATGCAATTGAGGAGTGAGATTTTTAATGATCAATTATGAATAATTGCAATCTCTGTTATAGCATTGTTTGTGACTCCCCTGGATAGAAACTGGGGAAGATACTCAAATCAGAACCGCTTCCCCCTTAAATGTTCGACCTCTGATTTAGCCCACAGCTCCAGTTATAATGTACTATGAGCTGTTTATAGCTGAGGTACAGTATAATCACAAAAAAACCCAGCACACATTTTCCATAACATGTAACAGTTAGCTGCACTGTTGAGAGACTTGTGCTCCACAATAAATGAATATAATGGAGGATTATCAGAAATTGAAGGAAAGCAATGGAGCCGAGCCCGTCTCATAGTCAGTTGACTCCCAGCAACTTTTTCCCATTGTTTCTTCTCTCGCATCCATCCAGGTTCTGAAGGCCTTGGTTTCACGGTAGTTACCAGGGAGTCATCTACACATGGAACACCCGGTCCCATCCTGGTCAAAAACATCCTGCTCAAGGGAGCCGCAGTGAAGGACGGCAGGCTGCAGTCTGGAGACAGAATCTTGGAGGTGAGGAGTCATCCTGTATCCACCTGTCGTCTGTTTCTCAAACCAGATCCTTTGTTAATTTGCTCTTTGTTCGCTCATTGATAATCCTTGCTCACAGTGAGGGTGAGAGTTGCTCCAATTTGGAAGGTGGTGTCTGCGCAGGTTTTCAGTCAGAATTGGGGAAGGTGATAAAGCTGCGCAGTTTGTAAAAAAACAACAACAACAACAAAGATCTTTTCCACGGATGGTGAGCGGAGCGAGGGAGTGAAGAGTATAGCTGGAGGAGATGTGAGGCAAAGCTTTTAGTGAAGATCTTGAAATCTTGCTGTAGGTATATCATTATATCAGGTACACCTGATCTACGGTGTTAGATATCTCAAATACAAGGATTATTATCACATCAAATGCAACAATAATCCTTGCATTTGATATAACACCGTACCCTGGCAATGGAACATCTCAAACACTCCACGGGATTTGCCGCGAAGTGACAGTTTATTTAGTCGGCACAGAATAAGCACCCCCCACCCCCCACCCCCAGCACTGCTTTGGAGTGTTAGCCCCCATTCCGATGACAAAGCCCGGAAGCGCGGTTCGAACCTGCAGCCTTCCGACTCTTGAGGGATGAGGGCGCCAGCCACTCAGCCAGCCTCACACCTCTGAGAAAGAATGCAAAAACGCCATGGAAAAGTGACCCAGCTGATGGATCCTTGCAGGAGTATGGGGAGTTTGGTGGAGTCAGGTGCTGAAGCCAACGCAGTTATGTTTTTACACGATATAGCTACTGACAAGAGTGAACCATGCGAGCACAAAAACGTTGCAATTGGGATTTAAGCAATGAGCACCGCTTATTATGTCAATCACCCGTCTGGAAGATTCGGGGTAATCGGTCTCCAAGGAGGTAGAGTACAGTGCTGGAGGCATGTCTTGCGGGCATGCTTCAACAACCAGGCATGAATGGTACTGTCTGGAGATAATGGAGGGAGCAGAAGGCTCATGCAAAGTACTCGCAACTTTTTTCTTTCACGGAGCAGGAAGTGAAAAGATGTAAGTTGTCACTTGCAATGAGGGCTGAAAGCGTCCTGCTGCTTCACTCAGTGAAGTAAACTAAGTGCTGCTCGATCAAGGCGGTGGTGTGTGTGCAGACACAGCCGCTCACATCAGAAAATGCGGATGGATTACTGTGGCTGGGTTATTATGCTGCAAAATAAGAACCGCTTTCACCCTTGCCCTCCTGAATGAGCAGGAATTCTGTGCAATTTGCAAAATCAAATGCTTCGACTGCACTGTGACATGTAATCTGAATAAGCGCAAATCTATAGAGTTACACAGCAAGCTTCCCTTGCCCTACTGAATCACCAGCTGCTCTGTGCAGTGACCTCCTGAGGAAACCGCTCTGCGCGGTTGCCCGATGGGTACTATCTCTTTAAGAGAGGGAGAAAGATCAGGGAAATCAGATGCTTACTCGTTGTTTCAAATGTTATCCCTTCCTGATGTAGTGATACTTGATGGAGTGCAGTTTTATAGGCAGTGGCATTCCTTCCGCACATTTTCAGCATCAATGTTTGTAATGCATTCAAACTGGAGGGAGGGGAAAGGAAAGCACAACAAAGTTTCATATTTTATTTAATGTGATATGCCCCCACACTCTGGAACTCCATCCCACAGTCCCTTCGCCTCACTCCCTCCCTCGCCTCCTTCAAGGCCGGTCTCAAAACCCTCCTCTTCGACCGTGCCTTCTGCTGCCCTCCCAACTCTCTCCCTCCCTCCCCTCCTAACTCTCTCCCGGCCTTTCTACCCCTCTCCCTTGCTCGGGTCCTGACCTGACTGTTCAGCGTCTTGGGACGTCCTCCCAACATGACAGGCGCTTTATAAATGTATTTTTTTTGCTGTTGTATGACATTAGGATTGGGGATCAGGAGTGAGGATCAAGAAATTTTCTTTCCTTAGTGGGATCTGAAACCTGCCGTGGTATCCAAAGTAGCTAAGATTAAGTAACTCAGCACAAATGGGGAATTGAACCTGGCATCCTCCCGAGCTGTATGGACCAAACCCTACCACACAGTATTTACACACTGGCTCGTTGACAGCAAAGAGCAAAATCTGGATAGTCCTATTGTTTGAGTCAATTGAACTGGGGACAGAGGAAGAAGGGGCAAGCTTCTCTACCCATGGTGACTATCCTGTTGTGCTCAGTGTCTGGTTTCAACT